>VWYO01025900.1:32655-57394 GCA_013400275.1 Rhadina sibilatrix | reverse complement strand
TTTTTTTTTTTTTTTTTTTTTTTGTTAATATGTCTTAGAATGGAACCATTTAATATGTATTTAACCCAAATATGTGTCATTGAGGAAATGTTATGTTGGTTTTGAATTTTGAAAAATAGAAAAATGCTGAGCTGACTCTTAATTTAAAACTAAAAATAATACTATTTTTATGAGCTGACAAAATAACTTTCATAGTTTCTTTTAAAAAACAAGTTTATGCTAGCATGTTATAGGATTTCTTTGTATATAAAAGGCTGCAGGGCCTTCTCCATTTAAAGTGTTTCCATTTAAAACACTAATTATCTACTCTTCTGTAGTTTATTTGGTAAATAATCACAACTAGAAGAATTTTAAAAATTCTAAACTTGTAAAAAAATCTGAAAATGGAATAATCTGGATGAATTTTTCAACATAAACAAAGATCTGAAGTTACAATAAATAACATTTCTCTATGAAACATGAAACCATTCTTTTCTGTATTCCAACATTACATTTCATAAACTATAAGTAAAAATCAAGGAGAAGTAATCCTTCCAGTAGTAACATTCACATACTGTGAATGTTTTGAAGTTAATGTCTTAGAACATGAAACTTTGGTAAATGTTTTATGAAATGTACTGTGCGCATGTACTTGCACTTTTGCATCTTAGTGAAGTCGAATAAATAAAATAAAAATTCTTCATCACATCTTGCTTTCATAGAGCTGGGCAGCATCTGGCCTTTTATGTTCTTCCTCGAGGTTAGCTGCTTTCCATTAGACTGTGGCTCTTTAGAATTTGTTCTGTTGTGTCAAAAAGCCAAGGCTGACTGTTAGGAGATGTGCAGGAAAGAAAACACCATGCTTTATCTTTTCAGTATGAAGATTAACTTCACCATATTGATTCCAGCTACAGTTCACTTCTGTTTTAAGGAACAAAAGGATTTGGCTCCTCAAACAACATCAAGAATATCATAAACTTTGGAAAATTGAAAAAAAAAGAGACGATTTTTACTTTTAACACAAGATTATCTTCCCTGTCTTAAATCCCCAATGGTGCACCAATCATCAGGTCCCAGAGGAACTCATCACTGAAGGCAATGTATACATTGAAAAAAACTCTCCAAGGAGTAGATTTCAACTGCAACAGATTGTAATGCCAGAGGGCAGTCTACAGCTGAGTGTGAAATTAATTAATGGAAATACAGATACTCTGTCTTAGGGAGTACAACAGAAGACAAATGTGCCAGTCTTAAGAAAGTTTCTGATCTTTTGAATTAAGTGTTTGATTGGTCTTTAATCTCAGGATGATTTCAGTACATCCACATGAAACAGATTATTTCGGTGTGACTGATAAAGTCTGTTGCTGTAGACATTGACATCGTCAGAATGATAATCCAGAATTCCTTCTGGTGATGACTTTGAGATTCAGTCCATTTTCCTCTTGCCACTATTGCTTTATCCTGTGAAATAATGTCTTATTTGTGGTAAATATAATATTTTATTAACACACAAGGAATGGATCTTTCTAAGTTGGTGTGATTTCCCATTCTGGTCAAACTTATTTCTTCAGTTTAGCATACTATGCAATTTGTAATCTCTTTGTAGGTAAGTGAGTGGTACATGGCAAACATCTCCCATTTGGAGTCATACAGGGAACAATTTTTTCATGCAGAGTGACTGAAAACTGATCCTCAGATTCCAACCAGAAAAAAAATGACTGCAAGTTAAAAAGGATTACATTCAAATCTGATATGTTTGACACATCACTGAAAATTAGTACAAACTAGCTTTCAGTCTGGAATAGATGATGGAAGGTTGATCTGTCATTTAAATGGAAAAGAACGTGAAAATATTAGGCCATTTCTGAGTAGGCAAATACCCTAGTTGACTTTTACATTTATAGTCTTTGTTGGATAGGGTTTTTTAAGTGTAGGGTTGGGTTTCATTTCTTTTAAAAAGCTTGGAGAGGCATCACTGCTGACAATATAATCAAGTACCAGTACTAAAAGTCTGTGGGAAAATTACCTGTAGCTGGAAGAAAAAGAGAAATACATTTGTCTTCTATGAAGTTGAAAAGATATGAATAGCTTAAAATAATAAAAAAGTAATTAATTGTTTTAATATGTTTATTTAGGAAACAGGTCTGTGATGTTACTTAATATATTTTCTTCACTCAAATGTGAGGCAAAAAATGGTAGTGTTGGTTACCTTGAGGTGCCCTAGCAACAACAACACAGCTACCACTTAAACCAGTGTGCTTTACGAAGCACTGTTCTTGCACTCAATTAAACTATCATGCTGACAGGAGAAAAATGGATCCACTTTGTTGCACACTGTCAAACATGTTTTGTCTTCCAACCTCCATTATTCTAGCTAAGTAAAAGTGTATCAAACCACTTAACTGTGCCTGTCACTGAAAAAAAAATGACAATAGGGTTTGAACAAGAAAATTTATGAATATCCTTCCCAGCTTTCTGCAAACATCAGTAACATTAATGACACATTTCCAGTTGTTAAAATATTCCAAGGAACTTTTACAAATAGATATCACATCATTCTTTCTTATGTGATGCCTTTCTTTTGCCATGATTTTATTTTTATCAGCAGACGATGATTTTCTTTAGCTAAAAAATGGTCACATAAGGTCAAACATTTGTCCATTTTTGTCAGGGCAGTGTAAATTTTCCTCATAGTTGGAAAAATCATTATCTGAATGTAAAGCAATAGGCAGACCCCCTCTCTTCTCATTATAAAAACTCACGACATGGCAGCCCAGTAGGAAACATGATGATAAGAAAGTGGACAGCCAGCCACATCCTAGAGATTCCTGGATACTGCCAAACCACTTGCAGTGTTACAGACAGCCATAGAGCACAGTTGTCCTTATAAAGTGAAAGGCATGACTCTCCCTTCTGAAGGAAAGCTAAATGGTAAAGGTCTCTTTAATCCTGCTGAGCGAGGCTCCAATACAGCTGTGTAACTGACTTGCTTTGACACTAATTTAGCTCACTCTTCTTTCTGATGCTTTGAGACTGCAAGGGAAAAGAATGTTTGCCACACAGTTGTCCTCAACATTCTGCCAAGTAACTGTTAGCAGCTAAGCAAAGTGACATCTGTGCATGTGGCAATTGTCTTTAGTCTGAAGCTATTTCTCTTAAATCTAAGCCTGAGGGCTTGAATCACCATTTCCCCGTGTCTTGCCAATTGCAGGGTGTTATTTTTACACACATTTTTTTATTTGGAATAACTACTGAAATCAAAGACACTGAAATAATAAACTCTGTTTTCAAGTACCATTTACATTTGTATTCTGATTTTTTCTCTACACTAATTTGAGATCCTGAGAATTTGAAAAAGAACAATTTAATGGGTCTGACTCAGTGTTCAAAGTTTTCTAGTGTTATTTCCATTAAAAAAATTCAAATTTTTAACTGCATTTAATTATTCCATACAATAAATTTATTTTAACTTTTTTTTCCTGTGCGATACTAAATTCCTTAAATGGAGACATCTAGTCCCATTTTGACGCTCTAAGCTATCCCACCTGTCCCCCAGTTGCTCCTCCAGATCCAGGCATGGATTTCCATAGGTTCTATGGCATAGGTTCATGAAGCACATTTACATGTGCTTGAATATGCAAGTACATCTAAAATAACATCATATATCTAATGCAAAGTTATTGCACCAACATTTTCCCTTTTTGCTCACCCTTACCTGCACAAGCAATACTCAGTATTGTCTTTCATTTTCTGGAATAAAGATAACAATGAAACAAATATGTTGTCACCACATTTACTCTTCACAATCTTCCAAAATAGACAGGTTTTCTGAATAAATTATTCTCAGATACAGAAAGAAGAAATAATACTTCTTCTCTAATAACTGAAAGTTTGATTTTTGTAAGCCAACAAGTTTTACTTCCATAACAAACTGGTAACACCTCAAAAGTATTAATAAGGAAGTTGATTTGTTAACAGAGACAAAATGTGGTCAGATCCTCAAACTACAGAAATTAGTATAGCACCATAAAAGTTGTTATGTCTATGCAAATTTGAAAGAACTGAGAATCTGACTTTCACATATAATATAGGAATTTTTTTCTGTCAGAAACTTATGTAGAAGAATATGAAGAACTCTCATTTGTATATACAAATAGGTAAGACATGGACAGTATTTTGAAGTAAAGAATATATCTTTTTACTTTGAGTTTATCAATACTTCAATGCTAAATTTAGCATACATATGTATACATGTAGTAATTAAGCTGATTTTTCACTTTACAAATAGGAATTAGAAAAAAAAAATCATGCATAGTCAGTTTACAAAATATTTGCTTGGAGGAAGATAAATGCAGGTCAGAAATTGTGTTTTGGCACCATGTCAGTCATGCACAGAAATTGAATGGCCTTACTGCACTCAGGATAAGATGTTTCTGTCCACATGACAAGAGTGAGAATCATTGTGTTTAATTCCCAAGTAGTTTTGAACTTGTGCATGGAGAAGTTGCTACCTTCTTTAAAAAGTGACCTTTAAGAAAAAGACATTTAAAAAACTCTTTATTTCTTATTCATTAATAAAGAGCAGTTCCTTGAATAGCTTGAAAATCAGCCAGGAATAAGCCTTTTCTTTTCTTGTGACTTGGAAAGAAAAAAAAAAAAAATACAAAATTATACAGAATAAATAGTAAATATAAATCTAGCAAGAATTCATTGCAAAAATAAACCTGCAGTGTTCTACGTGTTTGTAACCTATTTTTCCCACAACACTTTATTTTCTTCTAATCTCAGAAAATATATTTTTGTACAAATAACTAAATACTATTACTCTTCCTCATGTGTATATTGTTGCAGTTATTCTGTCTGAGCATTGCTTTTGGTTAGGGTGGGAAAGGACCTGTATTTGCACTTGGAAATTCCTAGCCACAGCAAACTCATTTCCTTCAAGAATATTTAAAGCTAGCACAGAAGTCATTTATATACATATGTATATATATATATATAAAAGTCAAACATTAAACACAGTAACATATTTACAATTGATTCTCAGTAGCTTTTCAAATTGCCCAGGATTATGAATTGAAACACCAGTGATGCATGATATTTTTTTAGCAGCAGCTCAAGAAAAGATTGTCCAAACTTAGGTAAAGCTATCAGATAGGGAAAGTAGCAAAAGGCTTACAGTTTTCTTCGTTGAAGATGTTGGGTAAACATAGTTACATATTTTTCCTTCCACATACTGATACAGAATGCACATGAAGTTCAGTGTAAAATACTTAAATATTTGCAGGCATTGGGTGAATACACAAAAATATTTTATCTTTTTATTCCTTTTTAACTGACATTTAGTATGACAACTTTTCAACTCCTTTCATATTTATTATAAAGGTATGTTAGCTGTAGTTGTAGACAGTGGTCATGTATGCAGTGCATGTACTAACCTAACATATACACTCAAAGGTTATAAATACAAACACAGCTGTTGGGGTTTTCTTTTTTTTTTTTTTTCTTTTCTTTTTGGGTTTTTTTAAAGGAATCTAATTAAATGGAAGGAAAAAAAGAAGGGGTAAAGGTAATGAACATTTTTTTTTTCCATAGGTTGGGAAACAGAGAACAGAATGGAGAGTGAAATACACACCTTTTCAAAATGATGAGGAATAGTGCAATAAGCAATCTTCCTCCCACAATTCAAACTCACAAAATTCTTGTTTAACTTGGGGTGCGACATATTGCCTGCACACAACCCCATGGCTTCCCACAGTGATCCCTGAGTTTTTCTTTCCTAGGATTACTGCTGTGCTTAAGTTCTCACTGTTGACATGTTTTTATAAGGCACTTTTATTTACAATGATTCCACCTTAAAGTAAAATCACAGAAACTCAGCCCCAGCCTAATGTATTATCACTTCACGTTTGCTGCTCCAGGACTTCCAGATAGTCAGGCTCAGCATGTAAATTAGCCTTGAGCTCAAAATACTCATTTTTAGTTTGTTCCAGAAAAACTTTTCTTGGCCTGGAGTACATGAGTGTCTCCATTAGCTTCAACTCTTCATGTGTTCCAGGATACCGAACTTCCATGTCAGGCTGGAGCTGGACAATATTTTTCCTTAGGTACTCTGTGATCCCTAGTTGCTGCAGTTCTCTCTCTTTTTCAAGAATGTTTCTATACAAGCAGCTAGCATCCTGAAAAGACAGAAATTCAGCAGATTGATCTGTAGCCTTGTATTTGAGATTTGGACCTGTGAGTGGTGAACTGTTCTCTCTTTCCAGGAGACTTCGGCGAAGATATTTGGAATCATTTGCTTCCTTCTCACTTCCCTCCTCCTGCTGCTGCTCGGTATGCTTGGGGCTGAAGGAGGGGCTGTGGTACACCTGAACCATGGGGGTAACTATTCGTTGCTCATAGAGAGTCGCAGCTGGGCGCTCCGTGGTGTGGTGTGTTGTCTTATGGCCATACATGCTGTACTGAAGGTGAACAGGGCTGCTGTCCCTCGCTTGCTCATCCACTTGTTTCTTTTTGCATCTTCGGCGCCGGTGCAGAACGAGAACAACTATTCCTGCTGCACAAAATACAATAGTTATAAACACAATGAGCAGTCCTAATATTAGAACAGAAAGTGGGACAGCATCTGTAAGGGACCGCAGGATGGTGTCTGCGGTGCTGGCAGTAGGAGAAGAAGTTGTCACGACTACAAAACTGGCATGAGTTGGTAGGGCAGGGCTGTTTATTAAACCTGGACACAAGACTTCACTGTTTAGGGATTTCAATTCTTTTTTTGCTAAGTGCCCAGGAGATTTACAAAAAATATCACCCATCATGGTATTCTTACTCAATTTTTGTATCCATTTTTGCAGTCCAACTGAATCACAAGTACAGTCCCAAGGGTTGTCTTCAAGTTCAATTTGTACCAACATATCCAGTTCATCCAAGACGTTGCTCACAGGCAAATGAGCAAATTGGTTTGTTTTCAGATTTAATCTGGTGAGGGGAACACCTGAAAAAATATGGGGTGGCAAAGCCTGAAGCAGGTTGTTATTTAAGTAGAGGACTTTCAGTTTTGGCATTACATTAAATGTCCCGGGCAAAACTTCTTTGATGGCATTATATTCAAGGTACAAGTACTCAAGGTGCTGAAGGCCAAGGAAGAGATTCTGACTTAGCTTAGTAAGATGATTGCCATTGAGATAAAGTTTCTGTAGTCTAGTGAGATTCATAAAAGAACCTTCCTCAAGGATCTCAATGCGATTGTTCCCCAGGTGAAGCATTTCCAGGCTGGCATAGTCCACAAGATCTGATTTCAATAGCGTCTGAATAATGTTTCCAGCTAGGATAAGCTTTTTAGGATTGGGAGGAGGGGGTCCTAAATCAGACAAGCTTTCAATATTTCGCTCCTGGCAGTGCATAAGAACTCCTGAGAGCATATGGCTGGTGCAGTGGCAAGGGACAGGACAAGAGATTCCTGGAAATGTTGTAGGCTTGGAAGTATGGAGCACTAAACTTGGTTCTTTAGTAGGAGCTTTCAGGAGAGGAATCACCTTAGTCGATAGATGATTATCACTGACAGAGGTGGTTACAACCAAGGGCAGTGACCCTGAAGGATCTTCAAGTTCATTAACAGAATGGGTGGGACAAAGTGATTCTTTTTTCAGCCGGCTTAATATGCTGCCTTTGATAACTGAAGGACTGTTGCATACAACATCACCTATTATGGACTGAGGTGGCATGTTTTCTAGCCATATCTTCAGCTGCAGCAAATCACAGTTACAGGCCCATTTATTGTCTTCCAACTGAAGGTCTAGTATTCTTCCAATGTGTTCCAAAAAGCCAACGTAGGGCAGTGTCTGTAACTGGTTTCCACGCAGATCTAAATGGGTCAATGGCACAAAACGAAATATGTTTGGAGGAAGATACTCAATGGCATTATCATTCAAAATAAGCACTTTAAGCCTGTTGAGCTTGCTAAAGGCACTTGCTTCAATCACTGTGATGAAATTGTTGTCTGCTTGAAGAAATTCCAGATTTTCCAATCCATTAAATGTATCTTCTTTAAGTGTTTCCAAAGAATTGTGATTGATATGAAGTTGCTTAAGAAGGCTGAGACCATTGAAAGCCCCAGGCTCAATATCTGCTATATTGTTAAAACCAAGATGCAGAGAAATAGCATTAACAAGGCCAGCAAAATCATTCACATGTAACATACTCAGACCATTGTTTAACAGATTAAGATGGAAAGGCCGTGATGGTGGGACATTTATTTCTGATATCATCTTGATGTCTCTTTTGTCACAGTTGATAATCATGGTATCATCCTTTTCTTCACATGAACATAGACTCTGACAAGATCCTCTGACTGAAGAAAAAGAAGTCTGTGACTGGAAAGGATCAGATGCAACCACAATTGACCATAGAACAAAAATCCAAAGCTTCATCTTGTCCAGCGGATTCTACAGAAAAAAAAAAAAAAAAAAAAAAAAAAAAAAAAAAAAAAGAAAGAGAAAAATAATAGTCATGATTTCACAGGTTTTGGGTTGTTTTTTGTTCTTTTTTTCCCCTGGAGCAACAGCAAGAAGGAAACATTCCTAAAGCTTGTCGCTGAGCTACCTCACCTTCCAAACAATATCATATTCTGCAAAACACTTGAATTATTTTCTAATTAGAGAGTATCTATTTTTTTAATGTACTGAATGCATAAACAGAGTCATAAGGGGAAATTTTCAGTACTTTCACACTGATATCCAGAGTAGGAAATAATCAGGAGTGTGTTGGTTTTACTTGTATACTGTATAGACTGCCAGTGGACAGCAATAATAATTTACTGTCCCAAGCAACTTATATCAAAGCTAATATAATATTTTGAATCATTGCTTTTTGTCACTACATAGCACTGCTAATTTAAAGAGTACCTTGCTAAGATTAACTTAATGTTGCCCAGCTACTGAAGAGGAGAAATAAGATTTCATTTGAATCAGTAATGTGTTGTGAGCAAAAGCCCATTCTGCAGGATACATCTCTCTATGGTTCTGCATTGTGTATGGAAATCAAAGGGTATTTCCCCTGAAATCCTTGTACCCACAAACTGAAAAAGAAGTAGACAAAATAATCATCTCTCTTTGCTTAAATTTTAATGCATATGTTGTAGTTTGTGGGTGAAAGGAGGGTCACAGCACACAGTAGTGTAACATTTGCATATAATATACATGCAAAAAAATTTGTGTCCACATTTAAAAGAGAACTGACAATGCAGTACATGCTAGAAGAAAAAAGAAAGCAGGGGCAAACTTTTTTTGAGACTAATATTAGACTCCTTCCAATGATTATAATCATCATTTTCCACAATGAAATGTATATGGAATTGACTGTGCTTTACAAATTAAAAATTATCACCAGTATCAACCATATGTTATATAATATAATTATCACCTTTCAATTTGATGTTAAACTTTGAAATACTTGATAAATGCATCATTACAATAGGGCTGTGGAGTTTCAAACAAAATTTAGATGCTAAAATTAGTAATTTTTATTGCTTTTAATTAATTAATACAGTCTATTAGAAGATTCTCTGTTTCTTTCTGTCAAGGCTGTCTAATTAGCAAGATCAATGGAAACTCTTCATATATAAGGTAGAGTGAAATCAGTTTATAATCTTCAGTTAAATATTTCCACATTTCCAAAAAAATAAATATTAAAAAAAGTATATTAGTAAATATCACAATGCAATGGATTATTTAAAAACCATTAATGTTTATGAGGTGTGTAATTTATTTGAGGACTGAACTAAGCAAGATTCTTAAGTAATCCATTTAATAAAGGTCAGAATCTTTCAAACTAAGCTATTGAAACATGAAGTACAGAATGTCACTACACAACCAGCTGTGTTAGTTTCTGAAAGATTAGAACCTTTTACAAGGATCAATTCAACTGCATGCATGAACATTTTTATAGAGTGGCCATATGATTTGGCATCTCATCAATGCATATTTTAAATATTATGCACCTTGGTTACTAGAAACTCTATGTCTCAAGGCTTCCCTTAGAACAGATTGCAAAGCTTTACACATGCAGGCAACTTAAATGCTGTGGCATGAGTATTTTACACACACACACATACAAAAAGAACACAGCAAATCTGTGCACAGTGACTTTTGTTTTTCTCTGTTAAGTGAGAGTAGAAACATGAGTTTAAAATTAGTAAGTGCAATTCACAGTGTGAGAAAAAGTGTCCTTAAAAATACGAGCTTTTATCTTTGATACAATAGTTGCAATATAATTTTGTTGTCTCATATAACTCTCCTTGAACTCCAGCTGCCTATGCTTAATATATATGCCTTTAAGTCTATTTTCCCAAGAAGTATTGGATAAGACACATCATGTCAGGATGTTATTTTGAAGTATGCAGAATAATTCTAGGACTATATTATGCTAGAGACTTATTCTTGCTTTACATGCATCACTATCCTTTCCAGTGACCCAAGGTAAAAAATACAAGCTTTTGACACAGATGCCAGCTTCAAACCTACACTATGACTAATTCAACTTTATTTCTGTGCACTTTTTCTCATTAGAAATTCCAGCGTCAATCCGCATCAAATTCAAACAACACTTATAAAGTCCCTGAGCAAAATTAAATTGAAAAAAAAATCTGTAAGGCATGTTGCATTCTATTGCATATTGAGAAATTAGGTTATAAAAATGAAAGCCCTCCTCTCAGAGATGAAAGTAACAACATTTGTAACCAATTGAAAAACATTCACATTTTAATCATCATCATACTTCTGTAAGCAGCATTGCCAGAACTCTCTCACACACATATATACACCCACACAATAAAAATTAATAGGAGAGTTGTATTCTTTTTTTTTCCTTTCTCCAGGTTTTGGTTTTTGTTTTTGGTTTTTGTTGTTTTTGTTTTTTTTTTTCCCTTTTTCTAAACACTCAGAAACATGTAATGAATTCTCAGTGGGCTACAACTGTAAAATAAAAACTGCTCTCATGTAACAGATGATTAACATTTAACTGAAATAATTCATAATACAAAAAAATGTAATTTTAAGGACTTGAAAAACTGACCTTTTCATGTGGTGAGGTTTTTCAGCAAGTTCTACATGGTAACTTAAGTTTTTTTTTTCATTTTATCTGCTTTCATGTAAGTCACTGCTGACTGCAGACTGTAAGTGAACTGTAGGTATTCTAAAAGACTAAAAATCATAACAGTTCTTTCTATGAGACAAAGTTGAATACTTCTAGAAGTAGTCACCTTACAGCACAGACATCTCATGCTTGCTAAGTTATAATTGATTAGGTTTTAAAACATTGAAATAGCTTGTTGGGGTTTATTTCTGGTTGTTTTGCAGAATATGATTTGGCTGTTTTAATTCAGCTATTTAAAAAAAAAATGTTGATGATTTTCAAAGCCCCAAGCTAAGAATTAGCAATTTCTAAAAGCCTTTGGGATTTTTTTATTAAATCCTTAAGGGAATCACAGTCAGATGATGTGTTTAAGACTACTTTTGCACTTGAAGAAATAAAACCAAACACACATTCCTCTTGCCCAAGGGATTCAAAACCAGCATTCCCTTAATGCACATATTCTACAAAGTAATCAATTTGAATAAATGTGCCTGCAAACTGTTTAAAATACGTTATAAACTGCCATCATTTAACATAAAAGTTATACAAAATCATGCAGAAAATAAATGCAACTTGTACTGAGAAATTAAATTCTCATGTGCTTAGCTAATTAACTAACTGGAGTTTTTCTTACCTGTACAGCAGCAGCACTCCCTGATACACTCAGTAATGCAGAGTTGGAGCAGCTGTTTCCATGCAATGTAATTTTTCCCTCTGAAAAATGCACACTTCCTTTTGAGTTTCCCCTTGCTGCAAGCTCCGGTAATACTACAGCTCCATAAAGTTAAAAATCCTTGTTCAGAAGACAAAGTACAAAGCGTTCGATTGAAAAAAATCTTCCAGGCAGCCGTGCACGTCAGACCATCCTGTAAGCAGTTGTCCTTTTTCCTCAATTAAAATTCACAGCATACTTCACAGCTAGGCTGACTTTCTGCATATAGTTAACTGTTTGCAAGCATTTGGATGCGGTAAACAAACAAGATGCTCAGCAGAGCTTGACTTGATCACTTGGTTTGTCAGATTTTTAGATGCAAGCTGCTCCTGTGTTCTCTCTGTTCTTTCTAGTCTTTCTTGTTAGCTCAGTTTGTTATTAGTCAGATTGCCAGGGGCTGGGAGGTAGGCGTAAATAAAGAGACTTCTTGGCTTTTGACTCAGCCTTTAAGCCCTTCCCCACCAGAGAGCTTTAATCTGCCAATGTCATTTAATACAAGATACAGCTCCACCTTGAGACAGATCAGCTCCTCCTACTGCAATTTCTCTCACCTCCTTTTCTCTTATCTAAGTGAGCCTCAGAAAGTAAAATTCAGCTAAATATCTTCTAGATTGCTTAAGGACTCTTAATGCCCGATTTTGCAAAACAGTAAACATCCACTGCAGCTCTTGCAGTTTGTTCTCTTGGGCAGACCTTGCATTTAGTTTGTATCTGCAAATGCTTGCTTTAGAAACCTGAAAGCATTCCAGTCCAAATAGACTCCACAAAACACACCACAAGGGAAACTTTGTCCTCTGGAAAACATGTCTATCACATTGAAACACAGAATTATTCAAATATATAAAAGAGGCTGTAAAGCTCCCAGTCCAGTCCACTCAGTGTGACTGGGGTAGGGGTGAGTATGCACAGTTGTAAATACTTAATTTAGAAAAAATAAAATTATGGAATATTAGTGCTTATACTTGCACAATGACTGTTGTCAGCCCTTTTTAAAACCACCCATCTTGTTCTATAGGAGGAAGACAGGGCTAATTGTAATTGTTTTACAGATGTTAGCACAGTATTGGTATCTGTCCACGTGAGATTGCATTATATTTCCATGAAACACTGCTTTGATTAAAAAAGGTCTGGTTTGGGGGAGGGCATTTTTAAAGGCATGTATCATACTTAAGGTATTATTTTTTTTATGCTCAAAAACAAGTAATTAGCAGATACAGTACAGCTACAGGAAAATGTTTATTCCATGCAAGGAGGATTTTCCTTATGCCTCCTGCACAGCATGGGATGGTTTTATAAGTGGCAAATGCTACCTCCTTGTTCATCCTACTGCCACAGAGTCACAAAACCTTTTGGTGAGAAACAATAGATGTGCTGCTCGATCACATTTGTCCTCTAGAGCATAACACTTCTGTTTTGTTCTTATTCTGCCTTGGATTACTATACAGACTGTTTACTGCAGCCTCCAACCAGTCAGATTCCAGCAACTTCTTTTGCACTGATAGATCTCTAGGTGGCCTCGTTGACCTTGAAAGGGCTATTGCAATATACTGTTCCATGTGATGAAGGCTATCAAGATCTTGTCCTATATTTATACTCACACACATATGGCTAAAATTTTAAATATAAATATAGAAAAATTATATATAATATATATACATACTTTATATATATATATATACTTTATATATATAATTAAGAAAAAATAATTTTTAAAAAAGAGAAAATATTCCTGAGGAATAGCAGCAATTTGATTTCCACTCTTTTCAACACAGCACTTTTTTTTTTTTCAGTTTTCTACTTTTAATGAACCTTGTCACTCAATATCAACTTGCAGGCTATTTTTACTGTTAAGGCTCAAACGTTCTCAACTATCTGTGACCAGGCAAATAACTCATCATTTTCTTTATAAGTTTTGAATTTATGAATTTTAAGTCATATTATTTCTTTTTTTTACTTAACATTTTTCAAGTGTTAACACTTGCAGCTGGCTGTTTGAAATAGACAATAACCCTAAATATAGATATTCACATTAAAAGTGAAAACAACATCATTCTTTGCTTCTGAGTTGACATCCACAAGAGTAAAACATGATCACAAAAATGTTTCTAGAAATCAGTTGCTAAAAATAGGACAGTTTTCTAATCTAAGCATTATTCCTTAACAGAATTAAAAGCCACTGAGAATGTTTATCTATCATATTTGTCATTCAAAAACTGCCTCCTTACCAAGTTTATGAAAATGGCTAATGATTGTTTTTCTACCATAATTTTATGAATTATTAAGCAGGTTATTATAAAGAATGTGATTCTGCAGGTGCATCTGCAGAATCTGTTGACACAGGTATACAGTACCTTGTGCATCAAATCTTCATCAATTGCTCTGACAACTTTAAATTTTGTGAATCCTGGATATATAAAATCTAAAACTGTCAGGCTTACATTTACTGCAGGCTTATGATTTACAGATTAGTCTCCAAAATTCATTTTCATGGTGACTTGTTAATTTGTAACTTCATTGTTTAAACATAAGAGGAGGAATAAGCATCTGTATTTGCTATTTTGGTGGATAGAAAATATTTTTCCCCCATCATTCACAACTCATCATCACTTCTAAGAATGCACACAAGGAGCCACTGATAACACACAAGATGTAAGAGGTAAATATATCCTTCCGTGCCTGCAAGAAGCTTCAGGTCTGTATCAACAACTCTTCACCTATATTTCTTGCAACATGAACCCTTTGAACTCTGTAGGAGTACAGGTCTGACAGCTTAATATACCTTATTGAAAGGAAGCATTTTCCTGGAACCACTAAGTAGGATGTGATTACTCACACGTGAGAGAGCCTACTGAGAAGCTCAAAACTCATACATATATAATAAATTAAAATTGTATATGGAAGAACTGTCACCAAGACTGACTTAACTAAGAATATGACATATGCACATACACACACAGAAAACAAAACAAAACAAGATCCCGTAATGTAATGTGATGTAATTATGTAAGCTACCAGTGCCTACTATATTATTTAATTCAGACACAGAACACCTATTTCCCTCACAGAACTAATGTCGCTTTTTACATGTTGGGATAGGTCCTACTGAAAGCCTTCTGCTCTGAACACACTGTTTGTGTGGCTTTTTGCAGTCATGAGCACATTGCAATTGTGTAAATAGAGGTCAGGATTTCCCTCTACAATTGATACACAGTCTTAGCGGATATTCTCTAAGCATTTAGTTTCATCTTTATATGACCCTTATTGAGAGGCAACTCTCTGAAAAATATGTTGAAAAAAAAATCTTCAATTTGTAAGAAAACAGTCAGGTTAAAAGAAGGAATATCTACTATCCTTATGTATTTCTAACTAAATTAATTTAGACACATATTTGTATACCTAAGTACACAGATCACAAAATCATAGAATGGTTTATGTTGGAAGGAACATTAAAGTTCACCTAGAGAATCACCTCCCTCATCCAGCTGGCCACACATCTCATGCAGCAGAGGATATGGCTGACTTTCTATGGCTGCACCTCCATATATGTGACATTGTATGCATTGGTATTTACCATCATGCAAAAATCACATTCCCTGAAAAAAAAAAAAAATCAAAAAAGGCATGTTGAAGTTCATATTCTTTATATTTTATTTTTAAAGTTAAAAAGTCATATGGTACTGTAAATATTCTGCTTAAGTAAAAATGCATTTTATACTGCTGTACTTAAGAGCACGATTCCTTACAAAATATTGGATTCTTAGTTACTTAATAAAATAGTATGCAGTGGAAACAGACTAAACCAGGGTATTTTCCCTTGCATACTTCTTTAGTTATCTGGGTTACTAAAATAACAGGGTTCTTTAGTAACCCTGTTTTTTTATAAGTCAGACCACTGAAAATGTGTAAACATTTCTGAAATTTGTGGTTTCCTTCTTCAGTATCTATGCAATAGGTCTTGAATCTTCTTGATGTCTTGGGTTTTTGTTTGTTTGTTTGTTTGGGTTTTTTGTTTGTTTAACCCTTGACAGAGAACTTCCAGTTCTACATAATGTAAGAAGGGTTTCATATCAAAGTTAAAATCTTGTATTTTATTCTGAGATTGTTCATCTTGTTCATAAATTTTGGTATTGAAGTGAGAAATATTTCTTGATCTGAATCAACTTCTTGGAGCAGACAGGTTCTTGTTGCCTCTCCTCCTGAACTTGGCAATACTTGAAAGTCAATTTAAAAAAAAAAGCCTAGAGATGACTGGTCTGTAGAGAACAAAAGTCACCTGAGTACTTGCAATCTTCAGTTACGATGAATTACTCGCATTTTTTCAAAATGTATTTTGCTTCCCAATGACCCAAGAACATACACACAAAAAATTGAGTCATATTTTGACATTGTGTAGCATGCTAAGAGCAAAAAAAGATCCTTACTAATCGATTTGTACTCCCCTTTCTTATAATTTTTGGAACACCAGAAACATTGTTTTCCATTGACCTTAATTACTGTAGGTTTATACTGAAGTGATCCTCTCCACTACCACATAGCCATTCAAAACTTTTTTTGAAGCTGGATGGGATAAAGTACCTTTTGTCCATGTAGAAGAGAAAACCTAGCGTGAAACCAATAAAATTTGCCTGGGCTCCTATGGACTTTGACTTCTCTTCTGATTATTTTGAGCTCCTTGTCAATACCATTTAAATAATACTTGTAAGCTTATATTTGTTAGTTATGTTTTACATAACTTTTTTTTTTTTAACCATGACATTCGGCCAATTTTTAAAACCATGTCAGTCAGCCAAATAATTACTAACTGTACCTTTGAGTAGTCAGCTTCAAATTATAGTTATGAATATTCCAATTGAAGTATAGTCAGGTTTCCTGACTTTCATGCCTGAGAGCAGCTGACTGTCTAGCCCTCATAAAACTTAAAAAAAAAAAATCACTTCAACACCAATAGTCAATGCAGCCTGAAGTTATAAGAATTGTGTAAATCTTTTGAAATTAGTAACAGAATATTTTCTTCTTCTATACTGCAAGAATAGTAGAAATAACCACCGAGTGTGCAGAAATCAATAATCAGAACAGAGGCTATGACACAATTTGCATATGTTTATTTTTTTTTTTTTTTTGCTGTTGCAAAATTCCTATTTCTAGTCTTTTTCAATAAACATGAATAAGAAAACATGAAATATTGAAACTGCTGTGTAAAATTATTTTCTTTCCTTTTTTTCTATGAATAATGCATTGTTATTTAACATTAGTATCCTGTTAAACACAAATTAGTTTCTACATGCTGACTATGCCTAAGCCTATTCGTGATAATATGTGCCTGTGCCTATGTGCCTAACCTAATTGCACATTACATGCTACTGCTATTCTACCAAATCCAGCTAAAATAGATTATATCAAGCAACTTGGAAAAACACCTGAAGAGTAAAGTCTGCAGTAGCCAACCAAGTTTGCTATTTTGCTAGCTTGTAAATAGCCATAGCATTCATTTTTTCTCTTGAGGGTACTATATACACAGTAAGATTCACAGATCCAGCACCAGTTTAATGAAGTAGTGAATTAGTATTTAAGCTCTGCTTTGAAAAGGATTTACCTTTTTTTCTGAGAATGTGTACCCTTTACAAAGGCCCTGTGTTGTGATCTCCAGCTTTGAATACATCATACAGGAACTGAAGAAAGTGAACACGCATGTCAAAGAACACTGTCTGAGTCTGAAAAATCATAGGTAGCGTTCAACAGAGTGATAGATCTTGATGACTAGTAACATGCTTCTCACCACTCTGACTTCCCAATACAGGATTGATGTGAGCTAATTTTCAGTCTAAAAGTTCATTAATTAAGTCCAGGTTTGTTGATCTATTTATTGTCCTTTATTTTTTAATATATGGGCACATTTGGGTTAATTTGTGTTGTCTACCTTAAGATGCTAATCTTTGGAATGCACTACTCTGGAAGTCACAGTAATTCACTGTGATTCTAGAATTTAACTATTCTAGGCTGGCAAATACCAGTGTGTGCTGGTACTCTGGGGTGGAGTAGATGTTCACAGCAGTGTGTACAGTGTTATATGGTAGATTTGTGACTAAACTAGTGTTGATAACATGAGAGTGCTTTTACCTTTCTGAGAAGCACTTTTACCATATACAGGCTTCTAGTTTTTCTAAATCTGCCCCACCATGAGTAGATTGGGAGTAGGCAAGAAATAAAGGAGGGACACAACCAAGACAGCTGACCAAACTGACCAAAAGGATACACCATACCATAAAGTGTGATGCTCAGCAAGAAAAAGTGAGGGGAGGGCCATTTTTTGGGAAAGTACCTGTTGCTCAGGGAGAAAATGGGCACTGACCTACTCATGTGAGGTGATGAGTGACCATTTTACATACTTGTTGCCCTCTCTGTCCTTCCTTTATTGAACTGTGTCTCTATTCTTTTCTCTTTTGCTCTTTCTATTCTCTTCCCCATCCCACTAGGGACTGGAAGTGAGGAAGTGGCTGTGTGTTGCTTAACTGCCTAGGTGGCTAACTCAAAACACAGAGGTGCAATAACGCTCCCCATCTCTAAATCCATAGCAGCCATTTCCTCTTTTTCACCATATCCATGTAGTCAGACTTCTCAGGAAGTGGTAGAACTGGAAAAATGAACCCCAAACTCCTTATTTTGGCTTTACTTCCCAAAAGTCTGTAGGTAAATTCACTGTTGCCTGGTGCAGTTGCTGCATGGATTAGTAAAGACTGCAAGTTTACTGGGCTCTAATTGGAAGTACACAAGCTGTAAAAATCTGACTACACCTGACCACAGATACAACTCAGGAAAGGTGTGACAGATCGCTGTTGTTATATGGAGTTACCTCCTTGAGTGTATTTTCTTAGCTATGTATTTGCCACGTAGCCATACTCCTTGTCTCCACTCACACTATTATCACAGAGCAAATAGAGCACATTAAAAGAAATTAAATCCATTAGTTATAGAAACCACTTCAGCCTTTCTGTCAAAGTGGGAAGAAGACACAAACCCACATCTGCCAATGATCTCATTTCTTGGCTTCTATTTTCAAACAGACATTTATTTTTAGAAAGCAACTTTAAAAAATGTAAGGTTCATGTTAGTCACTAAAAATAAACATATTACGTAGAAAAAAATTACAACCAACAGAGTAAGGAGTATACCATTTCCTAAATTTATATATATATATATTAGGAGTTTACAGCAAATTTCCCTTTATTTAAGACAGTGTATAGTTATGTATATCTAAGATCATTTTTTTCAGAAGATATGTTAGATTTCTCTTTAAAAATGTATACTGGAGGTGTATAAAAATGCTGAAATGCACTGAGAGGGTTTTTAATCACTTCAGCATGTTATATCAATAGCTTGCCTTGTAATTTTGATGGCATCACTTCAGACTCACATGGCTCTCTTTCTGAAAGAGGTATGGGCTTATACAACTTTATTTAGCTTTACTTTTTATTAGGCAGATGTGGACTCCTACTTTGCTTTTATACAGTCAGATAATGCAGACCAAATGGACCTTTGTTTTCACTTTTGAGGTAAGAATAGGAATTTTTATTCATGTAAGACTGCATCTTACCTTGTACAGTTGTTTGTGGTTCAGATACTGGGATTTCTAACATGGACCAGGAAGAATGTTAGTACAGCAGAATCAAACATTTTTTCTTCTGTAAAAGGGAAGTAAATCCTCTTTAGGCTGAAGAAATAAAAATTCAATTTAGTGTCCTCAGGGGTGAGGGATAAGGACAGGAGAGGAATATTTCCATTGAAAAAAGATGCAGAAAGTAGGTCAGGAAAAGTGAACTTCCTGTGCTTTCTTCTATTAAAGAAAATGAGAATAAGGTAAAGTAGTGACTGTTTTGAGAGAGTTCATCTCACCAGCTGTTATCATGTTGTTGCACACCATTATTTTTTCTCAATGACACAAACAGATACAAAAGACAGGACTACATACATTATTTCTGCTTTCAAAATTCTATTGCCCTACACTCTGCCTGCTACATAGCTTTCCTATGAATAAATTATTTTCTGAACACTTAACCTTTGCAACAAATTGGCCTCATTTTTATGTGGAATTTTATAGACAAAGCAGCTTTGTCTAGAACCCATAGTAAGGACAATTTCTGAATAAATTTTCTGAGTTTTCAATAAACCTTTATCTGACGGAAAGATATAACAACAACTTACCATCTACTGGCACCTGTGAAAAGCCATATGGATTTCACTGAGTCACAGACCATCAGCAGGAGTAAGCTTCTCTGTAGGACAGCTACTGAGTCAGTAGCTGGGACTAGTATTCTGCATGACATCAGGGATAGATATTTTCACCCTCACTTACAGCATGGTAGTTGCTATCTTCGTCCAATTAATAACTAAGAATGTGAATGATGAATTAATAAATACAATGTGCATGTAACCTGACTGAATAAATTTGAATTATTTCTTCTTCTCTGTTTTCAGGTTGTAGTTGGATTTGGTTTGAAACAATAAGAAAAAAAGGGGTTAGAATGAACCATATTTTTCAATTTACAGAGCACTGTTCTTTATTGCATATAATCTGTCTTAGTTAGAACAATAAATATCTATCTTTAGTACTGAAAAGAGTTTTCCTTTTTGGAGTTTTCTGTGTCAACGATGACCATATTTTTGCCAAAGCTGAACTTGTATTTTTCATTAACATTTTACATCCTCCAGAGGCCTACTATGCACAAAATTGATGTTGCAATGACTTCAAATCATGAAGCAGGTTGCAGAGAGAGGTTGTAGGGTCTCCATCTCTAGAGTTAGACAAATCCTGATTGGACCTGTTCCTGGTCACACAGCTGTATCTGACCCTGCCTGAGCCACAGAGGGTGGACAAGATTATCTAAACAGATCCTGCACAGCTTCAGTGGTTCTGTGATTCTGTGCAATGCTTTGGGAATCCAAATTCTGTTTGGTTCAGAATTTTAAGGCACATCACTTTAAAATGATTCTCAGAACTGGATTACTATATTTCAAAACATAATAATTAGCATGTAATTGCTCTTATTCAAAGTCATATACCATGGTATTGTTTTTACCATGGAGAGAAATGTTAATAATACTTTATTTATCTTAAAATCATAATGTAGAATGTCTTCAATACCATGTTAAAGTAACATAATTCATACTAAACAAGTCATGTGATATTAGCTTAGAGAAATCCCAATATATTAAGAAGCTCATTTAATGACAACTATTATAACTACATGTTCTTATTCAATCTTACATGCCTCTCGACCAATCTTTGATTAATTTGTAATATTTATGCCTTATCTGGAGCAAAACAGACAGTGATTCCATCACAATTTAAAATAAGGACCTAATCCAGTTTTGAATGATACCTTTTCAGGACAAAAATGTGGGGCATTAATTTGGTTTACTTGATATTTGTCATTCCAACCTGTTGTGGTTTAATTCCAGTCAGCAACTAAGCACCACACAGCCACTTACTCACTCCTTGTCCCAACAGGATAGGGGGAAGAAAATTGGAAAGATGAAAGTTAGAAGAATTGTGGGCTGAGAGAATGATTCAATTATTGAAATTTAAGAAAATAGCTAGTTATGAATAATAAGAACAACAACAACCAGAGTGATAATTACATTAATAATTATAACAACAGTGCATTTAAATGAAAATAAAAAAGGGAAGAAAATAAACTTCAAGGAAGACAAGTGATGCTAATGAAAACAGCTGCTAATGAAAACAAACAAACCACCAACCAATGCGCAGCTGGTCCCTGAGCAATGGACCCCCTGGCCAACCTTGCCCTTGGTTATATCTTCCAGCTTGATACTCTATGGTATGGAATATGCCTTTGGAAGGTTTGGGCCAGCTTTCCTGGCCTCAGCTTCTCCCTCTCAGCTTCTTGTGCACTCCCAGACTTCTTGCTGTTGCAGTGATGTGAGAAGCAGAAAAAGCCTTGGCTCTATGCAAGTACTGCTCTGCAATAATGAAAATATCCCTCTATCATCAGCACTGTTTCCAGCACAAGTCTAAAACACAGGCCTGTACTAGCTACTGTGATGAAAATTATCTCCATTCCCTCAAAACCAGTAAAAAGTGTGCAAAACAGATAAGCAAGTCCACTGAGACATCACTTTATGCTCCTTAAAAAACTGCCAGAACTTCTGTGTCATTCAGTGTATAATTTTAGAAATGCACTTTACTATTAGGGCTATCTTAAAGAAAGTATTTTGATTATCAAAGGATGCAACTTTCAAAGCACAAGAAACTTTGAGTGAACTTCCAGCTAAAACATGGACCAAAGATTAAACATTTATAAAACCTAATTTGAAGATCACAGGTCTTCTGCCTAAAATTCAGTTCTCATTCTAAAATAGTCAAGTAATTGTATTGTCTAAACCACAAAACAAGCAAGCATTGAAATTCAAGGGACTGATGCCAATACATTGGTTATCAAAGTATGGATCATCTTATACAACCAGTCAGCATAAACACAAATATTCCTTGAATAATCACTAAGGCTCAAACAAATCACTGAAGCTCAAACAAATATACTTTAATTAAAATGCACTGCAATAGTCTATTAAAAAACACAGAATCAGTGAATCTCTACTGGCTCAGTGGATGCAAGTAGGAAAAAAAATACAGTGTATTTTTCCATTCTAGCAATGCTACCACATTTTGTTTTCAAACTTTTACATGAACCATTTTTATGTTTCAGTTAACTTTTTTTTGTTTTGACACTGTCAGCATTATGTTAATTCTTTTATTTCCCATAAATATGAATTGCATTCCATAGCTGCAAGCTTTTAACTGTGTCTTTTTTTAATTGTGGAAGTATGAACTGCTCAAGAGCTTGAACATTAATGTACCCATTTATTATTTATACAGATAGCAAATAAATAATAATTAATAACCATGAATGTCTGAATTTGAACTTTTGACTGCAGACCAAAATAATGCAATGTAATTAAAATTATATATATACAGAGAGAGTATTGTCTACATAGATATGTCAATATGATTGCAAAGACAAGAAATGTGTTAACTGTGTGTTATCTTGTTGCTGCACAGTTGTATTACTTTAACCCAGGTGACATTGATTGAGACTCAACTGCTAAAACCTCATTAAGACTAATGCTGAAGTTAACAGGAAAAACACCCATTTATTTCCACCAATGCTTTTGCTGACCCTATAGAGTTATTGGAAATAAATCTACATATTGGGATTTTTTTTAATAGTTGATAGTTTATAAACAAGCAATTGACCAAAAAGTGTTAAATAATATATTACCATTGAACATGATCACACCTCTCCCAGTACTAGCTTGCAATTTTAGTTTCCTTTTCATCTTTTATTCTCTGACATTTGACCTACAAAGGAAAAATAGAATAAAAACAACAGTAAAAAATTGATACCCAATGTTCTGAATACTAAGAGATACTCATAGTATGTAAAACTATAGTAAGTTTTCTTCATCCATTTCTAGTTATTACCCTGCATCACAGAGATAACATATGGAGGAGCAGTTTCTAAATGCAGATCAATGAGACACAAATATAAATTCTACAAAAACCTGTTCATTAATAGAAAAGACACTGATCAAGCTGCAGAAGTCTGATGGCATATTGGTAAGTTGCAGCATGATTGACTTGAGAATCAGTTGGTGGCACAGAGCAAAAGTGTCTCCTGGTTGTAAACGTGATTCTGTGATACAGACTGTTTTGTCAAGTAAGAAACAGGGAACTGATAGGAACTACAGCAATAATACTGCTTTCATATTTTCATGTTAATATGACAAATTTGTTATGCTTAATTTTGCATCATATTTTGCACACCACCACAGCAAGTAGCACTTGCCATTAATAATCTGTAATTTCTTTGTGACTAAGTGAAAAGAAAATGATTCAACAGGGAAAGAAGAAAGATTATAAGAAGAACTTTTTTTTTTTTTTTTTTTAAACCATAGTGCTTATTACACTTCCTTTTTTAATATGCATACACACTGATAATATACAATCATATTATTATGACTCATTTTCAAATGTTTGTCTTTGGGGTTGGAAGGTGGAAATTCAACAGAGAAATATTTTCATTCTCTATTCATTCTGAAAATTTACATAGACCTTTAAAATGTCTTTTGACATTTCTTTAAAGGAATTTTTTCTGGTCTTCTTTGAACTAAGTATTTGTCAAAATGGAAAACTTCAGACTCATTCTTATGCAAAATAATGTACCTAGACTCAAGTGAAAACTGAACTTTCAGTGAAGACAGGCAGGACTGCCTTAGATTTATAGCTCAACACCACCCTCTCCTGGTAGTACATCTTAAATAAAATACCGTCAATGGAGAGTTCTGAAAATTTTAGGAGTTTTTTTGTATTGATTTCAAAATATTGAGATAATTTTTACTTATTCAAACATTATATTTAACTTACTGGAGAAGAAGCATTTTTTTCTTCCTATTTAGAACTGTAATCCATTAAACTAAAATATTCCGGTTTTACTAGTTTTCCAGTTTTAGCCCCATGAATCCAAGGCATTTTATTTTAGATACATTTAAAAGTATGTACAAACTTCTCCAGCCTTCAGGCTGTTCACAGTCCATGTGTAGTTAATGCTGTTATATTTGAATCACTTTGAAAACTGTTATTTATTCCCTCTATTGACTAATCTAGATTTCAAAAGGTTAGAAAAAAAGTATCATCAAACAAAAAATCATAAATTCATTACAGTTAAAATATAATATGAAAAACTAAAGAAAATAGGACTTGAAATACTGGGAAGAGCAATAAGTAATGAATTAATGCATTTAAATAACTTATTTGGCTTATACATTGCTGAGGAATAGCAGGTTTTCCTTCTCTCTATTTACCTGCCAGCTCTTTGGAACAGGGTTGTTTTTTTTTTTGGAGGGGGG
>VWYO01025900.1:0-32548 GCA_013400275.1 Rhadina sibilatrix | reverse complement strand
TTTTTTGCATCTATATGTTTCAACAATCAGTTTCAAATCCTGGCTGGGTCTATTGGCAAAATTCCAACAGCTATCTGAAGATGTGTATTGCTACTGTAAAAGCAGTAGTCTATCCTATCATGCAAAACCTAAGAGAAAAGTTGTCACAAAGGTCATCTGGAATCAATTCCTGTTAACATCTTAATTATTAGTGATCCAGTAAATAAGCATGTGAGTGTGTAAATTGAAAATTGATGACCCCTGGCACGAATTTGTTTTCAGGGGTCAACATCTTTTTCACAGCAACCAAATGATTGATTTACAAGCTGAACCTACTTTAAGAGTGAGAAATTTATGTTTTAACACTGCTTCATGCTAAGCCATGATATCCCACAAAGTAATGTATTTCATTCTTCCAATACAACAATAATCTATGAAGTATGGTATACCACTGGTTATGGAAAAGTCTCATAGAATCATAAAATAGTTTGGGTTGGAATGGACATTAAAGATCATGTAGTCCCATCCTTCTGCCATAAGCAGAGACACCTTCCAGGAGAACAGGTTGTTTAATGTCCCATCCAATCTGGTCTTGAAAGATAAACTGTCAATACTTTTAAAGATCTATGAGGTCTTAAATAACTGAAATGTTGTGAAAAGCTGGAAAATAACATGTAATATTGCAACAGAATAAATGATAAAATACAACTTGGCTGCTTAAATATAAAGTCAAGAGTCAATAACCTTTCAACTACATTATTTTTGCCCTCCAATAAGAAAGATATTGTGAAATACAAGCTTGTTTTATGTTGTTCATTGTTTAATGTTTTTCAAACTGATCTTATTTCATTATAATTTAAATGGTTTAAAACTTTATTGAGTTATTATTAGCCTTTGATGACCTGCTATCTTCTCTTTACTATGATAAATAACAGTACCAGGTAACTACAACTGTAGACTACAGTATGTAAATTATAGTTTAAATGTTACTTCTTTGTTTTAAATATCCTATTATATGCTATACAAGCTACTGAATAATCTGAGTTCAGGGTAATTCAATAAGAATATTCCTACCCTTTTCCTTTCCAGTTGACTGTTGTGTATATTTTCTTATATTTTCTAAAAAAGAAACAAGCACATTACATATTTTAAATTGTTGTAATAATCTGTGCACATATTAAAGTCCTTGAAAGCTGAAACCTTACATAAAGAGATGTCATCATATATGAAACAGGATTATTTATTTCCATTAATGAACTTGCTCTTATCCAATTTATGATGTGGGAGAACAGAAAATAATTCTTATTCTCTTAATAATAAGTAATTAGTCAGCATTTAGATGACCTGGGTGTTCTCAGACTAAAACACACAGAAGATATTTAATCAGATGAAGTCTATCCTAAAATATTTTCCTTATGACTCTACCTTTTTTTCTCCTTATTAATGTCGAACTTTTAGTCCCCAAGAATTGTCTTTTTTAATCTAGACTATAACATGATCCTCTCCATGTTGTTGTAGCTCAGTATCTTCATTCAGACCACTTATATTTTTTTTCTATTTCTGTGCTTCTACTTCTGGAAAAAGCCTTCAGAATCATAATAAGCACAACAGAGATCTCAGTTTATTCATCCTATGGTATGGCTACCAGCTGATGATCTTGAGGACTACATGATATCTTTCATATTTACTTTGCTGTTACTTTTTGCAATCTTGAAAACCATTTCCTCAATATGTGGGGGGGAAAATGCTTTTCAGGGAAATGATAAATAGAAGCACAATCCTTCAAATTAGTAAGCATCCATAAATTTATCTTATGTCTGTTTTAAATAGTCTAGAAGCACATATATATTTATGTAAGGGATATTTCCCCCCTAGAAATCTTGCAGATATCATAATTTATCTTCTCATATTGATTTACAGATTTTATTTTAGTGTCAGGGTTTTGAGGGCACCATTAAGCTTGAGTGGGTTTAAGCTTAGGCCTGGGCATCCATTGCCTCTGGCCAGCTCTGTCCCCTGATGTTCCTGACTGCTGATGGAGGTCTTAGAGTTGACTTCAGCTGTGAATTTTCACTTTGTGTTTATCTAAGAATCTTTGGACTGTTGGGAAGACCTGTTGTTGACACCAGCCCTGCATTGGTCATCCTGCTTTGCTGCTGTTGGGCTGCAACCCCTCAGTAAAGGCAAGGTCTGCACTGGGCTTATCTTGGCTCCATGCTCCTTCTCCTGGGAACCTGTAGCCCTGGTTCCTGCCTGAGATGTTTTGGTTTTCTGAAACTCTTTCCCAGAAACTTTTCTGTCAACAAGAGACATGTTTTCCTAACTGTAACCTACGTTTACATTCCTTTCCCTAGGAGGGATTTCTTTGAGATGTCCCTCTGACTTGACCAATGTGATTGAAGAAGTTTGTCTTTCTTTCACCCATTGGGTTGCTCTTTGTAAAATAGTATAAAAGGGAAGAAATAACCGGAAATAAATGGAGTCATCAGCCTTCTGAGTCAGAGTCTGTGTTGTTGTGATCTTTAAGAGCGTCAGGAACCCATTCCTTCTGCTCCCTGACAGATCTCATCAGACCATATAGCTGAGAAAAACTAGATTTGAAACTGACAAAGAGAACAAAACAATAAAATCAAAGATAAGTAAAAGGCACTGTCCATAGTATTGTTGGCCGCAATACAGAAGTGCAAACCAGTGAGAAAAAATGCAAAGCTATACAAGTGCATTTTCAAGCATGCAAGAATAATCCTAACTGGATCCTACCAAAAGGAATAAGGAACCATCAACATGAAGGTCGTATTTTTCACAACAAAGAACTCCAGAGACTGAAAATGGCAGTGCCCTCCCAAATGCAACCTAAATGAAGCCATCAGCCTTAGGACTCTTAGGAGCCTGGGAAGGGTGAGCATAAGAGCAGGAACAGGGGTATAAAAGAAGTGTGTGTACAACAGTTTAACTGCATTATTTTTTTCTTAGTTTTCCACAGCAAACAGATGCAGACTAAAACTGATTAGAGTCTTATAATTTTATTTATATTAACAATAAATTCTTGATTGTACTTATCTGAAAGTTGTGCTTCCTCTTTCTTTATGAACCAGGTTTTGATTGTAACACCAGAGTTGGTCCTGTTGTTTGCGTACGTGGACATGTTCACCCAGTATACTCTTTGTGGGTTCCAGACGCTTTCCAGAAGTTGCAACTCTCCTGTAATTTGACCATCACAGCTGTAAAACGCTTCTGAATTATTCCAACAGTCTAAGTTGTCTCATAAAAATTTAACAGTTTATGTTCAGGTAACTAAATTGAATCCAGGCTCTCTACTGAATATTGAAATGGGTCAAGAAAATACATTTTAATATTTTATACCCTGAGCCAAATTTCAGTCAGAAAAACACTGCTTAGCTATTATGGCAATACAGAAAATTCACATTTTTACTATTACTATTTACTCTTACAACTACAAAATTCGTTTTAGCATTATCACATTAGTTTTTATAAATATTTTATGAAGACATCAATAAGCTACTATAAGATAACTAAGTGCATGTTTAGATGTGATTGAAAGGTTACATTGCATGTGAGAAAATTTTATGAAGTCAACAAGACGCAATGTTAAGCATTCACACATTTATTTATGTATCTGTATGGATATAAGTTATTTGGAAGTATGTGTTATATAAAAGTAGTTAGTATGAATATGCTAACAAGCTATGATATAAGCCATATATAAATTTTCAATACTGCATTTTATTTCAGTAAATGTAGCAATCTGTATCAATTTTTTTTTTTTCCCCAGGACATATGGAAATACTACTTTCTCTTTTCCCCAGTTAGCATTACTATTTCCTTTCACAATTGCTTTATCATGCTCATATATTTTCTTCTCATCATCTTGTTCCATTACTGATTGCATGTCTCATCAGTAATTTTGCAATTATCTTAAATTATGTCCCCAGTAATTTTTTAAAATTATTTTGACTCACATACCTTAATTAATGGTATTCAAATGAATGTTTGAATTTGAATTGGTCTTTCATTCCTTTCTAGTCAGTAGATAGCTCAGGAATTCATTTGCAGTCCAAAATTACTAACTTGCCTCAAAAATAGTACTTCTAGAAGGAATTATGGTTAATGTATTTAAGTTATCCGTCTCTGCCCTCTAGTGGACATGTTGTTTCTCAGTCATAGCTTAAAAGGGAAAAACTCCACAACACAACTGAGAAATAAAATCCTTACTGATTTTAGTGTCTTTCATTATAGTTTAATAAATTCAGTCAACTTTTTTGCAGAACATGGTTTTGTGCAATCCTTTTAGATTCATGCTTCCATGGTTTCAAAATTAAAAAAAAAAAAAAACAAAAACCAAAACATAAAACATAAAACAAAACAAAAGAAACTTTGTAGACAACCAAATGAAGTGATTTTTCCATGTCCAGTACAGTAAGTAGCTTTTAAATTATGTTGCTCTGCTGTTTCATTAAACCCATTTAAGAAATTTTCACACCTGAAGCACTGCAACGTGAGAGATCATGCCCAAACTCATTCACTCATTCAGGGCAATTTGCTTAAAATTCCTTTTTTTTTTTTTTTTTTTAGATAAGAAAGGAAAAAAAAAAAATTTAAAAATTCAGCACAAAACCAAAATATTGTGCTATAGCAGTTATTTTATTTTAATAAATCTAATAACTGTGTTTTTAAAGGTAAGACAATATAGTTTGTTCTTTACAAAAAAAAAAAAAAAAAGTTCCAAGCTTACCATTAGTGAGATTTTTCCCTACCTGCAGAGATGAACTTTTGCTTCTAGGTTTGATGTCAAGGAAAAAGAGTGGCTGGCAACGAAGTCTAAAAATCCTCTTTTGGCCCTAAGAAGTTTACTTTTTCCACACCACTAAGACTTGTCTGACAGTTTGTTGTCAACATCTCAGCTGAGGTGCAGGTAGAATCCTCATCTCCTTCAAGTCTGTTAATTCTGTCTGCTCTGGACTGTTGACTCTTCTTGAACCTTCTCTCAAAGTGTAGTTGCCCTCAATAGACAGGGGCAGCCTTCTCCATTTGGCAAGTTTCACTTGACTTTCTCTTGCTCTTTGGAGGAACACAGAATTATAATTCCAGTTCAAAGGGAGCCCTAGAGACATGAGTCCTAGATCAGTAAAAAGAGGACATATTTCAAACCTGAGTGTTGTTGTATAGGGATTTGTCCTTTCACCCTTTCAAATTCTTCAGGGATGAAGAATTCACAGCCTCTCTAGGCAATCTGTTCCAGTATTTGATCACTCTCATTGAAAAGACTTTTTGCTTTTTTCTTCTTGTCCTATAATTTAATATTCTGGAGGAGTCCTGAGACAGGCACACGATACCAGCTCCTCAATCAGTAAGTGGCTTGTCTCTATTGGTGTTCCTCAGGGCTCCGTATTGGTGTCTGTCCTATTTAACATCTTTAATGATGATTTGGATGAGGGGGTTGAGTGTCAGTTCACAGATGACACCAGGTTAGATGAGTGTTGATTTGCTTGAGGGTAGGAAGGCTCTGCTGAGGGATCTTGACAGGCTGGATTGATGAGCCAAGGACAACTGCACGAGGCAAAATGATGGGTCCTTCACTTGGGTCACAACAACACCATGCAGTCTTGTGGTATTGAGGAACAGGGGCTTGAGAGTTGATCAGCAGAAAGGGACTTGGGGGTGCTGGTTGATGCACAGCCGAATGTGACAGTGTGTGCCCAGGTAATAAAGAAAGCAAATGGCATCCTGGACTGTATCAAGGTTAGTGTGGCCAGCAGGACCATGGCAGTGGCCGTTCCCCTATACTCAGCACTTGTGAGGCAACACATCGAGTGTTGTGTTCAGTTTTGGGTAACTGACTTCAAAAAAGACATTTAGGTGCTGGACTGTGTACAGAGAAGGGCAACAAAGGTGACTAAGGGGCAAAGAAAACATCTTATAGGGAATGACTGAGGGAACTGGGATTGTTTTGTCTGGAGAGGAGGAGGCCCAGGTGGAACCTCACTGCTCTGTACAATTATCTGAAAGGAGGTTGTAGTGAGGTGGGGTCAGTCTCTTCTGCCATCTCTCAAGTGAAAGGAGAAGAAATGGCCTCAAGTTGCACCCAGGGAGACTCACATTAAAGATCAGAAAAAAATGTTCACTGGAAGGTTTGTTAGGCATTGGAAAAATTTGCCCAGGGAGGTAGTAGAGTCACCGTCTCCAGCAGTATTCATGAAGTGTCTGAAAGTGGCACTTGGCTTTATGGCTTAGGGGTGGTTATGGTGGTGATAAATTGATGGTTTGATTGGGTGACCTTAAAGTTCTCCTCTAACCCTGATGGTTCTATGGTTCGCTGTGATTTTGTTACTGGCACACTTCAGTTTCACCTACTTGTTTCTTTTCCATTGTTTAACAGAAACAAGGAAATCCCCATATGAAAAACGATGCTAGTTTCTTACACTCAGAACCTATGCTCATCCTTGGTATGCTCAACATTTACTTTGATGGAGTCAACAATATTCACATGGATCAGCAGCAAGAAGCACTTGTCCAAGGCCTCACTGATTTCTCCAAACATCCTGGATGCAAGATCCTGACAAACAGTAAAACCTCTCAGACAGCTCAGATAGTGAGCAAATGATACTTTTCACTACAATCCCATCCTCACCCTGAAGCAAGAAGTTTCTAAACAGCATCACAGACTTCCCTGTCTTTGTGTCACATCATACACAGTTTTCTGTTATGCCTTTCCTGGTGGACGTTGTTCCTGCTTATCCATTACCAGGTCTTAATTCCTCCTCTGTTATGAGCATGTCTGCAAGAGGAGAAAAGCTTTTTTACTGTTGCCTGAAAAGCCAGTCCTTCAGCCTGCTCCAACCTTGTTGTCTCCAATCTTTACTGATTCAAGTAGTCTTAGCTCTCCTCTCCTAACAAAACAGAGCTGAGGACTGTTGGACTTCCAGGACCTATATGAAAAACTCATCAATCTTCTTGCTGCTCTGATGTTTTGAAGATTATCCATTCCTTACTGCAGTCCTTTTAGTAAATGACTCAGTGCCTAACTGGAGTTTACCTGCATGAGGATCAGGGTGCACAACTAGCCCAGTTCAGTCCTAGGAAGGCATCCATCATTCCTTTCAGCCTGGCACTGGGAAAATATCCCCTCACAGGACTCAGTAGGGTAAAGCCTTCTGATCTACCCTTATCAATGCTAGCCAGGACTGTGCCTTGTGGTGTATTGTTGATATGGCTGTACCATATCTGGCAATCTCAGTCTGTCTCAAGCAGTGTCTTCAGGACTGACCTCACAAGATTGACGTGATGCCAGTGTTCTTCAGCCCAGCTAGCTCCCAGCACCATCACCAGGAGTGGGCTGCCCCCAGAGAGCCAGGCAATCTGGGGTGCAGCTCTAGGGCACCATTGCTCTAAAGCACAGGTGGCATGTGTCAAGGGCAGGGACAAGGAACAGGGAGAGGCCTTCTGTGTGATTTCCAAAGGTGTTTATTCCCCAGAGGGTCAGGAACAGAAAAATACACAGAACCTGGGCTTGCAGGGACTTACAAGTGGGGGAGATCTTGGGAGACGATACAACTTCCAACCAATACGGGTGACATGGGGAGGAACATAAGGCGGGGAGTACAATACATGGACCAATGAAAGAACACAAGGGGAGGGAACAGTCCAAACTAACCACTGGGGTGTCAAAGGTTGGGGGATTGACAGGGAGGGGTCTAGAAGAAGGGGCAGTGTTAGGGGAGGATTGACAATTCTGTAGGAGGAGGGAAGGGCAGGTCTGGGGAAGATAGACAACCAGGGCAAAACCAACAATACAGGGGTAAAGGAACAATCCATTAGGGATAAAATATACTATTACAATACAAAATATGGGTGGTGTATAAAACTGACTATTAAAACTGACCTGCAATTGGAAACACAATAAAAACACACCACAACACAAGATGACTGTCAAATCCTAGCTGTCATTGCTAGAAAATATTAAATAAACACTCCATAATTATATAATAGCTCCCCATGCAAAAAGAACTTGAAGGTGTAGGTGCTCCTTAGTCAGGGAAGTCTCTCTCTGAATAGTCATTGTCCAAACTGTACAGTTCTTTTTTGCCAGCCCTGTTGGACTTTCTCAGTATGATGAAGTTCAGGAAGGTGAAAGGACAAAACCACTCTATTGTGCAACAGTCACTTCAACTCCTTGCAACCTGTGGTGTTTTATTTGTATGACACTATGTATATTGTATTACTCTAAAAAGGCAACTGAAATCTCCCAGGTGTGCGGCACAACAAAGTCTAAAAAAATACTGTTGAAAATAAAGATCAAAATGTGATAAATAAGGAATGCTTAGGAACCAGAAGGGATTATCTAAAACCAAACAGAAGAAAAAAAGAACTAAATTTCCAGGCTGAAATTTAGTTCAAGCTAAGAACAAAGGACCAGTCTGCAAGGACACAAAAAGCAAAAGATCCTTTTGCTTTATTCTTGTCTCCTCTGAGTTTACTTTTTAAAGTTATATGTCTCACCATATATTAAAATACATTTTTTCTTTTAGAGCACTGTATTTTTGTCTTTTTTGTTGGTGCTTGCCAAAATAATGGCAAATTATATTTGATATCTTTTAAATATGTTGTCAAATAACATTTTGTACTATAATTCTTCTAGCATTTTGTATTAGTTTCAATAGCAGAAGTCAACTCCATCTCTACTTCTCAATCAGTTTATGTCATATCCACATTTTTAGGAGACCTTCCGTGGGGAAATCAAGACGTTCTCTTGTGGCATCTCTATTCATTTTATATGTTAAGATTTAGCATCTCCATAATATTTAAGGAAAATAAGTTTTCATGGCCTGCTCTGGTTTTTGATAGTTTAATTTCCATGATCTAATAGCATACTGGCTTTTTTTAGACAATGACAGATTGCTTTCCCATTGTTTTTTTTATGGCTGCCTGATCCACATTCCTGGTACATGGTTCCTAGGTTTGCAGTTTGGCATACCTTTTTATGTTTAACTTGTACATATGTTGTCACATCTGTTTTCTCCTTCCAAGTGCTAACCACCATTCCTTGTTGTGTCACTAGTACAGAGAAGGTGGTTAAAATCTCAGCCCAGTCTCATGGTGGAGTCCAGCATTCTTTGCAATCTAGCACTAGGAAACCATGTCCTCTCACATAACTAATTAAGGCAGAGTAGTGAAGCAGTGGTGTACCCAAAGACTACTGCAGCACTTCTGGAACACTGTCAGCAGTGTTACTTACTGTTGATTTATATATGTAATATTTAACTATTTTAAAATATTCACATTTTTATTACCAACACAGGAATGTAATGAAGCACTGGCTTTTGTATGCACTCCAAATATCACTTACTCCCTTTCCTCTCTGCTCTTTAGCTGACTAAATCATCAAAGGTTCTGACTAAATTCCTCTCAGGAATTTGATGCAAGGGACAATACAGGGATAATAGCAACGGGGGGTTTAATATGTTGTTTTCTTAAAGTACTTCTGCTCCTGTAAATTTTATCTCAAACTACTTTTCATATGCATATGATCCACAGTGTTACATCAGATAGTGTTAAACTCTCCCCATCAGGGGAGGTACCTGGGTGTTCCCACCTGAACCTGAGTGTATATTAACCCATTGAACTTTGTCTTTGACGGCCTTTCCTCACCCTTAACAGATTGAGACTGCAACCATGTCTTCAACCAATAGACTTCTAAAACGTTCCAGTCAGGAGAGCTATCCTATCACAATCACAATGAGATAAACGCCCTGTGACTGCACACATATATGTAGTTTCTTGTGTTTGTTCCCCATACTGCCTGCATTCATGTACAGCGTAGGGTATAAGCTAAAATGCAAAGGTATGAGCTCTAAATGATTTAGTTTTTAACTCCACCAGATGGCATTGTTGAGAGGCTTAATTAAATTCTGACAGCATAACATCTTGTTAAATTATGGTGGCAATTAAAAAGGGAATGAGGGACAGTAAGAAAAACAAGGCTCATTATTATTCTTCTGAACCGGTAAACCAAATCATTAAATAACTTTATTACAGTATAGAAGTTAGGCTCCTGGAAGAACTTTTTAGTTTAAGTGAAATCTAAATTAGAGATTCTCAGTCCTTGCGTGTTAGGAGAAATATTTCTTTCTGGTCTCTAATGCTCCCATATACCTAAATAGCCATACAGGAATATTTACACATGATTTAATTAATTTATGGGTAATGCTTTAAATGATATAATTAAAAAAGTCTTTTAGCTCTCACCTTTTGCAGATGGATTAAAGTTTTACTATTTTTTTGCTATGATTATTTTGGTTGGTTGCTTGTTTGTTTGTTTGGTTGGTTAGTTGGTTGCTGTGGGAGATTTTGTTTTGTTTTTGTTGGTTGATTAGTCGGTTGTGGTTTTTTGTTTGGTTGATTTTTTTTTTTTTCATTTGATAGAATAAACACACAACGACATCTGGTGTAAGAACAAAATATGGTTCTTTTCAGACTCATGTAAATGCTTGATAAGGTTGATGATACTGGATCCCTCCCATTGAACTTCTAAGTCCTCAATATACTTGGTGAGACAGAACACAGTATGTTTGTATGCCATGATTTGTGGATTGCTCAATTATGGTCTTGTTTTTTCAGCATTTCCATTTAAGTAGACCAATAAAGAAGAGAGAAGTAAGCCCACACACTACCTTCAAGAAGCAACATAAATCTTGTTTAAACTTTCTCAGCCATTTATACCAAGAGGGAAGTCTCCAATTATATTAATCAGCTCTTCAGAAACATCTCAAAAGTGTCCTGTCACCCAAAAAGTCATGAATCACACAAAATACTCTCTAGCCTGTCAAGGAGGAAAAATGCTTTCTCCTAAATAGCTTTCAGATTCAAATCAAAGCTGAGGGTTTAGGAGGAGAGGCAGAGAACAGGATGGCCTCTGTTCTTGCTTTTATTATACTTTGATGATGTTTGCTTCACTCTGCCTTTGTACATTGATGGCAGTGTCTGTGGGTTTAGAGGAGTATGAGTCAATAGATGACCACAGCAATTTGTGAGGGAATTGCAGTACTTGCTAATATAAGAAAATAACATCTGCACACAAAAGGATAGGAGTAAATTGTGGCTGTTACTGCCTGTTACAGATGCATTTGACATCTCTGACACTCCCTATGGAGAACTAATGTTCCTGTACTCAAAACTGGTCTTTTGAAAACTTGGTTTTTTACAAATAATAGGAAAAAAAAGTGAGTGATAAATACCAGGACATAAATACCATCCCTAAGTGCTTCTATAATGTGACTAACCATAACAATAGTGACTAAACCCAAATTTTCTAATGGAAGTAGTGATAAGTTATAGCTCCACTTCCCAAGCTTGTGTGACTGCTAAGCCCCAAGTGGATGTTCTGGCAATATCCTAAATCAATATCTGAGAGAAACTTCTGAGAACACCAGCTTCTCAACTTCCTTTACAAACTGGATTTTGGAAATTAGGTCAGTCAGTAGTTGCCAGTGCTAAGATTAAGTACTTGGTCTGGAAATTTGGAGGTTCAGGCCTCTAGGATATGCAGTGGAGTAACTTACAGTTAGTAAGTTATCTGAACAGAAAAACAAAACAAAACAAACAAACAAAACCAATAACACATAAAAAACACAACCACACACCACAACTTTGAAAGTAAAGCACACATTATTTTAATACTTCTATATGACAATTCCTTCCATCAGCTCTTTAATTAGCATATAATTTTTCTACATGTTGACAGTTTCATAAGGTTCTGTGAATTAAGTAGCCCCTGTGTAATTAGAATATGATCTAAATAATATACTTCTATTTCTTACATAATTTCATACGCTTCTATTTCTTCCAAATGTTTTTTGTAAGCAAAAATGTAAGCCATAATTGTATCAATAATTATTCAGTGGTTATTCCTTAGGTTTTTGCAATTAAAGATATGATTTCTATACTATATAATGAAATAAACTCAGCTAAATTACTGACATTGTTTTTTCTTCAAAGAAAAATGACAATTTTTTTTGCTTGCTTTCATATGCCTCATACTATAGAAGTCATTTATTTCATGGATCTTTAAAGGAAAACCCTTATTCATTTTTATAAAGAATCTCGATTTTTTTCTTGTCCCTTCCCCCCCCCTTCCCCCCGCCCATTTCTTTATAATTCTCTGAGCCTGGGTTTCCTTTCTGAAAAAGTGATCCAATTTCAGGAGGAGATAATCATAATTGGAATAATAACAGCTGGGGTAATCAGCATATCAAGCCCTCTTCACCAAAAGTACTTGTGTCCTGCTCATCTTGGAGACCCTGCTTGGAAAATGGAGGGTATGGGCTTGTAGTCTGAGCTTTAGGAAGACACATAACACAGATCTTCCACTCTGTCCAAAATACGTACAATAGTTACAATTTTTCCAGCAATAGTACTAAGTCTAAGTGGAAGTGATGCTGTTGGGCTTTGCTAAGGAAAACTGGTTGCAAACATGCTGACTTGGATTTCTTTGGAAACAAAACTTGAATTTCAAATGACGCAAAGCAAAAGAAGTTCTGAGTGGCTTAGCTTTGCCTGTGTAGTGGCATCTCTCAGCATGGCTGTCTTATACATTATGGTTCAGACCAGAAGGGTCATTTTTCCCCTTGTTTGTCCATTTTTCAGTAAATTGCTCATTTGTACTCTCTGTGCTAAAGTGCTGTCCATTTAGGGATCTCAGAATGTACACAATGGGCAACTTTCCAATTATACTTTGCCAGAAAAAACTGTCATTTCATCTGCTGAAGGGTTTTCAGTGCACAGAATCAGCTTATGACTAGGTTGCAATAAAATACTGGAAAATGCATGCAACTTGGATGCCAAAGTCCTCAGCACTATTTGTTTTGCTGTGCTCTTTATTGAGTTAAACTTACTACTAATATAGATAGACCCTCACATTTATTGAAGTCTTGGTATGCAGGGAGGTTCACCAGTTCTGCTGAAGGCATCAAGGGAATCTCTACTGCCTAGCAGGTGTTGGTATGGGGCTTTGTTTGATTGTTTGTTTTGCTTTTCATTTGTTTGTCTTTTTTGAAAAAAAAATTACGAATTAATTTAGGTCACTATATTTTTAAAAACTTTAAATGATTATAAAAATGGTTATATCTAAACAGAAATTATTGAGCTAACGATTATGCTTAAAATGCTATTTTTGAGGGAGATAGCCTGAAGTCTTTTTTTTTTTTTTTTTCCTTGAACTGGGGTTTAGCTTTCCGTGAAAATAACAGCTGCATTGAGGAAGAATTAGAAAGACCTTCAGAGTTGCGAAGAATTCTCCAGTAGGTGGAGGTAGAGAATAGGGCATTTTAGAAGCTGTATGAAAATTATTTTTTCTCAATGGTAGTTTGTGCATTTTCTGTCAATCTTCCTAAGGTGTTTATCACAGCTGTTAATAAGTTGCTGTCTGAAAAGACGCTCAAGAGAGCACAGGCAACAGCATTCAGATAAGAATTCAGACCATCTCTGCATACGAAAGGTGAGTTGAACAAGTTAAAAAATGCATTAAGAACTAATTTCCTGCTTTCCTTGCTCTTCTTTCACTCACTGTCTTAAAAAGAAACACATCTCTATTTGGTATTTTGTGTATAGACAGGCACTTGTAAAATTTTTAATTGAGATTAATAGATTAAATATATGCTTTTTATTTAAAATAGTTTATTTAACATGCAAACTCTCATCTGCGTGATTTGAGTCACCATCTTACTAGAGTGTGGGAGTTGTTTGTTTATATATTCTTTTCATTATGCTACCACATCATAAGTACTGTCATAATTTCCTTCATTTTTAAGTTTTGTTTTGTTTTGTTTTGTTTTGTTTTTTAAAAAGTGAGTGGGTTACTTTACTGGCAACTTATTCATTTGTGATCTCTGCAAAAGCAGGAATACATTAAAATTAGAGGAAAGACTATGGGAATAACAAGACTAAAATAAAAAAGACTAAAAAAAATCCATGTAATCACAGCAGGAAGATATTATTGATGGAAAAAAAAAAATCAAGGTCATTTCTAATCACGTATTTTATTCAGACATAAAACCACCCAAAAATGACAGTGTATGGCGTCCCAAGAAATGGTATTTTTTTCTGCTTGGAGCCCTGAAATGTCCACCTGAAGACCAGCATTTAGCCTTGCCATAAAATATTGACTGCTGTTATTTAACGAAGATAGATACAAAATCTCCTGGAAAAGATGCTTGTTTTTGAAATAAGGAATAATTTGCATAAAAATATCTTAATTTTTATTTTTGATTCATATGTTTACTATAGATATTTACAGGGATTTTATCATGATGGCATATAGACTGATTAAAAATGTTGTCTCTTGCTGCCAGGCAACTTGCAATGCATATTGACTTGATGTTAAAAATAAATGGAAACCTTGAAAGTTTTGAAACAGTCCGAAAGTGGTGAGGATGAGTGGTCATTACATTGAAAGTCAATTTATGACCCATAGGTCAGTATCTTTACAGTATATTTACAATTGCTGTGTAAACCTTGTTCTTTTTCTCATGGCTGGTACTCCAGTCGTTACTGGTGTTTATGCAAAAAAAAAAAAAAAATTCTACTGTGCCTAAAAATTTGATGCTAAAGAGAAAAATCTGAGCTATGAGAAACTTACATTTTTTTAGTTTTCATAGAGGCTTAAAGATATGTAATTTTATCAGTAGTTTAGAATAAAGTCATGTATATTTTCCAAAAAACAGATTATGCAGAAATTTATACTTTTGCATTGAGAGCTTGATCATATTTCTGGAGAAGACGTTCATTTATCTTTCACAGTGTAATGATTTTGGTTTATTTTTGGTATAGGGTTTTTTTAGTTGTTTGATTTTCTTTTCTTTTCTTTTTTTTTCTAATTATCTTTTTCCCACGTAATGGAAAGCAATCTTGAGATTTTTGAGACTTTATAGAAAGAAGTGGTTGAACTAAAAAAACAGACTCAAAGGAGAAATTGTCTTGAAATCATTCTGAAGAACAGGACAAAGCTGTGGTGCAGGTCTGCAACATCTTCATCAATAATGCAGTGGTCTCAGGAGCTCTATAGTGTTGGGCAGATGAGCAAAAGATCTCTTTCATTTAAAAAGAGATATGAAAAGACTGACCTTGTTTCTCGAAAAGCAAGTATGAGAAGAAAATTTTGTTGGAATACCACAGAGGAATTCTTGATCTTTTTTACCTCTAAGAGCAGGAGTCTCTGAGTAAGAGTGGCTGCAGCATTTCTTTTTGCTCCTTCTTTGTCCAAGCACTCTCTCATACTACCACTTCTTCAAAGTGTGCAGAGAGCTTTATTTTTTTTTTTTTTAAAGTCTCCTTGCATAGTGAAATGATGTCTTCTGATAGTCATAAATGAGAAACAGTATACAGCAGCATAAGACATTATCAAATAGCATAGTATATATGTATGTATATACATACATATATATGTGAAGACAAAGGAAGTCTCTTTAAAGTTATATATCATGCCCTAAACTTTTTCACTAACTGTAACAGCCTGTTTTTCTGTCACTTACTGAAATATGAATTATTTTAGCAATAGTAAGAATTGTCAGGATTTGTTGAATTCTCATCTTACCAGGAGTTCCCTTAACCAGGACATTGGGGATTTGGAAAATGACAATGACAGCAAATACAGAACATTTTTTTTTTTTTCCCCTGCATCTTGCTGCTCTGCAGGTCAGTCAGTCTCCCTCTTCTACCTGGGATATATAATACTGAGAGTCTGGTACTATTCTACAAGCATAACAAGTCAGCTGAATTTGTTGTTCTTTGTGCTACAAGCCCCTGAAGTCATCCACCAGAGAGGAACATTTGTAACTTTGTTTACAAAGTGAGCATTCAAAATGATTTTCAATACTTTCTGCTGTTCTTTATTCCCTTTAGTCTTTCAAGTGTCTGATTTTTCATCAGCTTTCCTGCATTAAACCAAAAGTGCAGTCCTGACAAAAGGCCTCTTTGACAGAAAGAGCTGCAGAAGAGATTGATCTGTGCAGGAGAGGTCTTCTATGGTCTGAATGTTTCTGATTTTCTTGCCTTGTCTATGGATCTGAGATGAGTGAATGATGTCTTATTTTACCAATGAGGTTCTCTGGTTAAGCTTCAAGAAAAATAATTGGTGTGGAGGGGGTGGAAGTTAAAATCAAGTGTATAGTTTGAAATCATAAGCCTCTTGTAATGTTTCTGGCTGTAATCTATGTTTTTTTTTCAGGGCCATATGTTTTGCTTACATTAGTATAACTGCTAAACACATTTCAGAATATTGTACTCTAGGTCTTACCAATTACACAGGGAAAGGATTGACCTTTTACTCTGACCTCAGAGTTCCCCCTCACATTGTAACTGCTGCACTGCTCTGTAGTGCAGATGATAGCTTCCACCTTCTACATTTCCAGGCTGGCTTCATTTTCTAGCAATCGTTAACTGCTTTGGAAGTACTTTAGCATCAGCAATAATGGATTTAATGAAAAGAGTCTGTAATTGCTAAGTTATTTGAAAAGGAGAACCATACTGTTTGCTTTGGGGAGCAGAGTGCTCTCTTTCCAGAAATTATGGTGTCTCAAGAAATATTATAATCCTCTTGATCACCTCATCTTAAGAAGATCTGTCATTTCTAGCTTGTCCTACAGTATCTGATTGCCTTTGCCAGTCAACTTCTCACGGGTTTAAAAAAAAACAAAAAAAACTGTTTCTTGTCTTCCTCCTTTCTTCTAGTCTCTAGGAACTGATGTTCCAAGCTTACAACTCTATGACTTTCCTCTGTGGACACTGCTTTGTACTATTTTACCTTAAAGCAAGCAATACTAGTAAAGTTGGTAAATACGAATTTCCTGTTCTACCCGTTCTGCAATGATTCATGCAAAACCAGTGAGAAAAGAACAAAAACCTTTACGTACCGTGATACGTGATACATACCTGTATCAGGCTGATAAGTATCATTAGTGAGTCTTGGAGATTTCTTTCTTAGACTAAACCAGTTTTGCATGGAATTACTATAGTTATGTTCCAGTTCTTCTTTTAAAAGAAAAATAAACCAAAAGATTTCTTGAAGTCTTTTACGAGATTTCTAGCAGAATGTCACTCTTACAGTAACATATAACAAAAACTTATTTTTGGAGCTTGCTTTCTTTTTCTGGCTCTGTATGATTTTTATTAAGCTTCACTATGCTTTTGTTTGGTTGACTATAGATATTTCTTCTAATATTTTGCTATATTAAAAGAATATATGATAATTGGGGTTGCCATAGCAACCCCATTATCTTAAAAAAAACCCAAACCAAACCAAACCAAACTCATCTTGGAAATATTATTTTCAGGCACAAAATAATTCAACTTTGCCTTCATAACTTCCACTATTGCAGGTCAGAATCTGCTATACTTTTAAAGATTGTGTAAATTCTTATAAATGAAAGAAAGCAATGCACTGCTTACTGAACAAATAAATCCCTTGGCACAGAAATTTCTGGCAACTGGCACCTGGTTCACTTGCTTACTTTGTGGAAGTAATTGAGTAACTTGAATATTTATACTGATATCATTATGTAAAACTACTACTAAAATTTTTGAAAAGAAGTGTCATACTCTTCTTAAGCAGAATGGAGTTTTATTCTGGGTAAACCCAGAAAGTCTTTGCTCTGCTTCATGCCAAACTAAATCTTTATGACAGCATTAGTAAACCCTTGCCAAGATACTCTGCCAATGTATTAGGGCTCTATTGCAAGGATATCCCTTAAGAGAGGAAAAGGTAAAAACAAATAAACCAAAAACCGAGAAAAGAAGAAATAAAGAAGACAGCAATGCTCCCAGCCTCAATATTGTTCCACATTTTCATAAGTTTCATCCTTGTGAACTGAACTTTTACTTGGATATGTGCAGCTGTACAAAAAAACCCAATTGTTCTTTTGTCTTGGTTTAGGGTAAATTTGGGAGGAAACTTTTAAAGGGGTTTTTTGGAAAGCACACTTAAACGGCCCCTCCCCCCAGCCCATCCGGGAAAAGAACTTTTTCAGAGAAAAGTGGAAAAAACTATTTATTTAGTAAACAAGATGCTTCTAAGCACAAAGAATGAATAACATGAAACAATAAAGCTTTTTGTTGCTCCGAAGAGAGATGGAAAACTGAGACAGTCCTTGCCGTGGGTGTAGCTCATCTCGCACAGTTTCTTACCAGTCCCACTCCCTCTGGAGGTCCAGGCCCGGCGGGCCGCAGGTGCCAGCCCTCGCTGCTCTTTTTGGTTTTTCAGTTTAGAGCAGATTTAAATAGTCTTAAGAAAAAGGAGAAAAAAAAAATCTAGTCCAGGGAACTTCTTTGCTTCTGCCACAGCTAGCTAAAACTAACTGAAAGCACTCTGCCTCACTGCTGTTCGTGCTTCAGACAAACGCTGGATACGGACACGTGGGAGTCAGGCAGTTTTCTCAAAACAAACTGTGCGCTGCTTTTTTCTTTTTCTTTGCTTCTAGAACCAGTTTTAAAGGTACAGAACTTAATATACAGCACATACAGAACAGATGATTGGGGATACAAGCATCATAAAGTCACCCTAGGATATCTTTCCACTTGATTAAGTATTATTTGATCATGTGCAATAGTTCACTGTTTTCCCTGATATTTGTATTGTTGATTTCCTAACTCTGATAACTACTACAGCAATTAAAAAATGAATAATTAAGCTACTTTAACAATTTATCAAATTATGCAAACATTTTCATAATTTATGCATAATTGCTGTCATTCACAATATACAAAGTGTGATTATAAGGGTAACTTTGTAATATATCAAATCCTCATTACTTATCTTTATATTGTTTGAGTGATGACTTCTTTTTGTCATGCCCCTGTGCTTTAAATTTCAAGGTTAGCCCAACCTATGAAAATCAATTTTCCTCTTAAAGTTCATAAACGCTGAACTTTATTAACTTAATAACTAAATAAACACAAACGTTTACAAAATAATTCTTCAAGAAATGTCAATAGTTTCAGCATATAATAAAAAAATAGAGATTTTTAAAATTATTTATAAAATGCAATATAATTTTTATATCTTCAAGTCATGGGGTAGTTACAATAAAGAAAAATACTACATGGAAACATTGTTACAGATATATTATTTTTTTAAATTTTTTTGCATCTAAAATGTGGTTCAAGTAAAAAAAAATATTTTTACTTGACCTTTAACACATTTTTCAAAATAAGCAAGAAAAAAAATAGTATTTTTATTCTAAGCACATTCATATATGCCTTGGTTATCTGCTTATTAATTCCTAAAAATAATTGTTCTTAGTTCTTACCCTATATTTAGAAAATAAAAGATTCATAGTAGAGATACCTTTGTTCCCTATGCGGTGTGTGGAAAGAATTAGAAATAACAATTTAAACCTGGTTACAATGTTTAGAAGGAACATTTTGCCTGAGGCTAAAATACCAAAGCAGCAGGATACAGCTATAACAGGTAGCCAGTAAGAAATACTTGTGAAGTGGTGAAAGTCAGAGGCTTCAGTTGAAAACATCAGGGACAAAGTTCAGCTCAGGTCAAGACACTGCTATAGCTATGGATGCGACTACTAAACAAATCTAGGTTTTGGTGATTTGGGTTTTTTGTTTGTTTGTTTTTGGGGTTTTTTGTTTGTTTGTTTTTATTCTTTGAAACATACATTTGAAAGAGAACATGTTCTGGAGTATCTGCAGACCCTTTTCTTAAAACACATATGTGTGTTCTGGTCCCAAGTCTCATAGATTTTCATGTAAATTTTATCTTACAACTGCTTCATGAAAAGTATACAAACTGACATAGCAACAAGGAAAGAAGCTCTCAAGTGTCATACAGAATCCCTTCCTCTAGCACAGGAAATCTCAAAGACTTTCCTGCATACAGAACAGCTTCTACAGCATGTGTGGAGAGAGCAGCAATGGAACCATGCTGGGGAAGCTTCCCAGCGGTGACATACAAATTTTGTGTCCACTGCGTGAGATATGACATAGCTAGCAAATGATGTATAAAAATCTATGCCTTTAAATATTAGCGTGGGTTTACTGGCTGTATTGCATTTTGAGAACCTGTAAGGGCATGCTGGGTCACATGGATTGATAATACACTTGCATAGCTATCGAGAGTATTTGTGGATCATAATTATGAAAATTATCAGGATAAAAGAAAACTGAACAGGATTTCTTTGCCCCTTTTTTTATTTTATTTTTTTTTAATTCAACAGAAGGAAGGCAGACTGTTCAATTGACCTATACATCCACTTTGCATTTCAAAGAATATTATGAGCATTAATGTTAGCAAGTTTTGTGAACGAACGTCAACCATTACACATTCAGCACCCCATGTGGCTGTTATATACTGTTTGTTTCAATGACATTGCAAATACTACTTTTTTTTTTTTTTCCCCTATAGCTCACACACAAGTATTAATATAGCACTATATAAAAGAAAGGTTGAAATTGCACGCAATGGTAAATCACCAGGGCAACAGGAAACTTCACAATTTTGCAGTGTTGATTTTCCATTTCAGAAGATTTAAAATTATTACTTTTGCAGAAATAACCATCAAGCTGGGAACAAAAAAGAAAACAGTACTTTCAAAACCAGTTAGAATCTGTGAATCAAACTATTGTTAAGACATTTCAGTTTGGTGTGCACGTCTGTTTATATTTACCCACAATTTAATGTGAGTTCCAACATTTCCTGTTAAAAGAGTGAATGTCTTCAAATGAAATTTATGACAAGTTTTTGAGCCACGAGGATTGTTATAAATATCTTACCACATTGCTGTTTTGCCAGTACGGGAAGATTGTTCCCACTAAAGCATTCCTTGCTAAATGTCATAATGTAAAAATTAAAACATTCGTATTATCTAAATGCTTTATCTCAGACACTTTGAATGCTCTGATCTAACTAATGCTACATTTGTTGCATATGATTTTTAAACTAGGTCATTTCTTGGTGATTCTGAAATAAAATTTCCACATGATCATATTTCCATGAGAGCCTGTGAACATGTGAGATAATTTCTATCATGTCATAAATCTTCACTAATGTTACAAGTCTTTGGATTTACCCAGTACATACATTAATAGACTAACCAGAAGAGGAATGGGTAGAATGCCTGAAGAAAAGACTAGAACACATATGCCCTGGACAGGCATGAGATCAGAACTCTGTATAATTTATTTTGCATTAGACAGCCTAATTACCTCTATCTTCAATGAAAATCCTGCAGGCAGTTAAAAACAGAAGTCCTTACAGATGGATTTTAATCAAGTTGCATTCAATGGGCTGTAGTAGAGAAAGGACATAGAAAGTTATGTCAGACACTGATAGGAATTTTCTGAACGAATTAGTGATACTTGTGGTTTTACATAGAGAACAGAGAGGCTGAGATTTTTATTCCTCTAAGGAAAACTAGAAAGTCATTAATTTTAAAAAGTGTGTATATCTGCATGCAATATATACAAGAATATATTTTAGTAAGATTGCAAGAAATAGGAATCAAAAGACAAATAGTAATTCAGGCAAAGCATTTATGATTTATACTGTTTTATCCTAGAAGGCTCATTGTCTATTTTTTTTTCCTCCAGCTCTTTGGCAAAGTAGCTGCAGAATTTCTCCTGAGTGTTACCACAGGAAGCATTTTGAAAAGAAAAATGGAGACACAATCTCTAATCACCTTAACTTCTCACAAGTTTATATATATATATATATATATATATATTTAAATTTTTATTCTGCATAGCATGGAAAGAACAGTATGTACTTTCTTCTAGTATGGTTCTGCATCCAGCTATAAAGGGGTGAGCTTGTTTGGCCCAAGTCACACATCTCCTCTGATTTCGTTTGATTCTGACTTGTAAGTTGCTCTCAGTGACTTCCATCACACTAGCACTGTGGTGTATTTCCACAATTACATACTGTCAGATACACTTGCAACATCATTGCTATGTTGCCTATTCTCAAATAATATAAAGTAATCTTGGATAAGATTGTGACATCAAGTGTGGAATACACTAGAGCTTTTCTAAATGAGAAGAATAGTTAGTGAAAGTACTGGAGAATGACAAGAGGAAAACGTTTATTAATACAACTAACAGAAGTGACAAAACAACAACATGGAATATTCTCAGAGGATTTGTCATTCTAAAATCCCAAGCAAATATACACTGCAGGAGTCATCACCCTCTTAAAAACCTCCAACAGTGATAAACTCATTTTTTTTCTGAAAGATTTGGGACAAACTATGCTTGTCTAACACAAGGCCTTCAGGGAATCCCTTTGCCAGGGGTTCAAGGGCATCACTTCTGAAGAGCTCCATAGACATTAGAATAAAAAATTATCCACATACACTGCTAAAAAAAGAGCTGTAGGACATCAATCTAGTTAAAAGTCCAAGGACATGTCCCTGTAGAATTCCCCAGGGTGTCAGAGGAAAGAGTATCTCTTCACATCATTGCATATTCTTCATAATTACTGCAGGGATATTATCAGGAGAACTGCTGCAGGGAACAAAAAGCCTTTGGGTCACATATATTATTCCCCTGGTTATATCAATGTGACACACTGTAGCACAGACTGTTGTGTTGTAGGTTGTCTGAAGAAAAAATGAAGTACTACCAAAATTAACATTTGGATATGTGGAAGGATTTTCAAATGTACTATAGTAAGGATCTAGGGGAGCAATTTGCATAATGAGTCTCAGAAGTAATGAATCCCATTGCTCTTTATCCACGGGATCTGTAGAGCAAAGACTAGACTATCTTGTAGCCACAAAACATATTCAAATGCAACAAAAAGAATACATTATATTAACCAAAAAACAGATTGTGGTGGATCACAGTGTTAGTATGGATGCTTTGGTCATCCAGAGGGAAAACCTTGCCTCTCAGCCTTCAGCTTCTCAGGTGTGGATATTGATCATCAGTTTTCAGATTGAAAATTGATTTCCAATTGCCTCATGCAGCACTTTATATCTGCTTTTGCTTTAGTTAAAATCACAAAGAAGCAAGGACAATAGTTCCATATCAGGATGAGTTAATTCTCTCTTGTATGTGCTTCTTTCTAAATCTCCATCTGTCTGTAACTATTGGCTCAAAGACACTAGCCAGAGCTGGGAAATTTGCATGTTAGCATGTATAAATTCATATACAGACTCCCAGGCTCTGGCCCAGGTGTGACATCCATCAGGAAGTCAGGGAGCAGCTTTTCAGAGTATCTTTGTGACTCAGGAGAGGTTACTTCCTAGAGGTAAGGGACACATTATGGGCTTCAAGGGAAGAGCATTTTGGGATAGGGCAAGATTTCCTGTGGGATGCTTAAAGAACTGAAGGTTAGGAAAGGCAGGGAAGTTGTTGCTTTGTATAAGACCGAAAAAAGGAATGTAAAGCAATAAGGTGATTAAAGTGTGGATTCCGTGTAAACCCACGGCTGTTTGTCTGGCAGTGCTTGTGTAGTGGTTTTGGTTCGCTAATTTCTATTTCCCAGCCAATTCACTAATTTCTGTAGTGGTTTGAGTGCCCACTAGAATTATTTATTCTTTTTCTGCTGTGAGATAGGATTAAGAGAAAAGCAAAGCAGGCTCAAACTTTAAAGAGTATAAAAAAAGCTTTATTAACAAAACTACAAGAGAGAAAAAAAATAATAAGAATCAGAATAAAACCTTCAAAGCACTTTTCTTCTTCCTCATAAGCTCCTTTTCTTTTTCACTGACAATGTGCAGAGACAAAACTTAAAACTTAAGGTTAGTTTACCACCTCTAAAAATAGTCTTTCATCAGTTCTTTAAGAGAAAGAAGTCTCTTTTTCTGTGCCATGGAACCTTCTCCACAATAAAAACAGTTCTCTTGTGGCTTTTAATTCTCACAAATAACAGCTGCCCAGGAATCTACATTTGTGAAGTCCCTCCCATAGCCTTCCCACAGCTGCATTACGGGCCGTTTAAACTCATGGGGTACCACTTTAAAGATGAAACGTTTGGAAGCAAGGGTTCTCTTCATCTCTCTCTAAAATAGTTCTATCTCAGGGAACAGAGGTTTTCTTCTTCTCTTCCTCGGGAGAGGTCTTCATCTGATCTCTCTCTCCCTCTCTGTTCAAGCTCCTCATAAAATCACAGCTACTTCAGCCTTTATTTACTTTAACACAAATACCTTTGCTCATATCTGCAATTTGAACTCTTTAATCTCCCCAGTACAGCCTTTTATGAATTAAAGGGGCATTCTAGTACATCACAGTCCATCACCATGGCTCCACAAAGAATTTCAGCCTAAAAGCAAGGCGTCTTCTCATTCTCTTCCCATCTAGGATGTGACTCCTGCTTCACTGACTTAATGTCTTCATATTGTCCCTCTACATGTTTTCACTCTGTCCTTCTCTCTCACGTAAGAGACAACTAGTGCTTTGCAAGTTTCATCTGTGCAAGAGTTAATATTCTTGCCCAGGCCTGCAGAGGTCATGATGGTTTCTTCTGGGATATTCAGAGCCGCCCCTGGTTTCAAGCTGCGTGATCTCTTGCACATCTGGTGCCACTCCCTTGGCAAGGGGTCTTGGTAACCATGACTGGAGCTGTTTATTGTAGAGAATTCTTTAAAAGCCATACTGCAGTGGGGAAACAACCAGGATCTCACCAGCAGCATGCCTGTAGTGTGGGATTCCCCTGCCTTCTTCTGCCTGGCAGCCACTGGCTCTGGGGTGGGGAGAAGGGTTTGGTGACAGGATGTTAGCAGTTGTGTGGGCCTGATCCAGCCAGGATGGAGCCTTCTCTCCTCCCCTCTGCCTGCCTGGCAGCTGCCAGGCCTGGCTCCAACCTGGAGCACAGCGGGCTTCCTGGGAAGGGGCCTGGCCCCTTGGCAAGGGCCACCTGGCTCAGCCCCTGTGGCAAGGAGGGAGCCGGGCCCACTTGTTACCTCTTCCCAGGTCAGAAGGAAAGAAAGCTTCCCAGGATTTCTCCCGATTTTTAACATGTGTGTTCCCAGAGGCGTATCGCTTTTCTAGTGGCTTCACCAGATGTCAATATTCAAACTTAATCACTGATTGGTTTTGCCACAGCTTTTCTTATAAATATCACTTCTATGGCTCGCCTCTTTTTCCTCAATAATGTCAATAAATGAAAAACCAGCTTGGCAGGTCATCATCCCAGTCTGCCCTGACTTATAAAATGCTATTTCTGACTCCTTCTGCAATGGATGGACTCTCGTACAGGCAAATGAAGGTAAATCATTGAGAGGTAAATGAAGGACAGAATCTGAGTATCAGCCCCTACAGTCAGCCCACACAGCAGCAGGCCATGCGGTCACAATGCCAGGAACTGGAGACAGTAAAGTGGATTTAATGTGCCAACAACTAGTGGGACCTTTAGTGTCATAGAGATCCATGTGCCCATGGTGCCAGTTATTGGAGCAAGTGCATCTGTGCAGGTGAGTGTGTGTGATCACTAGCAAACATCAACTCAGAATGGTCAGAGAGCAGATGAAGCTGCCTGGGAGCCCAGGTTACGTCTCTTTTGGAACAGACTTTTAGCATCTATGTGTTTTAGGATAGCAAGACATTCCACTTTTTTTTCAGAAGATAGTGTGAAGTTTGGTTAATATTTTATTTGAGTAACATCATTCAGTCTCAGTGTGTTTTTTCCCCTTGAATATTTCTTAGGGGCATCCAGAATGGTGTTGAAATCAATATATATAAACCCAGGATAAAATTATTTTTCTAAGTGACAGTACAGACAATGTTGTATCCCTCTGAGAGATGGCTCACCCCAAAAGAACGCCCTAATGCTATGACCATGTAGTTTGACCCTACCTTCTCCCTCCCCTATCTCTGGCCAATTGGCTCGGTGCCAGCTTATCGGTCCTGGACAGAAAACCTAGATAAACCCATGCTCTTCCTTGTTCGGCCTCTTTGGCCTCCAGAACCCTTCAAGAATAAAGCTTTGGAATAATCCAAGGTAAGGAGCCTCTTTTGGATCTCTTCTCCCTATCCTGAAGTCTCCCTCACCCAAAGTCCCCCAGAGACTGAGCTAGCAACCCAAAAGGGGGTCTGAGGAGAGGGGAAAGTTCAAGACAAAGCTTGGGATTTTTGACAAATCCTGAATAAGGAACATGGTGTGATTGATATGTTTGTGTCAATCTGTGTACTCCTATTCAGAGTACTGAGGGCTAATTGAGAGTGGAGAGATGAGCATGAAATCCAGCAAATGTACTGGAGTTCATTGCTTTCTTGAAGTCAAATGGTAATATAAGTTAAATTATCCATGGTAAAATATGCTTTGTTCTTTCTTTGTGCTTGTTCAGAATGTGTTCACTCAGAAGGCATTATGTTCAACTATCAGATTTATCTGTGAGTCAGATTTCCTTGTAACCTAACATGCATTTTGTAAAAAAAGAAATTAAAACCTGGAAATAATTAAAATATTTAACATAATATTTAAAACAAATAACTTCTGTCTGACCCATATGTTGAAAAAACCTGAGCTCATAATAGAAGCATTCATACAGAATAACATTTTGCTTCATGGTTGCATCTACTGGTTCTTATCTATGGTTTATACATAAAAATTATACATTAAAAATTTATTAAAATTTTTCATAGAGAGAAAAAGAACTGAACAACCAGACTGATTTTAAGTGGTGCTCAAAATAATCTTATTTACCTTAATTTCTTAAAAACAAGACTCCCCCCCACCCCCATACTGGTAAACCACTGAGATCATGTTTTTCTTGGGAGGGGTTCACCAGAAATAAGATGGTTTGAACTGTTTTTAATATTTTTATTTGTAAACTCTTTATGTTGCTATAGGCCAGAGGATATACGCACCATATGCCATATCCTGGATGATCCCAATCTATTTATATGAACTTTAATCAAGTCAAATTTCTCTGCAGACCCAAGAATCTCTGTGATAGTCTATATTTCTTTATACCAGCTTGTTTCCTTTCCATCATGATAGTACCAGGGGAAAATATTTGGATGTATAACATCCAGAATTACTCCTTAAATGGAGAATTCTCATTCTTTGGAAAGTTAGCCTTCTCATGTTTCCAATACTGCTGATACCTAAATAATGACTTTATTTTAGTTTAGATCCTGTGAAGCCACACAAGGAGCAAGGGAGTACTTTCATAGATCTAAATCACGAATATTTCAGTATAAAGAAACTTCCTTTGCAAATTTCTGACCATAAATAAAACTACTATTTCGAAGATATCAAGCACAGCAGATGCCAAATCTACAGTAAAACATTCAGTAAAATATGGTAGTTGGTTTTCATTGGCTCCTATCTTAATGAAATGCCTTTTGTAAAGGCATTTCTGCATCAGCATGAAGCTAAATGAGTGAAGTTACAAGCAATTATTTATAAAAATATACCTTGTCATTAAAACTTTTTGATTACAACAGTAATATTATATATATATAAAACAAGGCATATTGGCTGAATTTAGTATAACAGTGGTCTTTGGTGATAATGTAGAACAGATACCTGAATATCCAATAAGGTGGAATATTGTTTTCAGATTAAAAAGCACAAAGAGCTTCTATCCAGATGATCTTAGAGGAGAATTCAGTGGACAACAGAAATAAAGAGGCTCAGGCCTGTTCCCATGCTCTGTTGGTTATTGTACATCTGACAGCTGATCAATACCTGAATAACTCCCTTCAGATGAAGAGCAAAGAGTATTTTTGATTCCTTATTTCCATTCCTTGCTATGAAGACAAAGTGTCAGGTATTAGTAAATGTCTTCATTCAGAGCTGGATAGTCAGCTATCCACTGACACGTGAATAGGAGTCAAAAGGACCTCACCGACTCGAGTCGGTGGAGGTCCCTGAATAAGGATTATCTATGGTGCTAGAAATTGTAGTACAAAAGTCAGAGGTAGGACTATGGTGTGAATGCTGTTTTGCAACCATCAGACCTAAAAAAAAAAAAGAAATGTGTAAAATGAGAGAAAAATGAAAGCTGTTTTGGAGCCAACAGGAAACAACAGATTCATTTATGCTTCTGAAAATTTCATTGCATATGTTTTCAGTGTTCATTAATTTTATTATTTTTCTCTTTTGCTCTGCACAAGACTAAGCTCATGGGGAATATTTTTTAAAGGATTGCAAAATACAGGGCCATTTTGAATTAGAAGTAGATGACAACTACTCTGAATCTCAAAGTGTCAATAACAAGAAAAATGAAGAGGCAAGTTTCAGTAATGATAGCAGTTCATATGAAGCCTTCAAAAAACATGAGGTTGTGAAATACAGTGAGAGCTGCTGGTTCTGGGCTGTTCATTCTTCCAAGTAACAAGATCTAGCTTTGAAAAAAATCATGTCAGTTTGCAGGTGATATGAAAACGTGAATACATTTTGGCTCATACAGCAAGGTAGTTCTCCATTTTTTTTTATGTTAATGAGTAAATATTCTGTGTAGTTGTGCCAGTATGAAAGCCTATGATAAGTTTTATCTCCTGTGGTGAGGATTCAGTTCCCCTAGGTTGGCATGATGTAGGGGTAAAAATATGGTTCCATTATTTTGCTGATTGCTTGTTCCACAGCTATAGTAAGACCAAGTGTGAAAATCTCTTCTCCTATAAGAAGATGACTATTAATTCTCTAGTTACATAAGACTAAGGCTATGCCCTTACTCTCTCTACACAGAGGAGGCAAGAATTTAGGTTTTCAAAAGGCCAAATAATTTATGATCCTAGGATCATTATTTTCCTCAGAGATTCAGTCTCTTAAGCACATAAATCACTTTTAAATGTTATGCTAAGTTATACTCTGGGCCTCTGAGATAAGAAAGGTGAGACATGTGGAAAAAAGTATTTGGTAAATGTAGTTTCAACCACCTAAAGGAACCAAAAGGAACCAGTAAGATGTTTTTCTATGACTCAGATGCATTAAATACTAGTCCCTCTAGCATTTGGATAATCTTTCTGCAACAAAACAGTGGTGGATGTCTTGGTAGTATCTCCCATTTGATGACAAGAGGGAGCTTACCAGTCATGTTTTGCACCATTATCATATATATTACATTCTGTAATGACATGCTGACATAAAAATATATGGATTGGAGGCTTTAGCAGTGCAATTATGATTGACAAAAAAAATCAACCAAATAAAATGTACACCTAGAATAAGGTATATAGGAGAAGATACTGTAATTAATGAAGGATTCAATATTAAAAATATCTGTTTCATGAGGTTTATTTTGCTTTTATAAAATAAGTTTGTCCAGGGAGAGTGTGTACCCTCTGAAGAAGAAATGGAAGTACAACACTTGAATAATAAATGTTGGTTTACTCAAGGACCTAAAGTGACAAAAAAGGTAGAGATGCTGTAGTGATCCATCCTCAAACTAGCCTATACTGAAGTTGTATATCAACCTTTGACTGTAACTTTTGAAAAATAGTAGGTATAGGACTGAGAATCTTGCAGTTGCAATTCTTTCCTGAGGCTGATCTTATAAGACAAGTCTTACCAAGATTAATATTATCCCTGCATTTTGCCAGCAAGCAGAGCCTCAGCATTGTCTGGAATTTGATCTGGATAATGATATGTCAAGTTTAAGTTTAAGGTACATTGTTTTCCTAAGTTCCTTTTTTAATATTTAACAATTATTTTGCATAAACTCCGAGGCTGAAATATGGAAAAAGTATCCCATAAAACAAAAATTCCATGTATTCATTAGGAACATGACCTAAGACATAGTTTCTTTTTTTTTTTTTTTTTAAATAAGGGACTTCAAATGTTGAGCTACTTAAAAATACACCTTAAAATTGTTTATTTATATAGTCTCTATTAAAAATATTTTCTAGAACTGGTAGCCTTCTTTCTCTTTAGGAACAAGTTTCCATTTTTAATACTATTTAAATACATACAATTTGTTCAAGGGGAAAGAAAACAGCCAGAAGTCAGGATATATAGTTCTGCGGTGATTCACTATAGTTGTCTTCGGTTTTATTTTAGATGATGTGTCTTCATAAATTCAAAGAGTTAGCCTCTGAGTTCATCTTTCATTTCCCTGGAAACCAGAGCATTGTGGATAAGTGCTTGGCTCTGACCCAGAGCTGAGTCATAAGCAGTTTCAGCATCTGTGAGAGAGTCCAAGATCTCTCCTGAAGTCAGCAGCACAAACTTAATTCTGTGTTTATCCTTCACAAGTCAATTCTGACAGGATTGTTCTCATGTACCCCAAGTGATATGTCTAAATTAGAGTTTACTTTACTCCTCTGTCTCTTGAAGTGAATACAAAGAGAAAGAAAATCCAGAAGAGAAGGGATAGTTTCAAACAGATGGGCAATTGTGCCTATATGTCTGTGTTTAAAACAGTGGGCTCCTTTCCCCTGTGTTCTGCCTTCATGTAGACAGAAGATGTAGATCTGTACTTCTCTTTCTGATGGCAGGACACTTGCTTAAGGACACGTAAAGACAACTAGGACTTTGAGTTTCTGAATATACAGTGGCACTACATGCTGCTACTTCTAGGTGCAGTGCATTGTACTCCCTTAGTGAAATAGAGAAGCCTCTCTCCTAACGCAGGCATTTTAGCAGGGCCTAAATAGCTGAATGTGTGAAAAAATATATTTGCATTTTACTTTCCTCACTGGCAAAATCAAGCTACTATATTAATTCATAATATATTTATGAAGCAATTAAAGTTTTCAAAAAAAAAAAAAAAAACCACCTCTGCTGTTCATCCATATATTAACTAGAACTCAGTATAGCCACTAAACATATAAATAATGCTCTGAATTTATGATCTTGTCAGTGATGATCCAATAAATTGGCTGTTTACCTGCAAAAACAGAATGAAAGCTAAGAGATGGTGAGCATTAATCATAAACTTTATGTTACATTCTCAAGAGTTGAATGCTATATATACCTGGAGCTTTCTTCATTTATCCTCAGCACTCAAAGTAAAAATAACCTTTTTTTTTCTTTTTCTCTAATGTGTTCTATATATGCACAAGTTTTTAAATATATTTATGTACAGAATTATTTGAATATTACCAAAAGTGTATTTTGGTTGTCATAGTTATTGTGAATAAGCAGCTCACTTTTCATTACTAGTATGAGGCTTTTTAAATTGCATGCTCAATTTCAACAGTATTTGAAAAAGAAAATGTCCTTGTGAATTAAGTCTGGATTCAGTGATAAATCTTGCTGTTCTTTTATTCAGAAGAGCAGACCAGTCGTGTTTGTTTATTATCTACATAGTTTTGAAGGAAATTTGCTATGGGATGTCTGAAGTTCCTTAGTGAATCTCAAGGTAATCTCATCTCTAATGCTTTTATATAGTAGCTATTTAATCTTCTTTATGGAGAGGACAGAATGACCTTATTCTTTACTTTTTTCTAATAAAACTTCTTATGGTTCAGAATTTCAATGAGGTTAAAAACAAATTTTGTCTTACCGGAAAACAAAAACATAGAAATGTCTCTGAGTTAGGAAGAACCTTTTGTTCCTAAGCTCTAGCTGAAAAAAAAATTGTTTTACTGATTATTTGCTTGCCATTCTATGGTTATTTTCTGGCAATAATTGGACTATAATGCAGGAAAATATAATTATGGTTTCCACGTAATAAAGTTTTCAAAAAAATAAAGGTATGTATAGTCAGGTTGCAATGTAGAAATATGTCCTAAAATCTATTTTCATCAAATGAATTATTTTATCCACTGAGTTTAACCGCTTAACGTTCTGTCCAGTTTTTTCTTTTAAAATGACAGATACTGTCAACATTCATATTAAATTTCTCTCTGTGAACAGATAAAAAAGCTCTATTTTGACAGGGTTTCAAAAATACAGAATGATTTAAAGAAAAGTCCTTACAAACAGAAAAATATATTTAAGGTGATTCACCGTTGTCTCTTTTTGACAGGAAAAAATAACAACTTTAGTTGCTGCTTCAACTTTGGCAAAAGTAGTATGAATAAATAGATTAATCTGTTCAATGGTCCAGAGGATACCAGACTTTTAAGACATCATGTTATTTATCTTAAATTACAGCATATTTAAATGAATATGTAACTATAGATTGCGTAACTATATTTAAATGAATTGGTGTAAATAGTATTAGCTCAGTTCACTTCTTTGGAACTACGATAATTGAGTTACAATGTGTGTGCCTCCCAATATTTAATTATATGTGTGTGTGTGTGTGAGTTTACACACATACCTGTTTGTGTGGGTCGAGGATACATACAGAATGGATAGAAATAGCAGTAATAAAAAATAAAAAAAAAAAAAAAATAGTTGTCTTCAGTTAAAGGCAGACATATCTACACCATTTTGAAAATCCTTAATTTTGGAAAAGTGCAAGAGAAAGATTGTCTTGAGTTATGGAACCAAAAATGTGTACTCTATTTCATCTGCTGAAAGCAGCTGGGGAGATGTTCTTTCTCTCTTGTAACTCTTGGGGGAGGGGGGCTGGTGCCTTCTGATAATGAGCCAACTGTTAAAACCCGGTGGGGCAGTGTTTCTTATCTCTTTCACAAAGGGCCATTAAGACTCCTCAAGCAGTTCTCCCAAGCTGTTCTCCCCAACCTGCTCTTCTCCCCAAGCTTGTCAAAA
>VWYO01025899.1:90836-114142 GCA_013400275.1 Rhadina sibilatrix | reverse complement strand
TTTTTTTTTTTTTTCATCATGGCCATCAGGGTATCCCTTCAGGAACCTGTCAGCGCTGGAAGGTCTGAGTGGTGACAAGTGACAGGGCTGGGAGGTGCTGCCGTCAGTGACTTTTGCATCCGTCATGTGCACAAAGGCTCCCGAGGGATCAGCAGGAATTGTGAGGCCTGAAAACGTGGCACACTGTACAAGGGAATAAAGAGCCTGCAACCTGGGAGCCAAAAGCTGTGGGGCAGAGAAAGGGTCTTTGGGAAACAGTGTCATACCTCAAAGGAAAAGCAGGAAGCCTAATCTGTAGAACAATAAGGCAGGCGAAACCTCTTTCCTTGTTGGCCCAAATTCATCCCAGGCTTGCGTAGGTAATGTTTGATTAGCCTAATGAAGTGGGGAAAGACAGAGCAAACCTATTCCTCTTTCTGATTGCATTTTGGCTGGGAAGAACTATGTGAAGAGGCAGCATCGAGCCTTAGGTTTCCAAGAGGCTGCTTGGGTGACTCTTGCTCAGGGCTTGAAATCCAGAGCTCTGTTATTCACTGCAAAATGGGCCATGCACCTGTCCAGGGGAGCTGCTGCCTGTGCCCACGCAGTCTGAGCTGTCACCTTTTGTCAGCGTTCAGAACAGCCAGGCTGGGTTTGGGCACCAGGCTTTGATCACACCTGAGAGCAGGTGCTCCTGTGCTCTGTTATCATGCCAAGAAATGTACAATAGCTGCTTTGCCAGCAGCGAATTGCAGAACTGACTCAGTACCAAAACCTCTGTTCCCTAATAAATGATGGGGATACATCCCTGCTGCTGCTGTGTTTGTGGGTTTGCTCTTGCTCAGCGTCATTTCCCATTTGTGGCTTCCTCACCAGACCCTGCTGGTGCAGATGGTGTTGGCTGCAGGACCCCAGCTCAGGAAGTGGGCCAAGGAAGGCTGGAGGGTTCTGGGGCTTATCTTCAAGTGCCAAGCACTGTTTGGGGGATATCCTAATGATTAGGAGCAGCAGGATGGGAAGTGAATTCCCATTTTCATCCAAATGGAGTTGTTTTTTCAAAATCAAACTGGTTCTTTTTTATTTGAGCACAAGGTACAACCTGAGCTGCATTATGGCTTGTGTTTTTTATAAAAACCTTTCAGATGTTTAATTTGTATTATTGCTGACATGCTTGTTCAGTTTGGTAAATCCCTGAGATGGGCAGATTCATCCTGATCTTTAGTCTTGCTCTTTTGTGGTTCCAGCCCAGGATGTCTGAGACTTTTTTTTGAATACTGCTCCTGGCTGTAGAGGAAAGTTCTCTACAGAGACAGATACTATAACATCAATAAGCAAAAAGTTACATTTACCACATTCAGGAAAATCTGATGCCTTCAGTGTTTTGGGACTGGCTTTGTGCTGTAAAGTGAAGACATTCAGCATCTGGATGATTCTGATGTTCCATTTTTTTTTTCTGTCTTCTCCAGAGTCTCCACCAGCAGCGATGTCAAGAAATGGATACTTCTTTGAAGAGAGTGGCAAGTATTATTTGACTTTTTTGCACACCCACCGTATTGGAGGGAAAACTGCACTGCAGGGGTAGCTGCAAACCTGACATGGGTGATAGAGAATCCATTTAGCTGAAGTGTGATGTGAAAACAGTCTGGTGTGGTGGTTGTGTAATCTCATACTGGGAGCAGGCTCCGTGTTTTTAAATCCTGTAGATGTTTGAGATAGTCAGTAAATAATCAACTCCACATTGTCATCAGTGACTGTTCTGGGTGGCTCCTTGTTTTTCAAGTTCTTTCGTGATGTTTTCCTGTCATACAGCCTGGCAGGTGTATTTGCTTGTCTTTTTCTGGAGTGGGGATCACGCGTGGGTGTTGGATCCCTTTGGAGACATCCTGCCAAGGAGCATCAGGCAAGTGTTGGATGGCTCTGGCAGACACATCTTTTACTGCAAAGATTTTTTTTTTTCTTTGAAGCAAGATTAAGTGGTGTTATTTGAAAACTTGGATCATCTGCCTCAACTTGGATCATCTCCCTCAAAGATGATGAGATCTTTGAGATACTGATAAAGCAACAGCTGAAGTGCAGTGAAGTCCCATCTTCTCTGCTGATTTTGGAGAAATAGAATGATGGAATAATTTTGGTTGGAAAAGATCTTAATCTTGTTCCAACCCCTGCCCTATGTTTTACCTCAAAACAGCATGTGTGTAGGGTACTAGGGAGAGATCTTCTGGAGAGTTCCAGCCTCTTCAGGAAGTAGTCCCTGAGAGCTTGGGGCTTCCTGCCCTTGGAAGTGCTCGAAATTTTCAGGACTTCTAAATGGTGAGAGGAGAAGACTGAAATTCTCAGGTTATTTAGGCCCTTAGAGGCTTGTAGCTGTCACAAGGCTCATCTTTCTTGTTCCAGGGGGCCAAGCCTTAGCCTGACATCTGGAAGGAGAAGTTGAATGTTTTCCAGATGTCAGCTGATCCAGCACCACTGGTGACAGCACTTCCTTTGGCACTGGCTCTCCCCTCCTCTTACAAAGAACAAATTTTGGGGAGTCAAAGGACAAAACTGGAAGCCAGTCCTCTCATCTCTAGGCAGAGAGGTGTTCTCTGGAGGCTGGGTTGAGGTGCAGAAGGGCAGAAAACAACGCCTCAGGGAGGTTTTCTGAGGGCATGTGGGGCATGAGGTCTGGGTAGCCCTGTTCCTTCCCTCCTTGCTTGTGGGCTCTTGGGATGTGGCTGGTGCTTTCCTAAGGATTGGGAATGTGAGAGGGTGACCCAGGTTGGGACCTGGGGACGTGACTGAGTCCCCAGCATGTGCCTGAGTGCAGTGTAAGGGCTTGGGGACAAAAGCTGGTTTTGGAGGCAGGACAGGCCCCTACTTCTTCCCAAACCCTTCTGTCACAGGGAACACAAGTCCAGCTTTCTGTCCTAGTATTTTATGTGGTTCTGCATGTTTCTTTCCAGGACCTCAGTCTTGCTTTCCTCAAACTATCCCCACAAATAACAACAACAAGAAAACCCAAACAAACAAACAAAAAAAAACAAACCCCAAAAGCAGATGTCTGAAATTTTTTTTGTAATTGTGGCATCCTCTGTGCGAATCTCTGAGAGAGGCTTCTTCTTTTGTCAACCTGGTGCCCTGGCAATGTGCATTTCTGCCCTATATTTGTGTCATTACTCATCTTCCTCCTTTGTCTTAAGGAGACAGCACCTTGGAGCTGCCTCTGAGGGCTGCGAGAAGATTTGTGATGCTTTCCTGTAGTGCTTCTGTGTGGTTTGGGGAAGGAGGGGATATTGCTTGCGAGTTTTTCCTCGGTCCTGAGCCTCGTGTTATTTGTGACTGGAAATACAGTGGATTTCTTGGTTATTTCACTCTCAAAGCTGCTGTCACTCTTACTCCTCATTACAAACTGACCTTTTGGAAGAGTTCAGCTGCTGTGGAGTGATGAGTCACCCAATGCTGGTTGATTGAACCGAGGCCTTGGAGCATATGGAGGGTGGCGGTGCGAGTGCTGCTCCCACCCCGCTGCGCTGCTTTGGTGATCTCTCTGCAGGAGTTTCGTGCTCTCAGATTCTCAAAGCCTTCACCCTGAAACGTCATCAGGGCCGGAGGAAACTACAGATAAAGGTGTTACCTTTTCACAGGGTTTCAAAACAGCTTGTTTTGAAACGGAGCTACGAAATCACCGAGCTGCTTCGTGGCACCACTTGTGGGGATCTGCCAAGAGATGCTCTTGCCCCACCTCTGAAACAATTAAAATCCCCAATCCCCCAATGCTGCGTTAGGAGAGAGCAAAGAAAAAAAAGAAACCTCTTTAATTCTGTTTTTTGGACATTCTCTTAGCAGAGCAATGTCTTTTGATACTCTTGCTCTGTGTAGAGTGGAGCTTTTTTCCTTATCTCCTCCTGGGATCTTGCATATACATATGGTTTTCTGTATTCTTAGTAATTAGGATGTTTTTGTTTCTGAGCATATCTGAGGCTCTCTTTGGAGCCTAGGTCTGTCTTTAGCCAGCTAACTTTTCTTTACCCTTGTTGTGTTCTCAGCAATGTTAAAATTTAAAAGCTGAAACCTCATTTTCAGTTGAAAGGACTGTAGCGAGGGTGATCTTGGCTGCAGCACCAAAGCAGAGCTTTGGAAGAGCCTCCTGGATGTTTACATCCATAAAAACTTCCAAGCTTTTGTAGCTCTGTTAATTACTGAGGAGCTGGGGAAAGCCCTGGAAGGATTTTCTAGTGAATTAATATGTGACTGTTTGGGAAGTTCAGAGGTTTTCATGGTCCCAGCTATCTCCCAACCTAACTAGCTAAAAATGTAGAAAGTTTATCAAGGAGACCACATCTTCTTCAGCTTTGAGTTCAAGTTTTCCCTTATTTTTGGAAGAACTTGAAAGCCACTTTTGAGGTTTTTAGTGACTTGCATGAGGTAAATACTTACAATGTAGCTGGGAAAAAAATCTGGTGAGTAGTTTGTTCTGTACGGGCAATATTAAGACAGGAAAAAAGGGAAATAAATTTGTGCCTGCCTAGTTGGACATCTCTGATTGAGGGTGGTTGCAGCAGATTTGATGGTATCTGATGGCTACAGTCTGTTTTCAACCCATGTGTACTGTCAGTTTTAATAGTTATCCTCTGCCACCCTACTGATGAAAATCCATGTTTTTACTCTTTTTTTTTGAGTCTCTGGAACAAGCCTCTTGCACAAACAAACCTGGCAGGACCTGGTGGTAATTGGTGTCCCCCTCCCTGCCTGTTAAAGTCACTTAAGTCTCCTGTAAGGTTGTTTTGACAAATGAGTTTTCTTTCTGGCAAATTTAAGTGAGTAATGAGATGATTGTGTAGCCCCAATCCAAACCTGGGGATAATTGGAGTCCTGATGAAATGCAGCTCAGCAATCAGGGCTCAGAATTAACTCATCAAGCCCCTCATTGTCTCTTGTGAGCATCTTGGTAGTGGAGGTAGATGAGTTCTAAAGGCCCTGGAATTACCTGCAAGTGAATAAATTCTGCTGAAATTGCCATGAGGCTTTTAACTGAGCCAAAAACTTTCCCTGATAAGAGAGAGACCCAGAGGTTTTCTGGTTCCACTTGCAAAATCCAAGGGAAAGAATCCCAGCGCAGCGCTGGGGATATCTGAATTGTTGTATTGTTTTAAAGCTGGCTCAACAGATCCTGCAGCATAAATTTATTTTTTTTCTGGTCCTCCAGAGCAAATCCCTCACTGCTTTGTCTCCTCTGACTTATTAATTGGTTTTGCTGGCACAATAAATCACAGTTGTGTTGAAGGGCCCCAAGGCCCCAGTCTGGCTTGGGATGTTTGGATATATTTTATCTGCTTGTTTTTGTTTTTCAGTTTGCAGTTCAGCTTGGTATGTGTGCTGGGGGGGTTTTTTCTTTTTTTTTCTTTTTTTTTTTTCTTTTTTTTTTTTTTTTTTTTTTTTTTTTTTTTTTTTTTGATTTTTTTTTTNTTTTTTTTTTTTTTTATGTTTGACTTTATCTATCTTGGAATTGTTTGCTTAAGTAGGGGATTATTTTAAATGTTTTTCTGAAACAAATCCTTTCACAGTGGGTTTTTCCCCATGAGATGCCCAGTTTGCCAGCAGGAGATGAACTGCTGCTACTTGTGGGAGAGCACAAGGGGATGGCTCACAGGTCTCTTGCACGTTTTTATTTCTGGAATTATCAGGTGGCCTGTAATAAAATAATAAAAGGAGCAGGAGCACCCCTGAATTCTGAGAGTTCTGCTGCAAAACTGAAACTCCACGTGCTCCTGTGTTCTGCAAAAACGAAACAAAAAACCCCAACAACACTCCACTGAATTACTTGGATTATTCACAACATTTCCTAGAAATCTGGCTGCAAAATACAATACTGGAATTAATTCAAAAGTGCCTGGGTGTTGTTTGTTTTGGGGTTTTTTTTGTTTTGTTTTGAAGGGGTTTTTTTGTTTTTTTGTTTTTTTAGCAGATCAGCTCTTGGAGTTCTGTTATGAATTATCACTGAAGTGGCAGGGCAAGCTTGACGTTTTCATCTGGCTCTTCCTGACAAAAGGCTGAAGTAGGGTTGGGAAGATGCAGCTGAGGTTATGGTCAGCCAGTGGTGCAGGGATCTGGTCTTAGTGACTCACCTGCTCTGCACTTTCTACCTCTGGTTTGGATTTTATTTTTTTTCCTTTCTCAAGAGGAGGTTGTGGTTTAATCTGTGCTCTTGAGCTTAGGTAATGGATTGACATCATCGTAGCAGGTGGTCACTGCTCCAGAAAAATCTGTATCTGATGGGCTCCCAGGGAGAGCTGGAGAGCCAAGAAGCATCACCCAACACTTCCCTCTTAAGGTACCTGTGGAAGGTCTGGCATTGAGGGACACTTCTCTAAATCCCATTTACATGATCTGAAGATCTGCCTGTGCCAACCCAAATTATTTGGCTTAAACCCTGAGTGATTTGAGTTGGGACCCTAAAAACCATCTCTTCCGCTCCTGCCATTGACAGGAACACCTTCCACTTGACCAGGGTGCTCCAAGCTCTGTGCAGCCTGGCCTTGGACACTTCCAGGGATGAGGCAACCACAGCTTCTCTCTGAATCTTAATAAAGGAGTTTTTCCAACCAAGGTATTCACGGGTCTGGGTCCTTCTGGCCAATTCATTTTCAGGAGCAAACCCTCAGCAGACCAACCATGAGGTCTGGGGACACCCCCAGCCCCCCAGGACTGGAATAGCATCCCTGTGGCTGCCAGGGGTAAATCTCTTGTGAGCCTTGCCAAGGACTCTCTCAGCTGTGAACCCAAGGAAAAGCTAAAAATCCTAGCAAGCATCCAGCTTTATTTAATCATTGTGGCTTACAGTTTTAGTTGGGTGGGAGACAGCTGTGGGTGCTGCTGGCTGTCTGCAGCCTTGCAGTTGCTCTTGTCTCTGAAATGCAATAAGTTGTTAGGAAGGAAGGGGTTTTTCATTACTCCTGTTGTGCAAAACAAACCCCAAACTTCACAGTTTAACCTCAGCAGCAATGTGTAAAATTTAGGTGTGTATTTACCTGAAAAATGTGGTTATATCAATGTAGTTGCTCTCATTTTATCTGGGAAAAAATTATTTTGTAAGTAGGTGATTATGCTGGAATCAGCCAGCATGTTGCAATATGGCACGAAAAGAACAACACTCACACACTGAGTTGTCCAAGGCAAAAAAGGGGCAGCTTACTTACAGACCTCAACACTTACAGAATTCCAACAGTGACCATGGATTGGAGGATGAAAATTGTCCTCTCCAACCACACTGGAGAGGACCAGTCCATCAATTCTCTCCTCCTCCAGAAAGGAATGCAAAACAATCATTATTTACATGAAAAGTGTGTGAGAAACTTTCTCTCAAAAGTAAAACCTCAGAAGGCTGAAAACTTTAGAAAAACAGAGAAGAACAGGGCGACACCTGTGAGATGTGCCCACAAACTTGCTTTGGTTCATGTGGGAGTAGGGTGCTGTTTAAACCCTTTCTTTCTGGAATGCTCTGGAGATTGGAGAACTGGTAACACTTCAGAGTTCTTCCAGGTCTCTCCTGAATCCTCCAGTTGCTCTCTGCATGCCAGAGTTAACTGACTGGAGGGTTACCTACCCTATGGAGGCACCAGGGATCCGTGTTTTCTGTGCAGAGTGTAAAGGTCAGGATGGAGGTGGATGCACCATTATTATTAACTGAGTTTCCTTTTGCACCCAAAATTGGGGATTTGGGTGTTTTCCAAGTGACACAGTGAATCGGAGCCTGCAGGGAGCAGAGCAAGCCCTCTGAGAGCTGAGAGCTCAGGTTAATTAAAACTTCATGCCTTTCTTGAAAATTAGTGTCTATTCTTGGTTAGAGCAAGTTAAAAATCCACAAGGAGAAAAAATAGGTGAAGATGACTTTTTTTAACTTACCACCAGTATTATCACCATTTTTTAGGTAGGTACAAGGCTTAAATCTCTCTTGAGTTCCTTAAAACTCTATTACAGCCAAGCACTGGGATGCTCAAAAGAACCAGTCTGGATTTTAGGGTAGTGCTCATGTCTCAGCTGATGCTCCTTTACCTTTAAAAGCTACTGAATATACATTATTATCATTGATTCCTTTGACCTTCTGTACTTGACCTGTAATTCCTCTGAGAAAATGGATGCAAAAATGGTTCTCGGGCTCTTCCAAAACAATTTACTGCCTTCTATGCCTAAAAACTCACTTGAGAAATCGGAAATGGCTTTTAACGTGACAAGCTGATAACGCTGGATTGCCAATCATAGCTCAAAAAGCCTTTTTAATGTAGTTTGAGGTTCCTGGCTTTCTGAGGAGAGTTTTTTTGGAGGGGTAACTACCACTTGTGAAGAGGAGGGGATGCAATTCCACGATTCTGGAAGCCTGGCCTTGGATTTGACAGAGGGAATAGGCGCTGCTATAAATGAGAACAGTTTTCCAGGCTTGGAAAGGAGATAGCCTTGGAAATTGAGGGTAAAAATCAGTTGCTTCCAGAAAACTGCTCTGAGTCCGTGGCTTGTGCCTGCAGCTGTTGGTTAAAGCTCCACAATTGGCTTTGTCACCTGAGACATGTCAAGAGGTCGTGCAGGGGCTGTGGCGGGAATAATCTCCATCAGCTGGGGTGTGAGAGGATGTTTTTAGTAATAAAGCTGCTTTTCTCCCAGGAAATTGAGCTTGATTAAGTTTTTTGGCTTTCCTGGAGAAGCCTGCAGCCCTTGGGCTGGGAGTGCTGCTCCTACTTCAGCTTTTCCAGGGAATATATCCGATATGGCTGAGGCTGAGCTTCCTGCTCACCACGACTCTGCTGGTTTTATTACCCCAGGTGCAGCTGCCAGGTGCCACCAGAGCAGCAGTGGGACACTCAGTGCCACCTCTGATGGCAGCAGCTGCAGTCCCTGCTGCTCCCTACAGAGCCCTGGGCACTAAAACTCGGCTCCAAAGCAAAAATAGCTGCAGGGCAGGCACCTTGTCAGAGCCCTGAGAGGGCTGAGAGCTGCAGGAGCCAGGAGATGAAGTGGAGCTGAGAATGTGAGGAGAGTAAAGAGAGAAGGATGGGGATGGAATCCTGGAATTCTGGAATGGTTTGGCTTGGAAGGGACCTTAAAGATCATCCAGTTCCAGCCTCTTGCCATGGGCAGGAACAGCTTCCATTAGACCAGGTTGCTCCAAGCCCCATCCATGATCTTTGGGTGGATATTGGGATATTAGAGCACGGCAGGTCTGGGCCACGGATGAACTACAGAGGAAGAGATGATGCTTTGTCGGGGAATCACCAGAGAAATCATAATTATTCCTTTTTTATTTCTTCCCAGCACCTACATAAAATTGGGTTTGTTTTCTGGTTATTCTGGTTTATTTTCATGTTGCATAATACGGCCTGAGCGAAGCCCTTGAGGTAAAGGAGGTTTTAAGGTGAAAAGCATCTGCTGCTTCTGGCTGCAGAGGGTGAGGAGGGGGTTTTGTTCCGGCAGCACTGAAGGGTGCTGCTTGCTCTCCTTGGTCTCATGCACTTCCCATATTTTTCCATTTCTTTGGCACGAGTCCTGCAGGGTGGACTGAAGGGGATTATCCTGACCACAGTGTGTTCTTCACGGTGCAGGAGGGTTGAACTGATCTGAGCCTGCTTTAACAGGCTGGTATTCCAGCTCCTCCTCAGCCAAACCTCTTTTCCCCAGTGCTTTTAGACCATATTTTGGGCTGAACTGGCACTTCTGTGCTCAGAGCTCTGACTGGCCCTGTCAGTGGCACTTCAGGAAACACTGCCTTCATCTGAAGGTGCAAACTTTTAATGATAAAGATGGGGGGAACACCAATTTGGAGATCTTAAACTCTCCCCCAGGAAATCTGATGCCAGTGAAAAGGTGTTTAACTCTGCCCTCTGTCTCTGAAGCAACTGCTCCTGACAAAGCCTGTGAAGTGTTACTGGGACTTCCATATGGAAACTTGATTGTTATCTGCACAAATTCTGCAACAGCCGCCTCAGATCCTGCTCTGAGCTTCTGCAAAACACCCATTGAACTTCCAGAGGAGCTGAACAGCTTCTGCTGTCGCTTGTGGCATCTGCTGCCCTTCAAGCAGCGGGGGTGGCTCTCGGTGAACATCAGGGAATGGGGAAGGAAACAGCTGCCAGGGCCGGAGGCAGGGCTGGAGCTCAGAGGGAAGGTGCATCTGCCATGCACAGAGCCCGTGTCACCTCGAGGTCATCCTGCATTTGACAGGCGTGAATTGCTCGTGGTTTCAAACTCCTGGCAGACTAAAGAGGCTGAAGGATTCCAAACAGGAGTGGTCTGAAGCCTGGAGGTGGTTCAGTGACAAAGCAGACACCTGTCTGTGAGTGCAGTTCCTGTCCGGCCCAGGTTGGGGATTATTTGCAAGCCCAGTGTTTTGTCCGTCCCTTGCCCAAGGGACACGAGGCTCGGCTGCCTTTTGTTCTGCTCTTTCCTCCCCTAAAGAGGGAGGAACAGAGGATGCTTCCCTTGCCAGAGTCCTCGCTGACCTCTGCCCAACCCTCTGATCCTACTCCACCCTTGCCCTTCTTCCAGCTCCTGGGCTGCTTCTCTCCTGTCTCCAGCCCTCTCTGTTTTCAGAGGCCACCACTGCCACCCTCTTATCAAACCACTTTCAGAGGCTGGGGAGGGCAATAAATAGTTTTCCTGGCTTGGCTTTTCCCTGTTTACCCATCTAATTCCATTAGGACAGGGAGGAAAAGCTCAGCCATGTTCTCAGAGCTGGGTGCTCAGACCATCCTTATGTGTCTCCCATCTGACTCAGTGAGTGAGAAGGTTGGAGATGAAGCTCAAAACCTCCCTCAGGCTGCAATTCTGGATGTGGCTGAGGTGGAAGAAGTCTTCCCCAGGCTGATTTTTTTTCTTTTGCAAGGCTGCCCAAACTCTCCTGGCACCGAGGGGAATGTCAGCACAGTGGGTGCTTAGCTTTGAGGAGAGATTATGGTGCCCACCATGCATTTTGGAGGAACCAAACCCCAACTTTGGGACCTAGTTTGGGATTAAGATGCTTGTGTATGACTTTGTAGTACTTCATTTGGCAGCAAGCACCTCATGTGACTGTTGTCCATCCCTCCAGGACATGTCTGTCACTTCTGCCAGTAGAGATTTCATATCTGGAGATGCCCACAGCGTTCAGATGTTTCCTGTACTTTCCTCACCTCACTTTTTCTGTCTGGACAAGTTTCTGTCGTGCAGGGATGCAAACACCCTAAACTCTGCCAGCAGCAGAGGGTGATGTCCTCGGTGTGCTTTGCTGGATGGGGACAGCAGCACCCTGGATGCTTTTTGAAACCTTCAGAACACTTCAGACAGGGCTTATTCACATTTATTCCTGTCAAGCTGTAAGGTGAAGGAGGCAGAGATCACAAGGGGGGGTTAATCTTAGGGGCTTTATCAGGTTTCTCACACCTTTGATAAGCAGTTTAGGAGTCATCTGGAGGCTTGAAGCTCCTGCAGCCCCTTTGAGCCCTCTGAGCCCTCTGGGGGGATGCTGAGCTCCATCAGCTCGTGGCAGGAAATGCTGCAGCTCCTGTCCTGTGTCACCAAGTTCCTGTTTGTGCCCTCACTCCTCTGGGTTTGTGTTTTGTGGTGAACTGTCGGCTCGATCCCTCAGAGGCAGCATGTGCTGTTTTCAGCTGCTGCCTCCACATTTGCTTATACGAGGCTTTAAAAAAAGCAATCAATATTTTAGTTTCCATTCAAGCCTCTGCCTTGAAGCTCCCCCTTTTTATTTCACTGTAGTGCCTAGAGCCAGCTAATGAAATATCTCCCTCCTGCTTCAAATTAGGCATAAAAGACTTGTCAGAAGATGAGGAGAAGCTGCTGAATAATCCTGGTAATGTAAAAATCGACATTCTATAATGTCCCTAATTCTCCTAATTAAACATGATACATGAGTGTGCTACAAGAGTCCTCCAGCTGCTCCGTAATGAGATGTTGCAGGGACCACTTTGTTGTTGGATGAGGCTGGGTTAAACTCTAATTAAAGCCTTGCAAAAGGCTAAGGAGTTGTCTGGTGTAATTAAGAAACTTGTCTCGCATTCTCAGTGCTGCCACCTCCAGTGACCTGCTCCTCTGCCCAGTGGGGACCTCTGGGTCCCTCTGTCCATATCAGGTGTCTCCTTGGAAACTTCTTTTATTTTTTAATTTTTTGTCTTTATATTTTTCCACCCGTCGTTTCAAATTGCCGTGTCGCGGAACAGCGGCGTGGCCTTGGGTCGCTGGTTTTGGTTTGTGCGTTTGGTTCGGGGCGGGCTGAGGCGCAACTCTTGCTTTTGGTGGTGTTTTTTTAGGCAGCTTTTTCATCCTGTGGTGGTTTTTTTACCCGAGGGGTAAAAAAACTGCCCACGCCGTCAGCGTGAGGCCAGAGGAAAGAGCTCCTGAGGCCACCACAAAACACGCTGGGAGCCATTCCTTGAACGCCCCAGGCCTCGCGGGGCCTCAGCCCCCTCACAAGGCCCCGGGGGCCGCAGCCATGATGGACTTGGATTCAGACGCGGGGTCGACCACTTCTTCCCAAACCAGGGCGTCCAAGGAGACCCTGTCGCCCTCTCACGGCACCCCCATCTCGTTGACAGGGTACCTCAAGTGCGACACGGACGATGCGAAGGAGGAAGGGACGAGCGAGGAGCTCTTTGACGGCGTCAACTCCACCATCGTGTCCGGGGACAGCATCCGCTTCTTCGTCAACGTCAACCTCGAGGGCACTCCCAGCGCCGCTGGTGAGTGACCCCCAGGAACGGGGATGGGAGGGGGGGGTTTCATGGGATTGCAGTGGGTTGGGTTGGAAGGGACCTTAAATGTCATTTCTCTAAGGGTAGGCACGCTTTCCACTAGGCCACGTTGCTCCAGGCCCCGTCCAGCCCATCCTTGAACCTTTGCTTCTGCCAGGTGTTTTAATATTCTCAGTACTGCCTGTGATAAATGGTGAGGGAGGAAGATAGCCAAGCCCTTCACCAAAAACTTCTGTCATTTTCTGTTCCATTTCATACACGATTTTGAACTTTTTTTCTTCTTGCATGAAATCAGACGAAATCCCGTTCACCTAATTTCCCGTGAAAACCAGTGGTGATGTTTAGTAAATCCTTTGGAAAGTAAAGATGGAAGAGGTAGGGAACACAGATCTAAACTGAGATCCCATGTAGTGCCAAGCCAGGTCTGAGAAACAGAGGTTTTAGGAGAGAACAGAAATTAAGTCATACAGCCAAAGAGGTTCTTTTGGTGGCTGGTGGTTGTGGCAATCTTACTTAGCTGTAGCAACCATTTTTTTTTTTTTTTCTAGAAAATGTTTTCAATTATAGTAAGATAAGTAGTTCTGGAGTTAGACAAAACTTAACCTTCTTTATTCCCTGGAAGTGTTCAAGGCCGGGCTGGAGGGGGCTTGGAGCAACCTGGTCTGGTGGAAGGTGTTCCTGCCCACGGAAAGCGGGTGGAACTGGATGATCTTTAAGGTCCTTTCCCACCCATTTTGTGAAAGTTGGGTTGTGGGATGTGCCTGGGAAAATGCAGCTCTCAGACACTGCAGGAGCCTGGGTTTGTCCCAGCAGCTGGAGCCCGCCTGTGTGGGCACTGGCTATTTTAGAGGTTAAATGCACAGGCTCTGGATTACTCTTGGTGTCCGAGTGTCAGAGAGTCCTTTAAGTTTGTTAAAAGTTATTTTTAGGTTACATGCAAATCCCAATTGATCTGCAGTGAGCAGTTACTGGGGATAGTGATGCAGATTAGGCACGGCCTGGACCCCTGTTTGACTATCTTGGAGTCTGCTTTTTGACTCTTAAGTGGTGGCTTGAACTTAGGAATAATATCCAGCAATTCCCAAGCCTGCAATTTCACAAATGCCATCTTAATTGAAAGATTTAAGGGAGCTGTGCTCTGCTATGACAAGTCTGGACTTAATGCCGTGGGGTGCATTGTTTGGGGATGAGGAACGCAAGTGCTGTGGATTCTTCTGCCTCTGAAGAAGTTCACTTTCCTTGTGTGTCCTCCTGGGCTTTTTTTGTTTTCCCTTCCGTTCAAAACAGGACAAAAAAGGCTTCCTTATTTCCCTGGAGCACTGCTGTTTGTGCTGGTGCTATTAGTTGTATCCTTTTTGTTTTCCAGCTGAGATGTTTAGGATTTTTAAGGAAAAATGGATTTCTGGTGTGCTTGGGTCCTGTTTCAAATGCAAGGCTGGAGATTTTTAAAATGAGCTTCAAGCAGAACAAAAGCCCAAACTTTCAGTAAGGGCATGTGAGAGATATTTTTCCCCCCATTGCAACATCAAAGTGATCCAGGTAGCCAGAATCCAGCTTTTTCACTGTTAGGCAAAGAATTCATCAGAGTCCAGGTGTTGGAGTCATCTGGCTTATCAGTTCCTTTACAGAGATGGTTTTACTGGAGTTTCTTCCTGACTGTATTCTATACACATCAAATGGGTCTGTGGCTGCACAGGGCACAGCTGATCCTCCTGAAAGGGTGACTTTTTGGGTGGCTGAGGGTGGCTGAGATGAGCTCCTTAAGCTCTTCCAAGAAAAATACCCTCAACTTCTGAAGAAAATACCCAATTCCCAAAATGAGGTTTAATTATGCCAGAGCCAAGGTGTGTCTGGGAGTGAGTTGTTCCCTGTTCAGAAATTCCCTTCCATTGCTGCAGCTCTTTGGAGGCTTTGGGGGGTTTGTTTTTATACTCAGGCTTTGATTTCCTGGAACAAAGTTGGAGCTGAACCTTTGCATGAATTGTCCAGAGCGAGACAAGCTGGAAAGGAGGGGGAAATAAAAGTAGGGTTTCTCCAGGTGATGCCAGAGCCCCCAAACACCTCATTTCCCACCCCTGGGGAGCTGGTACACCAGGATCCTACTCAATCCTCTGCTGCTCTGAAAACACAGAGGAAAACCAAGCATGGGAATGGAATCTTTGCACCCTCATCTTACTTTCCTGTGTTCTCCAAGCTGGGTGAAATGTTTCAGTCAAAATGTGCTCTCCTGGCTGAATGTGGTGCCCAGACTCTCCCCTGCTGGAGACTTCTTTGGATCAACTGCTGTGAGGTTGCTGCCCACCTTAATATAGGGTTAAAAGATCCAAAATTCCCATTTGGGGTGGGGATGAGTTTGGAACCCTGGGATGCAGGTGCTGGCAGGCAGTGAAGGTGGAATTACAGATGCAGTGACAACTCTTCATCATCCTGTTGAGCTGCTCCTCTCTGTGTGATGTGTGTGCAGCTCTCCATGAGCATAATTGGATGCTCTCCACTCTGATTCTGTTTTAAAGAGATCACTGTGTGGGATGAAGCTTTGAGCCAAGAAAACACAGCACGACCCATAAAATTCCAACAACTGACCATTGACATAAAATATTGGGCTTTGTGCACAGGTGTGTTTAAAACAGGATGGCTTGAAGAAATCTGGGGTTTAAGGCATGGCCTGTCTTATTTTTAATTAATACTGGCTGCCTTTGCAGGGCATACTGAGCCCAAAACAGTGCAGATGCCTGAGCACCAAAATGCTGCTCAGTAGTGACATTTGGGTCATTTCTCCTGGGTGTTTCAGTGCTTCCTTGCGTTAACTGATGAAAGGTTTTTTTTAATTCTCTTCTGCTTTTCATCCTTGTAACTTGGATTTTGGTGGTAACATTTGTTTTCAGCAAATGTTCAGAGCTCTAACGGGAAGGTGGGTGTTTATCTGAAGCTGGAGGCTTTTGGACCTGGCATCTGCATTTTTGGGGGAAGATCAGGGTGGTTTTTAGGCTGAGGCTTTTTCTGAAGTCACAATAAATGTTTGCAAGTAAAATCACAGAATTGTTTGGGTGGGAAGTGACCTTTAAAGGTCATCTAGTCCAACCCCCCTGCAGTAAGCAGGAATGTTTTCCACTACACCAGTTTGCTCCAAGCCCCATCCAACCTGGCCTTGAACACTTCCAGGGATCCAGGGGCAGCCACAGCTTCTCTGAGCAACCTGAGCCTCACCACCCTCATTGTAAAATAATTTCAGGTCTAATCTAAATATCCTCTCTGTCAGTGGGGAGCCATGCCCCCTTGTCCTGACACTCCAGGTTTTTGTCCAGGAAGGCTTTATCTGCAGCACACCTGGAATTAAATCCCTGCAAGTAAATACAGCAATTTTGGTTCAGGCTGGTCCTTAAATTTAATGGACAGGTGAAGCAAGTGAGGTTTTGGTATATGTGGGGACACATCGTTGCCATCAGTCACAGCGTTCTTATCTCCTTGGCAGCTCCCTTCAATCAGCCAGGCACATATTTTCATCATTTGGATCTTGGTGGTTTTTCAGTTTTAGGTTTTAAAACGATCATTTGTATCTTGTTCTTGTAGCTTGGGGTTTTAAAACAGTTCTTTGGATGTTGTTTTGGTAGTTTGAGGTTCTGAAACAATTCGCTTTCTCCTTACCCACATTGCAGGAGGAGTTTGCACGGTATTTTCTTAAATTTAAGCACAATTTATCAAGGATTTCTGGAGCTGTAGCTGCCTAACTTTTCCCACTTGCAGCTGATGCTCAGTTTTCTTAAATTTAAGCACAATTTATCAAGGATTTCTGGAGCTGTAGCTGCCTAACTTTTCCCACTTGCAGCTGATGCTCAGTTTTCTTAAATTTAAGCACAATTTATCAAGGATTTCTGGAGCTGTAGCTGCCTAACTTTTCCCACTTGCAGCTGATGCTCAGATTGGTGATTTTAGAGCAGCAGTTTTGGGGAGAACAAGTCAAACTCCTGACGGCAGCGAAAAGCCAATTGGAAAGCAGGATGTGGCTCTGCCGGGGTGTGGAGGGGGAAGCAGCGGAACACAAATTACGCTTCAGGAGAAATTAAAGGCTGTTCCACCCTGCGGACAATTGATCATTCCTAGATACAGAGAATCAACAGTTTCCTGTATCCCGCTCCAGAGGCACACACGTGCACGCCCGCCGCCGCTGCTCCCGGCAAAACACGGCATCCAAGTCCTGGCCCAGCCGCTGCCCAGATGACTTTTTGCTTCAAGGGGACGAGGAGAAAAGCTGGATGCTGGCGCCAAGGATATTCCAGGGAGAGTAGCGTCCAGAGACAAGTGGTCTGGGCTTGAATGGGTATCACTCTGCACACAATAGTCACATTTCCTCACATTAATACCAAGGTCCTTTTTATGTCTCGAGGCACAATGCTGACCCACGCGTTCCATCTGATAACTCCTGTTTTAGCAGTTTGATGTCAGAGTGGGATGTTGGGCTCCCGAGGCTTCCTACCCTCTAATGGAAAGTGGATATACCGATTGTGTGCCGGGGAGGGGACGGCCTCCCTCCGAATTTCCTGACGAGGGTGTTTTCAAAGCGCTGCTTAGGAAGCCAAGGGAGGTGTGGGGGGAGCACGGGTGGTTCTGCACGGAGGCAGCGGCCTCCCTTCTCCGTGCTTCACCTTGGTCCTTTGGAGCAGCTTCCCATGGGATTTAGAGTGCATGGAAAAAATGCATTTTCCCCCTGCCCCAAACTGATTGACAGAACCTACCACAGGTGGGGTTTTTTTCATGCAATCTTTGGCTTTTGTAGCACATGGGTGCGACAAGTGACACCTTGTCCCTGGTCATGCTCTGTGCTGTCTCCTCTCCTCCCAGTTCACCACCCAGGAGTGTGAGGGATGGTTCTTCACCTGCCCTGATGTTTTTGCTGCTCCAGAATCCTTATTCCCACCTGCCTTTGACCCAGGGATTTGTGGGATGAACCCATCTGACTTCAGGCTCTTTTGTCTCAGCTCAGCCCAGTTGTGGGAATGTGGGATAATGAAGGCACAGTTACTTATCTAACAATATTTAACCAAAATTACTCAAATCTGATGGTGATTAGTCCAGGCTCAGGACAACAAAGCAAAGAATCCCTCTGAGATCATGTTTGTGCAATCCCTCGCTGCCAGTGGTGTGTTAAGAGGTGTCACCACTGCTCCTGACAAACTCCTGTCATGCCATGTGGTAATGGGGGTTTATTTAAATTTTTAAGGCAGATTTGAAAAGCAGAACAGTTTTTTCTGCTCGCAGTGTGGTTTGACACAAGTGGCTGAATCTTAGATTTGGGCAGACCCCTGATAAAAAAAAATAAAATAGATTTTTTTGTTTTAGTAATAAGCCCTCCAAACCTTAAATGCTTCCACTCACACCAGATCCTTGGCATTTTTCAGGAAAAACCACGGAAGTGTTATTACAGTATTCTGCTCTAATTTATTTTACTGTGCTTATATATTTACCATGAAGATGCACCAGGGAGTGTGTGTAGATCTAAAGAAATGTGCACAGCCAAAAAGCTCTTTTTCTCTAATTTCCACTCCTTTTATCCCAGAATAAAATACTACCTTAAGATGCTGCAGGCATCCAGTGGTGGCTTTGCTCCAAAGGCTTTTGGATCATCTTGGATGTTGAGGGCAACACTGGGGACCTGGATGAGGAAAAGGATGGAAAGGGATCCTGAGTGAAAGGAGATCTCTTAAGGCAAAAGGTGAAAAACCTTAAACTTTGGTATTTGACTTTCAGGGGTTTGTTTTCAGGCTTGCATGGCAGATGTTGTTACCTAAGCAGGGAGTGCAGGGGAAGCAAGGAGGGGATTTTGTTTCTCTGGGTTGCTCTCAGGGATATTATTAGGGCAGCTGGGATGAAACTGAGCAGATAAACTTCCAAGCATTAAATCTCCTCATTCGTGTTGAAGTTGGATGGGGCCTGTTTGGAGAATGGTGGGAAATAAAAAGGAGAGGCAGGGCCCTGAGTGTGCCATGAGTTCTGATGCTGACAATTCCTCGGTGTTGTCAGAACTGAGCTCCCTGGGAGTCGCTCGTGGCATTCCCAGTAATGCTCCGTGCCTGCGTGCACGCATCCCAGAAATTCGGGATGCGCGTGGCGCCTTGATGTGCCTGCCAGGGGATGTTGGGGATGCGTTGCTGACTTTTTGGCTTTTCCCCTGGGCAGGACCTGGAGCAGAGCCCAACAGATAAGCTCGGCCACCCCTGGCAGCTCTCCCTCAGCTGTGTGTGAGGACACACAATAATGCCCCTCGCTCGCTTGCCTAAAATAGGCTTTCGCTGCCTGCTCTGTCCAGCAGGGAGGGCCACAAAAATAGACATGAAAATTTCACGTGGTCCCCACCTCCTCGTAGGGTTTCATTGTGCTTAACTGTGACGTCCGGGTGTGAAATCTCAAATTACTGAGATTTTCAAGTTATTGCTCTTGGTAGTAAGACTTAGCTGAGGAGATTGATGGGGAGTTTCTTGTAGGGCGAATCCATGTCATCTGTATCCATATCAGCCCCCATGAAGGGCTCCTCTGTGGAGGTGCAAGGGACAAGGGTGTTGAACCTTTTTACCCCCTCCTTGGCTGGAGAGAGGCAAGGATGGTGCTGTGGAGGAGAAAATGAGTGGCAGGCTGGTGGTGGTTGGACTTGAGCTTTGGATGGGTCATGGGCAACCTCCAGCAGGGTTTGATCTCACAGCGCCCAGCCGGAAATAAAAGGATATTTAATTTGAACAAGGCAGAAGAGCACTTGAGGAGTCTCTGTGTATTTTTCCCTTCCCTATGTCATGTTCCAGTGGATTTGCTGCTATCCCTGAGTGATGTTGTAGCACTCCAGTGAGCATTTAAGATACCAGCCCAGAACTGTGATGGCCGTATCCATCCATCTCCCTGCCTGGATTACATCCGAGCTGTGTGTTGTTGGGATGAATGATGAATGAGGCTCTGGGCTTTCCAAAGTGCCACCTCCATACCCAGAACAGCATTTTTTCAGAAGTTTGAAAGATCCTGCTCCAACAGATGCAATGAGATGTTTTTGCTTGTGTTGATAAAGCAGCACTTGGTGCTCCTCCAGCTGGGTACGTGAGAGAGCTGTCAGCAAAGATTGATACACCTTGAAAATGATAAGAGGAACCAAGAGTTCCTGCCTGATAAAAGCACAACAAGAATTTCTGTTCCATTTCCATGTATCCATGAGGACAGGCTGCAGCTCTCTCTTCAGCGTGTGCCTGCTATTGTTCAGGATTGTGGGTGTTTTTTGTCTCTCCTGAACTACTTCTTGCAAAAGCAGATAAACCAAAACATTTTCTCCTCAATGAATATTTATGGGCTTCCAAATCTCCCTGCATACTTCTGCATGTGTAATTAGGCTGGAAGTTGGGTAAGTGAGCGTTGGAGAACTACAAATGTGAGAGCCTGGGGAAAATGCTTGATGTTTCTGGTTTATTTGGGTGCTTGCTTTTTAATAATAAATTGCACTTTTTAGATGAAACAGCTTGTGTTTTCCAAAAGGCATGTCAAAAGCAGGAATAATTGGGGCTGTTGCAGCAGCAGACTTGTCTGGTTAAGTGCTGCTTTTAATCACATGTGCAGCATCCAAGTGAAATTTGGGAGAAGTTGAGTGATGTAACTGAAGCCTCTGAACCACCTTATTTTGTTTAGGGGGAGATGAAGTCAATCCTTTCCCTCTTTTCTACAGCTCTGCTCCCACTTTGAGTTGGAGCCTTTGAACCCCATTGAGGGCAAGACTCAAATTTCTGTTTGATCAGTGATGATTTGGTTTAAAGCAGCTTTCTGCATGCAAAAGATAGTTGCTTTTTTTCTGGAGTTCTGGAGTTTTAACGTGAGTTGCACCTTCAGCTTATTTTTTGGAGAGTAGCAGGGCTTGGCTTTAAAGTTGTGTGGTCAAGTCACGGGATTGCAGCAGCTCTTATAGGTTAGGATTTGCAAGTAGAGATCTGGAAAGGAAACAAAACCCTCATCTGAATAACTGTAACTCCATGTTACGTCTCTGTAGTTTTCCACAGCTTGGCCTCTGGAAAAGTTTTGGTCTTCAGTGGGTTTTTTCCACACTGCTGTTGCACTCATTTGAATTAAAGCTGTTCATGTGTTTCATTTTGGTGGCAGCTCAGGCTTGGGGGGTTTTTTGGAGAACTTAAGGAGAAGGATGCCAGGCTGGAAGTGTTCAAGGCCAGGTTGGATGGGGCTTGGAGCAACCTGGTCAAGTGGAAGGTGACCTCGATGGTCTTTAAGGTCTCATCCAACCCAAACCATTCAGTGGTTCTCTGCACAGAAAGTACCTGTGGGACAAATAATGCCACAGAGAGGCTGCCTTGACTACAAGTAGTGGGCTTTTGACAAATACAGCTTGGTTTTGTGTTTTGTTTTGTTTTGTTTTGTTTTGTTTTGTTTTGTTTTGTTTTGTAGCTGATACCCAAAAAATGCTTTGTAGACACGCTAAGAAAATGTTAGTGTTGGCGCTTGGAAGTTTGAAGTGGGAATTTCCCGGGTTCCCCCATCCTGTGTATTCAGTGACATTTACTAGTCCCTAAACAGCAGTTTTCTTTCCCAAGAGCTGTGTTGCTTTCTCCTCAGATTTATGGAGGCAGCGTGGTGAGTTGACAGGACATTAATGTGCTCATCTTGGAGTCACTGCCTGCAGTCCCTTGGAACTGCCTGGCTGTTATTGTTGACTCCCTAACGAGGACAAGGAGGGTTTCCAAATGAGGGTGACTCATGAAATCGTAGCCTCAATCTATCAAACAACGATGCATTGGATTAAATGATTACTTCAAGGATTAGGAGTTAGATTTTTGGGGAGGTGGAGAGGGAGGGAGAGAAGGGAAGAGTAAAAATATATCAGAGTTACAAAAAACCCAGCCAAAAAAAGCTGCAAGACACAATCCCCTAGTGATCAGATAATGCCAATCCTGCGCTTGGTTCACACTTCCAAAATGGGAGATGTTGTAAAAACTGAATCTCTGCTTTTCTCTAGAGATCATCCCCTGCCAAGAGAGTGATGCTTCACCTCCTCCTGAGCCTCCTGCTCAGCTCCTGCTGCCTGTCAGGTACCTCTGATAGTAACACTCTTCTGATGTGGTTTTTTTTTTTCCTCTCTTTCCAGCTGAAAGTGAAGGTGCTGGCTGTGTGTTACTGCACACATCAAGGAAGGTAAGTAGAGATGCTGTGTGACCAATTTGGTTTTTTCATCATCCAGCAGTACAGAAAAGGATCATGAAACACACTGAGGGACTGCTTGTCACTGGCCCAAGCAAAAGGCTTTTAAATGCTTCTTCTCTTGAATTCCTCTCCCTTTCTTTAAACCTAAAAAGCCTCATGCTGCTCATTCTCCAAACAATTTCTCCGTAATTCTGATTGTTCCACTGCTTTTTATCCCAGACAATTCCTTGACATGTTAATTCATCACTCTCTCTTCTGCAGCTGCCTCTACAGGGATCCAAGTGTGTGCTGTAGAGATCCGGGCTGCTGAGGCTGCTGAGCTCCTCTGGAGCTGGGAGCAGAGACACCCAGCAGCCATATCTGGGATTTGGTTCCTTCTTTATTCCAGCTAATCAGTCATCCTTCATGAGGTCCAGCAGGAGTGAAGTTGCTGGAAACAAGCAGGCTAGGAGGAGAATTAGGAGCCCACACTTAGTTTACACTTGCTCCTGAGACTGTAACTCACTAATGATAACGTGAAAATGAAAAAAAAAACACCCCAAAAACTTGTACAGGTTTTGTTATTCCAAACCTTCTGCTATGGAAGGGCACAGAAAGTACTCAGGGAGGAACTGGGTTGGTATTTTAATAACTTCTCAGTGAGTGTGGTGAGGCCTGGCACAGGGTACCCAGAGAAGCTGTGGCTGCCCCTGGATCCCTGGAAGTGTCCAAGGCCAGGTAGGATGGGGCTTGGAGCAGCCTGAGATAGTGAAGTTGTCCCTGCCCATGGCAGGAGTGGCACTGGGTGATCTTTGAGGTCCCTTCCAACCCAACCCATTCTTTATTTCTCTGAATCTGTATTTAGTACCACATGAAGTTTTGTCTCTGGGGTTGTGAGGCTCGTGGTGCATTAAGTTGTCTTGACTTCTTGCCTGAGGGCTGGAAGGAGTGGCTGTTGTCATGGGAATTTGTAGCATCACTGATTCTGGTAAACCATGGAATCATTTAGGTTGAAAAAACCCTCTAAAGTCACCAAATCCAACCATTCCCTCAGCACTGCCAAGGCCACCACTGACATGTCCCCAAGTGCCATGTCCACATGGCTTTCAAATCCCTCCAGGGATGGGGACTCCCCCACAGCCCTGGGCAGCTGTGCCAGTGCCTGAGATCTTGGATTTCAGGCTTTGTTGCAGGTTGTAACTTGAGGTTTTAGTTTGTGTAGCTGTGTAAGCTTTGGGGGCTTTTTAAGGAATCCCAGAGAGCTCTTTAATTCTGCTTTGCTTTAGGCCTCTAAGCTCAAATCCTGAAAAGATATTTCAGAAAGCTGAATTAGTAGTGGGAGGAAAATGTGTGATATCTTTAGAAACCTTTCCCCCAAGTTAATAAAAAAAACCCAAAGCAAATAAACAACAAAGAAAATACTACCCAAAACAAAGCCACCACCACAAAAAAAAAAAAAAAAAA
>VWYO01025899.1:68149-90709 GCA_013400275.1 Rhadina sibilatrix | reverse complement strand
AAAAAAAAACCCCCAAAACATTGTTTGATATAGAATCATGGAAAGTTAAAATAACCAATTCCATGCTCAGGAATGAAAATGTCTTTATCCCTAATTTGTCCTGTCTAATCCCAGTGCCAAGGTTCTCAGTCATATACACTTGACTGAAAGTAACCTGAGAACTTAATCACTTAAAAGTGCAAATTCTAAGACCAAATGCAGGATCTGCCTCTGATAAGAAATAGTTGGAAACTGCTAACTCATAAGTGTCTCTTCTATTTTGTTTTTCCTTTTCAGAGCTGTAGGATTCTTGCTTTTTCTGGCCTGCAGTTCATGCTTGAGCATTTTAGTATGCTATGGAGCCACAAATACCAGAGAGTTTTAGCAGGGCTTGAGAAAAAGATACTTTTGCCAGTTTTTCCCTCCAGGGATGATGAGTGGAAATTCTGTGCTTCAAATGCAAAGGAAATTGGGACCTGACTCATGGAGGAGATGGCTCCAAGTGTCTGGGAAGGGGGAATCACCAGCAAAGAAGTGAGAAGCTTTGTCTGTAGAGGCTTCTCTGTAGGTTATCCCTGTCTCTGCTGGTATCCTGTGCTTCTGGAAGGGCATTTTGTGTCTCAGGCAAGTTGCTATCTAGCAGGGCACTTGGTGGGCAGGAATAAAGTCTTCTTCACAGAGGCTGAGCTATTTAATTACCATCACAGAGTGGTTCTGAGACAATTGGCCCAAAGGACCATGGCAGCAGCCCAGGCAGGGCTTTGTTCAGGAGAACAGGATTTTTTGAATGCCACAAAAAAATTGCCAGTGGCTCTAAGTGGAGGTGTCTCCTGAGCAGCCAGCCAGGAGAGAGCTTGCATTTTGAGTCTTGTTGGTGAGTTGGAATGTGTGATTTTGGCCTGCCTGAAGTCATGGGAGGCTGTTTCAGTGTTTTCCCCCTTTTTTGGCACAACAGCCTCTGTTCCTGTAACGGTGCAACGTGGAGCTTTACAATCAAGGATGCCCAGAGCTGTTCAAATGGCTCTTGGGTAGCTGGCTTGGGTTTCTTCCTAAGCAGTTTCCAGCATCGAGTTTCCAGCATCAGGTTTCCTGGTGTGACTTGACTATCCAGCTAAAAATATTAGTGAGGGAGCATTCATTAATCTCCCCTGAACCCAGCAGAGGTCCTGGCTGGAACAGTTGTGCCTGAGCTGTCGCTGAGGCTTTGCTGTGCCAGTGCTTCCAGTAATTTGATTTTGGTGTGTCTCAGGGAGTGATGGATTTCTCTCCTTTCATGGTGGCTGCTTGCCTTGTGATCTTTAATGTGCATAAAGCCTCTTTAAGCTCAGAGAGTAGATTTAGATTGGGTGTTAGAGATGCTCCCTTGTGAGTGTGGTGGGGCCCTGGCACAGGGTGCCCAGAGAAGCTGTGGCTGCCTCTGGATCCCTGGAAGTGTCCAAGGCCAGGCTGGATGGGGCTTGGAGCAAGCTGGAATAGTGGGAGATGTCCTTGCCCATGGCAGGAGTTGGAACAGGATGAGCTTTGTGTTCCCTTCCAGCCCAAACCATTCCATGACTCTGTAATGCCTTCCCTAATCTTAGGGGGTGATAATAATGATAAATATGAGTCTTCCCCCTATTTCCTATAAAGGACCAACAGCAGGGAAATGAAACAGCAGTGAGGCATGGAAAGTTATTTTCCCAAGGCATTGCTTGAAGCCTGTGGCTCAGCTGGAGCTGAATCCTCCTGCCTTGCAATGAGCTGCTGCTGGTGCTGTCAAGCACAGCTCACTGCAGGATCAGTGTTGATTGAGATGAACTGGGGCCTTCAACCAACCTGAAGGGAGCTACAAGAAAGATGGGGAGAGATTTTTTTACCATAGTCTGGAGTGACAGGACAAGGGGAAATGGCTTCAGACTGAAAGAGAGTAGGTTTAGATTGGATATTAGGAAAAAAATTCTTTATCATGAGGCCCTGGCACAGCTTGCCCAGAGAAGCTGTGTCTGCCCCATCCTGGAAGTGTCCAAGGCTGGGTTGGATGGTGCTCTGAGCAACCTGGGCTGGTGGAAGGTGTCCCTGCCCATGGCAGGGGGTTGGAACTGGATAATCTTGAAGGTCCCTTCAACCCAAACCATTCTATGATTCTATGACCTGGGCAGATAACCCACATGAGTGCCTTTGATACATTTTTTACTGTCCCTCAACTTTCTCCTTCTGCTGTTCTGCTTCTGGTTGCTTCTCCCGTGACACAAAGCCACCTTTGCTATTTTGAAGACTCTTGTTACAGGTGTGTGTTAATCTGCTCTCAATTTGAGGCAGACTCACTGCTTGCACTTCTGAGGTGGAGCTGTAGCTGTGTCACCGTCTCCTCTCCTACGAGCAGATGGTTCCAAAGCCTTGGGGGTGGGAGCTGAAATGCCTCAGAGAATCCTCCCTCTCAAGGATGCTGTGGAAAGAGTGATTGATGCAAAGTAAAACAGTGCTAATTGCAATGGATGTGTACTGACAACTTGATAGTTGCTGTGATAATTACAGTAATTAGGGAGATGTTGGCATTTTTTTGCCTGTGTCTATAAATGGAAAAGGTAAGAGAGAGTGCATGGAAGGAGAGGAGCCATGAGTCGAGCTCTGGGATGGCCCTGTACCCTGGGGGGAACGTGGCATGGTCCTGGCTGTGGAGGCAGCTGGGGGTAAGAGTTGTAAAAGCAATTCAGAGCTTGGTTCTTCCTGAGCTTGAGGGGAACTGAGGGTTTCACTGTCTCTTGACAATCTGGTTCTCTTAGCATCACGAATTCAACCTGACAGCTTTCCCATCGGAAGGAAGATCCATAGAAGAGCGCAGTTCCCGTTTCCTCACTCAGTCTTAGGCTGTTGAAGGAGAGGGCCAGGACTGCCAGCCCTCCTTGTCCAGTGCTCTGTGTGTGGATTTCCAAGGACTGTGCAATGGGAACGAGGCATTTGTAGTTTGATCACTCAGTTAATCACCTTCGCAGCTGACAGGTACAGAAAGGAGTTGAGGTTCTGGAACACACTGGGGCAGTCTCTTCCATCTCAAGGCCAGTAAGTCTGGGGCAGCAGAAGAAACCAGCAGGGAGCTGAGATAGTTTCAGCCTCTGCTATCTTTTTTTCATAATTGCTTTGTAGCTAAATCCACAAAGGAAGAAAACTTTCATGGAAGTGAAAAGAACAGAAATTCAGCAAATGTCAGAAAAGGTGATGGGCTGGATGGCATTCCCCTCCTCCCACTTCAGGCTCCCTAACTGGGAGCACTGGGGACAGATGGATCCCAGTTTGAGGACAACTGGGTTCACTTGGCATTGAGATTCATACTGGTAATTTTTTTATGCTGCTGAGCTCAGTGTCCATTTCTCCCAAATTCCTTTCCCATGTTTTTTTCAAACTTCCTGAATTACTTGAACCTAAAGAAGATTTTTAAATGCTACCTTAAGTATTTTTTGCTTTTAGACCAACTTATCCTACGTTATTCTTGGCTTAAAAAAAAACCAAAACAAAACCAAACAAAACAAAAAACCAAGCAAACAAACAAAAACCAAACNAAAAAACAAAAAAAAAAAAAAAAAAAAAAAAAAAAACACCAAAAAAACCCCAAAACAAAACAAAACAAAAAAAAACCCCAAAAAACAAAGAAACCCAACCATTAAAAACCCCTTTTTTAAAATTCTCCTTCCTAAGTCATGGTATAAATGGTACCTGGGCATTCACCTGTGGGCACACTATTAGGATAAACCTTGAAAATGCAAAACTTCAATGCATAAATACATAAAATGCCTTTTCTCCTGTGATCTGAATGACCAGTAGAATCTTTGGTTGGGTGGTAACTTCAGCAAAACTGCTTGTGAAGGACCCGGATTCTAATTTGCTGCTGTTGTGTACAGCTGTCTCATGCTCTGACCTTTTCTCAACACAGTACCTGAAATTAAAGAATTTTGAGGAGGAGGTCAGAGCCCAGCGAGACCTGGATGGCTTCTTGGCCAGAGCCAGCATCATCCTGGATGAAACAGCCACGTCCTTGGACGATGTTCTCCGGGAGATGCTGAAACACTTCGCTGAGGATCCTGAGAACATGGAGCCGAGCTGCAACTTCGAAAAAATCATGAACACTTTATTCACAGATTCAGGGACCCCACGGGAAGGGAACGGTAATCGGCTCTTGGTTTGCTTTGGCTCTTGGTTTGGTGGGCTGCTGTTGGTTTGCCATCCTTGCCATGCTGGGGTGATGGACACTCATTGTGTGGTCCCCAGGCTTGCATGTTGCGTGTGACACTGTGGGTTGATTTTTTTTTTTTTTTTTCCATGTCATTCAGACTGAAGGGCCTCATTTCTCCAGGGTTTTTGTGTTTTGGTGGAATCTTGCCCCCTGTTTCATTGAGATTACCCATTGTGGTGCTCTCTGGGGTGAGGAGTCAGCAGCACTGTGTTGTTTTGTCTGTGTGGACCCTTTTGGGTTGCTTGTCCTCAGACAACGCTGTTCAGCCAAGAGACTCTTGCTGGTGTCTCGTCAGCAATGACTCCTTTGCCTTGTGATTGTCCACCTGAATTCACACAGGCTGGGGAATTTTGCCTGCTTTGGATGAGTAATTGGGGAGGGTTGATCCTTTGTGTCACTCCCAGCCCACTGGAGGAGATGGGAAGCACTTGAGTTTCCTCCAGAAGCTCAACCAGGGCACCCCTAACCAAGGTTGTTGGCTCTGGTGTCACCTTAAGCTATCAGCAAATGTTGTAGTGTAGTCTAAAACTGCTGTCTTTTAGCCCAAGATGTGAAGAAGCTTAACTGAGCATTGTTTCTCTGTAGGCTCCCCTGATGGTTCAGAGTCAACAGGAATGAATGTACAAACATGTCCATCGCACCTCAAATGTAACTGTCACAGCCTGAGTGAATTTGTTTAACAGATATGTCAAGTCCTGAGCATGTAGTAAGCATGTTCATGCTTTGGTTACTTCTTGCTACCTGTCTTAGAGCTTCGCATTTGTAATCCCTTTAATTTAGGCTTTCTGCCAATAAAGAACAAAAAGTAAGTAGTGCCATAAAATCATGTGAGAGCAGTAGCTGGGAAGAGGGGGAGAGAGGGCAGGGGATTGGGAATGTCACACCCCTCCCAGTCCTGTCTGTGTGTGTGTGGTGGATAATGCTAATCTAATAACCCAGTACTGCAGGAGGATGATGTTGGGAGGAGAAAGCAGCTGCCTTTCTAAGCTGTGAATAGTTTAAGGACACAGTTCAAAAGCAGCAGGACAAATGTTTCCATCTCTCTCTGTCAGCCCCCACCCTTGCATCAGTCCACTGGGCAGATAGGAATGCTTGGGATTAGTAGTCAGCTTCCATTTAGAAGGAAATGTTATTTACAGCTGCAGAATAAATGAGGACAGCCTGTGATGTTTCCCTCTCTTCTCTTCCCAGTTCACCTCTTATCAGACACAATTCAAGGGGTCACAGCCACAGTCACGGGGGTGCAGTATCAGCAGTCCTGGCTCTGTATCATGTAAGTACCTGGGTTGGATGAGCAAAATCAGTGACATACAAACCTTTTCCTGCTGCTGGGAGGAGCAGAGGTTCAGAATGTCCCCTTTTGGGTTAAGGTGGTGGTGCTTGTTCCATCCATCCTGTGGGGTCTGTCTCTCTCTGGGCTGCTCCTCTTCACAAACACATGCAGTAGGTGACCACAGCCCCTCCAGGGCATTCAGCTCTTGGATGTTATAGAAGTCTGCTGCTAACAAGCTAAGAATGCTGAAAAAATGAGCCAGAAAATGCTAATTACTGAGAAATGCTAATAAAGGAACTTCTCAAAGGGACAAGCAAACTGGTTCATGGACTGCTTTGCCTGCCAAAGTCTGGGAGCCTGGACCAAAAGATTTCTTAGGTCCTTTCATAGAACCATCCAAACTTTGTAGCTGAAAATTGAAGTCAGACATTCCATGCTATTTAGACACTGATTACTTTGTCTGACAATTAATTTGGACGCTGATTAATTGTCAACACTGTTAAACATTGGAGGAGCAGGCCCTTAAGACAGTAAGAACTCTGTCACCTGGGATTTATGAGATGTGGTGGCTTCACCCCAGCTTGCATTTGACCAGGACTGGGGTTTGAAGTTATTGTCTCCAAGGTCAGGCCTGTGGGGTGAGCCAGGCTGTCCCTTCAGAGGGGACAGGCCAGAACCTGAGTCCCTGAGCCAACCAAAGCAGTGCCTTTTTGACTCTGTTGCTTTATTTCTGTGCAGTCTTGAAGCTTAGTTGTCTAGAAATATGTTAATTCCCAGAGAAATGGCTGGGATATGTGGGATAGGTGCCTAAAGGCATGCACATATTTTAGCCTTCACAGCCAGTTTGCTGGGACAACTGTCACAATAGTTTTCCTTCTGCTTGCACTTCTTCTCCTGCCCTCTGCTTATGGCTGGGGAAAATGGAGAGAAATAGAGGATTTAAAAAAAAAATCAAAAAGGAGACAACGCCATCAACAAACAAAGAAAAAAAATCTCCCCCTTGTTTTTAATCTCTTATGAAAGAGAAGGATGTGATCTCAATGTGAAAAAGAAGTGATTGCATATCAGGGCTGTGTCCTGAGAAAGAAGAGAGCTTGATGATATTTCCTGCTTTGTGTGCTACTTTTTTCACCTGGCACGTACAAAGCAGGACTACAAAGAAGAAAATGAGTTTATAAACTAAAATGGTGTCAACCAAGAGGACTTTTGGGTAGTTTTCTCCACTTTGGATGCCACAGGAAGGGTAACAGCAGTAAGGATATGGAGGTGCTGCTGATGCAGAGGATGAAGTTTCTCCTGTGGGGTGAGACAGCTCTGTGGAGGGTTTTGGGGAGTGTTGCCTTAACACCAAAGCATTTTAAAGGTCATGATACAAATGTGGTGATTACATACATGAGACTGAAAAGGGTGGGTTCAGCCTGTTAGGAAAGTGAGCCAGACCTTTAAATGCATCCATGTGAGTAATCCTGGCTTCCATGACAAAAGATGATTTGAAAAATAAGCTCACAGCCTGAAGGTGTCTTGTGCAAAACTTTCCTTGTTTCTTCCTTTTGTTGCTCTGAAGAGGGAGAAGAAAGTGGTGGGAAAGCAATGATGAGCTATTAACTATAATTATCTAATTGTTGCACTGTATTTCTGCTGGAGTGATTGTGCAACAGATTGTGAACCATATTTTTAGATCTTACATTTTTCTTGAAGTCAGATTGCAAAACAGCTTCCAAACCTCTGAAGTAAAAGGAATTTGTTGATGAAAAAATTTTCCATATGAGTGGGAAGAACCTTTAAGATATCTGCTATTCTTTATCCTTGCATTTGGTCTATACTCTTTGCTAAATTTTATATTAGCACTGCTGGGTTGGTGCACCTTAACCAACTTTTAATTCCTGGTGGATGAGATGGAATTGAGTATCATGATAAGATTATATTAATGAGGAAGAACAGCTCAGAGATAAGGTTTTGGTGGTATTGCTTCTGCATAGATGATGAGGGGAAATATTAACAGCTGAAAATAGTTTGGGGTGAGAAAGGAAGGAATTTTTGAGGATGTTCACTGAGTGGTGCAGAGCCTGGCTGCAGAAGAACATTCCTAATGGAGACAGAAATGTCTTTCCCTCTCCTTTGTGCTGGAAGGAAGGAAGGAAGGCTCTTATTTTTTTATCTGATTTATCCTCAGTGAGAAGAACAGTGGGGAAAACCTGGGGTTGAAATAGCTGTTCTGCTTCTGTTGGATTTAGTGTTTTCCTGATGGTTTCAGGGCTAGGGAAGCTCCAGCAAGGTCAGACATTCCATATTGATCTGGACTTCGGCCACAGGGCAGAACAAACCCTTGAGGAACTGAAGATCTCAAGGTTTCAATGTTCCAGTGAAGTCCAGGAAATCAGCTGAATTGTGATTCACTGCAGGCTTTAGAGCTGGTTTTGTCAGGAATGACCAAAACCTGATCTTGCTGAGGTCATACCAGGATACATCAGCTTATGGAAAACTTGGGACTCTTCTGTTAAAATGAGAGCTGAGGGTATCAAAGCCTTTCATGCCCCAGTGACCAGCAGGGTCCAGCTCTGGAAAAATGAAGGTTTCTATTTTTGTACGTGATAATTTCCTAACTAGAAAGCAAATCTTCAGAGTTGTGGATGAGCTTCATCAGCCCAGGACAAGATCTCATACCTTTGAAACCATGAGACACAACTCTTTCTGTCCTGTTCCAGCATTTACCGGAACAGGAAGACACAAACTGGCACAGAGAACTGCTGCTTCCCTGGGAAGCTGCTGCTGGTTGTTTCCTTGGAGAACCTGGGATGAGGGATAGTCCTGTCCCAGAATGGGGAGTGCTGGACTATTTTCCTCAGTATTTAAGTGGAGAAGCTCAGCAGTTGGTAGGACCTGCAGCATGGAATGACTGAAGCAGGCAGGGATGCTGCCAGGAGGGGGCTTGGAGCTCCCCCTGAACCACCCAGACCTGCCATGATCCCAGCACAGAGGGGTCAACTGGATGCCTTGCATGTCTGGACTGGGAAAAATGGGCAAGAATCTCCAGTGGGAGCTGCTGGTTTTGGTGTTGCAGCTCTGTGCCTCAAAAAGGCCAAGAAACCTCTCCTTATCCCTTAAGAAGTGACTATCACAGGCCAAGTCCTATCACACCCCATTCCTTCTTTCACTGCCTGACAAATGAAGATGATTTTTAATTTTTTCCTCTTGGAGTGAAGGCTATATGATTTTAAAATGGCTTAACTGGCTGCTGGTGGATTTTTCTCCCTCATGCCCTGCTAGGAGAAACATCAGCTCAGTGGGTTATGGAACAAATGTCCCTGAGCTGATGGAACTCCCCAGGCATCCCAGCTTCCAGGCTGTATTTTCCTTGCCAGCAGATCGATAAAACTGCTGATTTCCAGAGCTGAATCCTTAGAAAAACATGAAATCAAGTTGCTCCATAGTCTGGATGGAGTAGTTGTAGAGCCATTTCTTCTGGCTGGATTGCTGAGGCACATGGGCTAGGCATTAAACTGATTTCCTAAAGCTGTTCTAACAGGCAGAGCAGAGGGGAAAAAAAGCCTCTCTGCAAGCAAAGAGTGGTTCAGTGGTTTGTGTGCTCTGTGTTGCTATAGAATTTCTGCCTTTGATGTAGCCTGTCGTGGCAGTGACTCCTGTGGAGGAGTTTAACTCAGAAAAACCCAGGTAGCCTCTTAAAAATAGGCATTGTGAGATGGTATTGGATAACCAGCAAGGCTGCTGTTGAGATAATCAAAATCTGAGGAGTAAGATCCCAAATTTAATGTATTAACTGCTTGAAAGATGTGACTGGTGGCTCTCTCAACAAGTCCATTTCATGTGTTTAAGGATTTTTCCAGACCCAGAGCTCTGTGCGTTTCTAGAAAAGTCACATTGTCTCTGATTTAGCTGTTGAATAGATTTCAAATAGAGATGCTTCAGTTGCTGTCTCTTCCTCAGATTATTCTTTTAAAGGGCAAAATGGGAAATTAAAACAGTTGGACTGCTTAAAACAAATATTTTCATTTAGAGGAATGATTACAAGATTTGGAGCCTTGTAAGCAAGAGCCTCTTCTCCAGAATTTACAACCATCATCTCTCAAGTGTTCTTTGGGCTCAGAGAACCATGTAATTTTTTTAAGGGCCTCTCCACCCTTTTTGGGTTTTCCCAGATTATGCTGGAGAGCTGAAGCTCTTGCAGGTGCTGTTCTATGAAAAGAAAACCTCAGATTCAAAGTCTGCATTAGGAATTTGAGTCCTGCAGAAGAAAGATGGCTTGTTTTGCTACCTGCAGTGTCTGTACAGGGATGAGATGTCTCCCTATAGAATCCTGAAGGTTGGAAAAGTCTAGCCATGAACACAGCACCACTGTGTTCACCTCTAAACCATGCCCCAAGTGCCACAGCCAACATCTGGTGAGTGTTCTTGGATTTCAGAGAACCAATTAATTTTCTTTTAAGGGCCTCTCCCCCATGCTGGGCCATCCCAGGTGGTGCTGGAGAGCTCCTGCAGGTGCTGTGTGATGGAAAGGAGCTCTCAATATGCACTGGCCTGGGGGAAATCCTTCCCCCTGGAGAGGATGTCTTCCTGGAGCCCAGCAAGGTGCATTTCCCAGGCCAAAAGGACTTCCAGCCTGGAGTGGGGATGTTGTGGCTGAGACCAGCCCTTGCCAAGCTGTGGGTGAGCTGCCTGGCCTGGCCACAGCTTTGTTCCTCACTTGCAGATCCTGCTTTCTCAAAGCTGGTGCCTGGAGCTGCTCAGCAAAGGAAGATTTATTGGCAGTGGATGAGAACAAGAAGTGTCATTGTTGTTCTGTGTGGGGACAGGAAAAGGCTGGCTGGCTGATTACCTCTGCTGGGCACTTTTTCTTACTGCAAGGGATAATTTGTTTCTGAATTAACTTCCTTTCTTGCCCTTTTAAAAGAGAGTTTCTGTTTCTCTTAGGTCTCCATAATTTGACCCTTTTTATGATTTGGTTGAGCAATGTGTTATTACTCTGATAACATCTTGGGTGTGGGGCCGACCTGGGGCACGTGGGACTCGGTGGATCTGGGATTTTGGTGGAACACTGCCAGTTCTCACCATCCCAGTGCCACCCTCAGCACCACCAGAGGCAGAGGGGAGCACAGGGAAGCAGAATTTGTGCTATAATTTAAATGCTCTTCTATGAGCTCAATTATTGGGGGATTGAGATAAAACTGCTGAGAACACAACCTGGCATCTCATTAAATCACAGTCCAGCATTTCCTGGGGTGACTAATACTGAGTGAAAATAGATTTTTCAGCTTTCCAGCCAAACCAAGGGAGAATCAAATGTAGCTCAACTCAAACCAAAAAGGAACTTGGAAGCTTTGACCAAACCAGACTTGATTTAGAGTCAGCTGAAAATGTCGTGCTAGTCCTCAGTTTTTTGGGGCTTTGGCTATTTACCCTCCAGCTTTTTTTTGCTTTTTTTTTTTTTTTTTTGTGGAAATTTTTTTTTTTTTTTTTTTTTTTTTTTTTCCTTAGTGGAAATTTGTTTAAGTGCTACTTAAAAAAAAAAGTTGTTTCATTTTGAAAGTGACTTTCTTCTTGGCCTGAGCTATGCTGACTTTTACCTGCAGTCTTGCTTGACTTGGGATTTCTCCATGTGAACCAAGGAACTTTTTTTTGGTGTCTTTTACAAATATTTGCAGAAGTCTAGTTGGGACTGCCGTTTTGGTTCGTATTGTATTTTGTATCAGGATTCTGGAATTAAAACAAAAGTGGGAGCTGTAAGTGCTCCACCAGGGAATAGAATTTGAGTCAGCTATTAAATAGTGGCTAAAATTTGAAGAAAAGCTTGAGCTGCTGAATGATGTATGGGCAGGAGTGGCTTGGCCTTGCACTGGAAGTATTGAAACACTGTTTTTTCCCCCAAATGAATGGATATAACAGAGGGAGAGCAGACTCAGATGAGGCTGCATTCTGTTCCTCCCCTCTCTGCAGCCAGGCTCAGGTACATCCCATCTTCTCTGTGGCACCTGTTTAAATCTGGTTTTAATCAGGTTTGTCCTCACTAAATCAACTCCAGCCTTATTTGTAAAGGTGTTATTGATCTAAATTATTTGTGCATTGACCTAAGTGTTGGAAACTCTCAATTTTACTGGTGTGATATTGGGATTTAGATCCTTGTGGCAGTGTCCATAGAGTTCTTTACAGAGAGGCTGGAGGAGACTCTCAGAAGTGTGAGAAACCTCAAACTCCAGCACTCTGGATGAAACTATTTCAGATAAAAAGGGTTAATATGACAGTGAATTTCTTGGTGTCTTCTAAATGTGCTCTGTGTGAGATCTTCCAGTACTGTGGGTTCCTCTTCTTGCCCAGTCCCTCACCTTAAGGAAACAGTGAACTCCTGAGTAAGAGAAACACAAATTTTTGGTGGCTGCCAGGAAAATGATCTTGTATTGTGAGAGAGACCCAATAGCAAAGCTCAGTTTTTTAAGGTCCCCTTTTCCCCTCTGTACCCAAGAAGCTCTTGAGCTGAATTGGGATAGTGGCACTGTTGGCAGGACTCCTGTCTCTGGAAAACACAGCCCTGGAGACAATCCATGGAGCTGAAAACATAACCCTGTCACTCCAAGAAGAAAGAAAACTCCAGAACATGTGGCTTGCTTCATTATTACACTTTATAATTGGCTTTTCCAAATTGCTTTGTACTTCAGTGGTTTCTTGCTTGGTCAGGTCCTGCCCTGGTGCACATGGTAGGGAAGGGAAGTGTTGGTACAGCTCTGTGAGCCACAGGTAGCTGATACCTGCTTCTGGCCATGTCTGGCATAGAAATGATGTCCAAAATGCCCAGCAACCCTTCCTTTTCAAAACAGATTAATCAATGAGCTCAGCAGCTGAGGTATGGGAATGCTGAGCTCAGAATTAATGCTAATGGTGCAGTAATCATTCACTGCTGGTGAGCAGGTGGGTGAAGGTGAGAGAACTGAAGGTGTTGGGCCACTTGAAGGTTCTCCAGTTGGTCCAAGGCCCAGAGTTCATGTCCCCTCTGGCTTGTTGAGCTGTAACACAAGGAGACTTGTCTGCTGGCCAGCCACAGCTGGATTGCAACCAGGGGCTTGGCTTTGGTTGTGAAAACAAGTGTAGCTTGCACTCTGTTTTCAAATTCTTCAAAAGATATTTATTCCTCACCTTAGGACCTGCGTTGGTCTTTCTCTCTTCCAAAGCTGATTCAAGTACAAAAAGAGTAAGAGGCTGTGGTGAAGAGAAGTTAGGAAATAAATGAAAGAGTGTCATCTTTCTCATGTCCTGTATTGTTCTAATTAATCTGTTTGGTTGCTCTCAGTCCAGTACCTCTTCGAGATTAATTTACAGAAGCAGGCTGCTTCCAGCCTGAGATTGGGAAGTCAAACTCAGTAAGAAAACACTTGATGGTGTGATTTTTAATTTTTTTTTAAATGCAAATAGAGAAAAACTTGATAGAAAATACAATGTGGTCCTGACTAGGACATCTCCAGCTGAAGATCTTGTTAATGGAACAGCCCTCAGGGTGCGTGGGGGTGAGAATACATCTTAAAAAGAAAGAAATAAGATGGGATTATGGAAGAGAAATTAGAGAAATCAGTCCTCCTGTTGGAGAACTGTGATAGGTGCATGTTAGATGAACAAAGGGGAGAGAGCAGCTGAAATAACTCTGAACCAGGTAAAAGGAGGGGAAAATCACTGTGAGGTAGGAAAACACTTCCATACCTCTTCCAGGTGTCTGTAGGCAAACCCTGTGTGCGTTTTTCACCAGTGGTTTACAGAAGTGTTGGGAAGTGGTTGGTGGCTTTAAAGGGAACAGGAGAGCTGCATGCCAGCCTGGCATTACCCACCAAGCTCCAAAGTTTCCCAGCAGGAAAAGTGACAGCTAAGCAGGTCCCAACTCTGTTTAAATATCCCAGGGTGGAGACAGACCTGGTCTTTCACAGCCTCTGGAGATAGATGATCCTGTGTTTATTCCACAAAATGGTTTTTTTGCTAGTCTTGGTTCTGGGAGTCAAGCATCCATCCCATCCCCTGGATCACAGCCAAGGATTTCCCTCCAAGCACTAATCCTGTCTCTGTGGATCTTGAGCAAGGAGGTCAGCCTGGTTCCTTTAACACTTGTGAGCCAGAAAGGGGAAAACAACAGCTGGGAGCAAATGAGGAATGCTGTTACAACAGAGAGGTCTGCCTGAGGCAGAAGTGGGAATATATTGGCTTGGCATTTTGCCTTAGTGTTTCCAGAAGCACTTTGGGAGATCAGGTGAAGTGAAGTGTAATCTGCTTTCCAATAACACAGGTGTTTTTTAATAAGAGGCTTTTTTTGTGTGTGTGTGTGTGTGTAGAAGCTTCTGTAGATCTGCAAGTACTCAGTGTGTTGTGCTCTCTGTCATTTGTTTTCTTGGCTGTTAAAAAGCAGCTGGAGGAAAAGGCAGAATACACCTTGAAATCTTGAAAGGTACTTCCCATAAAAACATGGATGTCAAATTGTACGCAAGGCAGCAGAATTGGCCTAAGAGTAACTAAAAGTTTAAGACTTCAAAAGTCTTTGACCAGCAGCATCATGTGTTTCTCAAAGGTGAAATGTGTTTTCATGCTTTGTGCACCAGAGGAGATCGTGCCTGGTGTTGTGGGGCCCAGGCTAACCATCCCTTTTTCCCTACAGTTGCACTATAAAGTCCCTTCAGAGACGTCACGTTTGCATCAGCCGCCTGGAGAGGCCTCAGAACTGGGGTGAGAACTCCTGTGAAGTCAGATTTGTGATTCTGGTCCTGGCCCCTCCCAAGATGGTGAGTCTTGTCTTCTTGCTCTGCAGCTTCAGGGGGTTCTCCTGAGTTTTGCTTTTCCTTGGGCTTCTCCAAGGGTTAATAAATGTTGTTTTTAAAACACGAGGGGATGTGAAAAGGCCTGAGGTCTTCTCAGCAGCTGTCAAAATGATTTATCCCGTTGGTGAGGAGTGGATTAATGGGCTGTGTCCTTGTCTCATGGTCTGCATCCTGATGGGGAGGAGAACACTTTGTAGTCCCCATACACACCTGGGATGCCCTTAACACTCTGTGGATTCCCCTTTCCAGCTGTAGCTGCTATTTTTAGAAGTAAGAAATACAGTTCCTTGCTAAAGCCAAGCTTTTGAAAGACCCTTGTGAGCCTACAGCTGGTGCCCCACTGCAAAGGTCTGGATTGCTTCCCAACAAACTTCCCTGATGGGGCTGACATTTACCCTGCAGGTGTGGCTGCAGCAGCTGGAGGTGATGTAGCCAAGAGGAAGATGATTCTTTTTTGAACTCTGTTGCACTGAGGGTGAGACTTTCTGGGAGCTGTGGTGCTTCTAAGGTCAGCCTGTCCTCGAGGCCCTTTGGGATGTGTTTTCAGAGCTTTTAGCACTTGAAACAGCAAGGTTAAAGCTTGCTCAAGTTCTGGCTCTTTGGTGTAGGCAGGAATGGCACAGTAGAACACTTTTACTGCAATCAGAATATCCTGAGTTGGAAGGGACCCACAAGGATCATCCAAGTCTGACTCTGATATCATGGGGGGCATCAAGGTTAATTGGGGATCACCATCCTGTCTTCCTAGAAAGCACTGGCCTGACCAAGGTGGTTCTTCCAGCTGATGGCTGAATGGTTCAGAGCTCAAGACCTTTTCACACTCCAGCTGGCTGTTTACACCTTGGAGTTGCTGGGTCTGTGATCCTGGGAGGTGCTGGAGAGGTTGGGGACCTTCTCTGGGACAGGATATGTCCTGATTCAATTTCCTGCTCTTCAATGCTATCTGTGTGACCTTGGGACCCGCTGGTCTGGCCTGTCTCCTCCCCCACTTCACCACCACCCTCGTTTAAATGGGAATACTGGTGTTTCCTTCTTTCCCAGGATTTCTGGCAGGTCTTTCCCAACCGAGCCGCTCGATGCTTTTGGCATCGACCTCGAAGCCAACAGGCTGAAAACATATTGATGTTCCTTGTGAAAAGCAGGAGGGAGAACAGCTGGAGCTGTGTGCAGTTCCATGGATCTCTCCCTCATTGTTATCTCGGGCCAGCTACGTGCAAAGCGCCCGGCGAATGGCTCCGCATCCGCTTGGATCCCGAGAGTTTGCAATTCCAATGGTCAGCATCAAATTAAGGGAAGGGAGTGGAGGCCAAGAGAGCTCGCACTTGCCAATGTGCTTTTTTTATTTTAAATGGGTTGGTGGAGCCAGCCCCAAGTGCGCATTTCTGGTGCAGCAGTTAAAATAATTAACCTGCTGACAGCAACACATTCAACGGGCCTTGCCTGGGGAGGGGAAAAAAGGTCCACAAAATGGGCATTTGCTGGGCTGGGAATCCAGATCCTTGGCCTTGCTAATATGGAGGGTGGAAAAAAACTTGGGTTTTCTTGCAAATATCTGTCCTCTCTAAATTGTTCATATCCTTGGTAAAGGGAAAATGGGAAGAGCATTGGGAGAGCTGAAGCAATCCTTGCAGCATCCAGCCCAAGGATTGCTGCTGCTTAGAGGTGAAAGGTGGAGCCTCCTCTGTGATGGCAAATCCAGGCTGGTTCACAGATTCTAAAAGCAAGTCCCAGGGAAAATCCTTCACTTAAATCCAAACCTCTTCCTAGAAACTTAAATTGAATGTGCCCTAGGGAGTGTTTAAAAGGGACATTCCTGGTGATGGAATTCCAGAACGGTGTGGGTTGGGAAGGGCATTTAAGACAATCTCATTCCAACACTCTGCCATGGTGCAGGGACCCCCTCCACTGTCCCAGAGTGCTCCAAGCTCCATCCAACCTGGCCTTGAACACTTCAGGGATGGGGCAGCCACAATTTTTCTGAGCAAATGGAAGAGAGGAGGGTGATGTGAGTGATGGACGAGGGGCAGCATAAGCAATGGCTCTGGGACCAGCTCAGTGCCACCCACGCCTGCTCCTCTGCGTCACCCACACTGAATTATTTGGTTGTGTTCATGGAGAAATTGTTCATCTGTTCAGCTGTGAATCATGAGAAGCAATTGAGATCAGTCACAGATGCTCACCCTTCTTTTCACAGCAGTGTGAGGAGCTTGGAGGTTCTCCAGGGCTGGGGAGTGTTTGGGTGTCTCTGGTAGCTGCTGCATGATGAGTGTGGAGTGTAGAAGAGGTGGGTGGGTTAAAACTTGGCATCAGAGGAAGCTTTTAATGAGCTGTGGTTCTGTGTAATTTGGCCTTGACAAGTATTTTACCTGTCCTGGCCACTATAGGAGCAGGTGAGCAGGTCAGGGCCTGGAGAGCTTTGATTTGATGGGTTTGTGCAGGGATGGGAAGCCCAGCCTCCTTTACTCTTCCCTTTGCATTTAATTTCCTGCAGTAGGAAAGCAGCTTGGATTCTGTTGGAAGCCAGATCCCTAAAGATCAGGCCTGTGTCTCACAGAAATATTAAATCCTGAAAATAAGCACCTTTTCACGTCTGCAAGACTCCTGTCCCTTCCAAACATTTAGTGAAGACAGACAAGAGCTCCCTGTGTGTGTGCTCAGCTGTTTTTTCCCATCCTTTCCTTTGTGCCTGTGGTTACTTGAGCTGAGAGCTCTCAATCTCCACTTGTGCTGCCAGAATTGCTCCAGAGTGGCCAAATGAATTGAGTTTTAATGCCCAGAAAATGGGAATCAGACGAGCACAATAATCTCAGTCTTTCAGACAAGACATCAGTACCTGCAGAAATCTTGACTGCACCACCTTTCCACCCCAGGAGCAGCAATGCTGAGGTGCTGTAAGGTAGCAGATTTTTTTTTTTTTGGTCTAGTCTTGAAGGGAAACCAGGGGTAAAATGCATGTTCAGCATGATTCAGCTTTGGATTATTTTCTGGGAAGTTGATCAAGTAAAGATCGATCAGGGCTTGAGATCAGGACCTGTGTTGGTGCCTCTACAGGATTCTGCTGTGGTTGTGTGTTCATCTGCAACAGCTTCCACATGTTCCCTCCTCCCTCAGGTGTCTCTGGGATCCTGGGAGCCCCTCTTCAGAGGGGTAAATTACGGGGTTTACTTTTCAGAAGCGAAATGAAATGGTTTTACAAGCACTTCATTTCTGTCCTTTTTAATTTTTATTTTTTTTTAACCCTCCTGCTTAGAAAAGCACCAAAACGGCCACAGAAGTGGGCAGGACCTTTGCCACGATGTTTTCAGACATAACCTTCCGGCAGAAGCTCCTGGAAACCAAAACTGAGGAGGAGTTCAAGGAGGCCCTGGTGTACCAGCGGCACTTGCTGACGGTGGCGAATCAGAGACTCCAAGGGAAGAGCGATGGGCACAAGTCACACGGTAGCAAGCAACTCAAGGTGAGGTTTGGCCAGCACCTCTGCCATGCCCCTGCTTCCCTGCTGTCCAAAACCATCAATCCAAGGGGATTTGGGGTGAGGAGGTGAACGCTCGAGGCCAGTGGATGCAGCAGCATCCTCAGCAAGCTCCCAGCACCGAGGCTTCCCCAAATTTCTGCTGTGTGCACATGCACCTTCCTCAGAGCCTGCTGTAAATCTCCAAAAAGCCACTTTAAAGAGAGGCAGGTGCTGAAGGGATGCAGAGCACTTGGGGGTTGAAATGGTTACAGGACTTTGATTCCAGATGCTTAGTCGAGGGTGGGATTAATGGATCCCTGCTCCTTGTCAGTCCAAGGTACTTAATCCTTACAATCAGAAGGCTCTGAAGGAAGCTGCTGCTCATCTTTCCTGCAGCCAAAAAGCTTCTTGGCCATCTCTGCACGGTAATTTCACTTAAAAGTTGCCTGTCAGTATTTGGCCTGAATTCTCCCTGTTTGATCTGTAGCTCTGTAAAACATTACTTGCTTTGTGCTTTCAAGTTTGAGGGAAATGCTGTAACTCAGCTTTCTTTTCTGGAATTTCCTGTGTGTTGGTCATTGCTTTGTTTTTCCGTTCAGAAATCCATTCTTTAGGCAGGCAGCATACCTGAAAAACAAACTGTGCCATCTCCAGCATGCTGCTCTTGTCCCTGCATTACAAATAACCCCAAAGCTTTGGGTTGCTTACAATGCAGGAGCTGCTCCACTTATCACTTTTTTTTCCCCCCCTGGAATAGATTTAAGAGGTTTGATCTGCACATCTGGAAATGAGCAAAGCTCATGTTTTTCCTGTGGAATCCCCTTGCTTATAGGTAGTGCTTTGAACTTTGCTAGACCCCAAACCTGCTCTTAACTTTGCAGAACAAGTCCTGAAACCCTCTTTAAACCCAGGTCGTGCAAGGCAGGCATATTTGGAGGAGTAATTTACCTAAAGTAGGTTTAACCCTTTACACCTGGCCTTTTAAAGCGGTTTTTGTTAGAGCAGTTGAAGTGTCTGGCTTTGTTTTCTGCTAAAAATAGCAAAAAAAAAGTCTCCAGAGGGTTTTCTGCTCTGTGGTTTGGTGAGGAGGCCTGGATGTGACACTGAGCTTGTAGATTTTGGCCCTGAGACTGGTGATTCCTGCTGGCCTGCTTGGAAAAGCAGCCTTGGCCAGGCAGAATCCTGATTTCTCCAAGCCAGTGCTGTAGAGAAGGACATTTCTTCCTTCATCTCTTGCTTTTGGCATTGACAATTGTGGGCCTGGATTTGCTGAACTGTTGCTCAGATTTGCTGAACTGTTGCTCTTTTAAAACCATTTTATCCTTGAGCTCTTGGGAGATGCAGCCTCTGTACCCCCACCTCACCCTACCAGCACAAAGAGCTGGGAAAGGAGATTTCCTGGCAAGCCAAGGTTTGCCTGGAGAAGTGAGGTTGATTTGAGCTCCTGGGCTGGATTCCTTAGCTCCTGAGAGCCATCTCCATCGTCTCCTCCCCTCGCGGAGAGGAAGCATTTAATATGAGCACAAACCCATGTGAGACCAGGGGTGAAATTTCAACCTGTCAGCCACCCCCAGAGAAATAAACACCCTCACTGGAGCGCCTGGCCTATGACAAGTGAGCTCTCAGGAAGGTGTAAGGTCTCTGGGTGACATGGAAATCTGGCCTCCTGAGTCCTGCAGTGATGGGAGAGGAAATGGGCCTTAAATTCTGTGTGTGAGTGGGATTTTTGCAAGTGCTTGTTTTTACCTCTGCTGAAATACTGAGGGGGATGTGACAGTCACATTCCCTGCTGTGCCTACAGCACCGTCACTTTGCTTTGGCTCATCTCAGAGGATTATTTAGGCAGGGCTATGTACTCAATCATAATTAAGTCAGCCTGAAATCCTCTTGTTTACTGAGGCATCTAATTGTGATTTTGTTCATGGAGGAGCCCCGAACAGCTGTGATGTTTTTCTGGCTGTGATTTTGTGTCCTGTGTGGATTTGCTGAGGGGGATGTGTGTGCTCAGCATCAGCAGGAGGGAGGATAGAGAGGATGCAGTATTTTTGCACAGACTCATGTCCCTGATCTCTGTAAAACACTCCTGCAGCCCCCCAGCACTTCTGGGGAGGGCTGAGGAAGGGTCAGAGTTGTCGGAGCAGATTTTTTTCTGTTTGGCTTTGTAGCTGTGAAGTGCTGGTGTAGCCTCTTCCTCTAACCCAAATAATGGCAAGAAGCTAGGAGGGGTTTGTAGAATGCAAAGTGGAAACATTCATGAACTTCATCTATTTGGATAAGTTGGAGGATAACAGCAAAACCAAGAAGGGCTGTAATTTAGGAGGCCAGAAAACTCAGTCTTTTACATTTTGTATTTTTTTACCTCTTGTAACTGAGTCTTTTAGCAGCCTTCTACTGGAAGGAGGCCTGCAGGAGGGCTGGAGAGGGACTTCCTGCAAGGGCATGGAGAGAACAGGAGAAGAGGAAATGGCATTTAACTGAAAGAGGTAGAGTTAGATGGGATATTGGGAAGAAAATCCTTCCCTATGAGGGTGGTGAGGCCATGGCACAGATTGCCCAGAGAAGCTGTGGCTGCCCCTGGACCCTTGGAAATGTCCAAGAGCAGGTTGGACAGGGCTTGGAACAAGCTGGTCTGTGGAAGGTGTCCCTGCCCATGGCAAGGGGTGGAACTGGGTGGGCTTTGAGGTCCCTTCCAGCCCAAACCATTTTGTGATTTTGTGATATCTCTAGTACAGTCCTAGAGGGTAGGAGAGCAGAGAGGAAAGCTTACAGGAGGATCAGCCCAACAGAAGGAGCAGCTTTTCCTACTGGTGAGGTTCCAGTGACACCCCCTACCCTCATTCCACACTCACACACACAAGAAATGAGTGCATGAAGGAATCAGGGCGGGTCTTAAACATAACCCTCGTGCCTTGTGGGATGAGTTAGGCGATGCTTTCCTCCTCTGCACATTCCCAGCTGCCTGGAACAGGCTTTGTGTGCCCTGGAGCCCCGTCCCTGCTGCCCCAGGCCAGGAGCAGCCGCTCCTCCCTCCCTGGAAGATGAGACACCCCGAGCATCCTTTTCCTTGTGCTCACTGCAGCATGATAAGTAAACATCCCAGTCTGAGGCCATTGTGATTCTCTGGCTGACTCATGCCTTCAGGAATCTCCTTCTGGGGGGGAAAATTAAATTGCTTTTTCGAGTGCATCTGGCTTTGATGTCCAACTCTGCCTCCAAATATGGTTGAAGCAACTGAGATTTTTCGGAAATGCTTAAAATGCAGATGTTCTGCCGGTGTCTGCTGGCAGCACATCTGTCTGCTCATCCTGGTTGTTCAGGTTAGAGTTGAAACTGTCCTAAAGTTGGAAAAGTCCTAGGGGGGTATTGGCAAATTGCAACAGAATTAACTTAAATAGCTGAAATCTGAGATGATACAGTCACTGATAAAGGAGCTGGTCCTCTTTTGCACCCCAAACCCAGTGATTGCTGTGCCCAGTGTATTCCTCCTAAAGGCAAAGATTCCCTTCCTTATTTTGTTTGTGGTTCTGATCTTCCAGGTGCTGCAAACAGGTGAGTCCCAGGAGAGAAGGCAGAGCTGTGTGTAGTCCATTAAATGAGCACTGTAGTGTTAAGTCCTTTCTAAAGCAGTAATTTTTATCAGTTTCCACATGAACCAGCCAAAGGAAGAGCTCCCTGCTGCTTTGAGATGATCTGTCGGTGTAAATTTTGTGTCTGTGATTTTTATTTTCCCCCTTACACTCCCTAGTAGAGGTTATAAGTCTTCTGTGCCTGGTTCTGCAACAAATACATGAAATGTTTTAGCTGAGGCAGCTGGGGTTGTTATCACTGCGTAAAGGTGCATTTGATTTTCAGAGTGGTTTGTGTGCTCTGAGAATAACAGGAAAAAAATCTGACAGGTGCCTCATTTGTAAGTGTTGCCTACCCTGATGCTTTCCATGTGCTTTCCATAAGGAAGGGATTGTGAGGATTGGGAGGCTGAGAGTCAATAGCAGCTGTCACATATTCCTGACAAGCTCCTCATTGCCTGTGGTGAGCAGCAGATCCTATCAGCAATCCCACTGCACCTTGCAGACCCCCAACCCAGGAATAAAAGGGAATGTGTTGGATTTTGGAACCCTTCCCCACACAAGTGTTTTTATTGTGTTTTAATGGGCAGAAATTATGGCTTGGTTGTGTGGATTTATTCAGGCTTTTCCCTGTTGATGGAATTTGAAGTGCTGACAGCCTGAACTCCCTTACATCTCTTTGAGGTCTCCCTTTGCCACGGCAGTGCCAAGAAAGAAGCACTTGCTAGGGATCCTCTTTCAGAGGTTTCACGTGGTTTTAGGGGAATTTTTGTGCTGGCATCTAAAGGAAGAGTTGGGTGGAGGGATGGGGAAGGCACCTCAGACATGTTTAACCCCATGGCACCCAAGATCTGATCCTTCCAGTGGATCTTCAGCTCCCTTACCTGCAAAACAAGGATGCAGATAGGAATGGGAGGGGGGGAAAAGGGGAGGAAGGGAGGAAAAGAGAGTGGTCTGGGGGATTTTCTCTTTTACAATGCTATGAGGTTATAAATTGAATCCCGGCGAGTTTATTTTTATTATCATGACAAGATGGGATTTGAATGCCCTATTCAAAACGAGCCCTCTCGCTCCTATCGGGGTTGAATAAGGAGCTTAATCTCTTTAACAATGCATGAGCCTTTACACTGACACAGCACTTCCTTCCTTTCTTCAGCTGCACGACTTTCTCAGTATTGGCAAGGGGATTTCTGATGACATTGCACGAAGATTCCCAGTGTACGCGCTGGATTTCACCGATGGTACGTTGGCCAATGTTTATGGAAGCGCTGCCCCGAGTG
>VWYO01025899.1:27930-58216 GCA_013400275.1 Rhadina sibilatrix | reverse complement strand
AAAAAAAAAAAAAAAAAAAAAAAGTCCAATTTAAATGCTGTGTATGGAGTCCTTATTCCTTGACACATTATTCAGACTCTGTGGAGGGGAGCTGAAAGATGGATTCAGATTTCCTGTTCTTCCCTGAGCTCTGAGACCTTTCTTTAATGGCAGTACAAGGACTGCAGTTCCTAAAGCTCCTCTGCCCTTTCCAGCCACCTGTTTTTCCCATTTCTGGGTTGAATTCTAAGTCTCCATGGAGAGCCTTGGGGTTTAACAGATTCCTCTGACACTCCTCTCCCTCCCCACGGGGATTGGCAGGAGGTATTTGAGCAGGTGAGTCACGGTAGCAGAAATACCTCGTGAGTGGCAGCATTTCTGTTCATCCCAGTGAGGAATTGGACAATGCCCCATTCCTTGGTTTTCATGACCTGTTGTCCAACATCCCAGAATTTAGGCTATCCTTTGAAATCCTTCTGGGTACACCCAAGCACACTCCTTGTTTTTAAAACACTCAGGCTTGCAAGGGAATGCTTTCCAAGAGATTTGACACTGCAGAGCAATTTGAAGTGAGATACTTTCTCGCTTCACTGGGAATCCTTAATTTGCCTTGTGTGCTTTGATTGTGCAATCAGAGTAGTTGTTTTTTTTTTCTCTGCACAACACCTGCATCTTTTAAATATCCTGCTTAAAGCTTGGTGAGGGAGAAGTTTTTCTGAGATAGCTGTTGAGTCTGTGAGCTTTGCTGAGTGTGTGCTGTCAGTGCCCTGTCCTGGAGGCATGTGACAGTCTCCAGGTGGTCCTCAACAGAACATTCAGCTGCTCTGTAAAAATCAGCAAATACCCACAAAGTTTCTGTAGCCCGGAGCTGATCTCCTATAGCAGAGGTGTGGGGTGCAGGTTAAAAGTGCAGGAAGCATCCACTGGTCTTGTCTGCCAGCCTTTCAGGAATATGCAAGTAAATCCTCAGAGTATTGCAGTGGGAAGAGGAGAAGGTCCTGTAAGACAAGAGCAGTGACCTTACTGACAGAAACCAGGTTTAGATTGGATATTAGGGAGAAATTCTCCCCTGTGAGGATGGTGAAGCCCTGGCAGAGAGTGCCTAGAGAGGCTGTGACTGCCCCTGGATCCCTGGAAGTGTCCAAGACCAGGCTGGATGTTGAAATGGGTTAGCCAAGACTCCATTTTCTTCATGCAGGAAAAGCTAATTCTTTTTTCACATAACTCATTTTATACAGTTTTCATATATCTCGTGTGCAACACTTCTTGGTTGGTAGTTTTCTTACTTTATTTATTGGTCAGAAGGTGATTTGTGTGTACGTGTTTCGGTTCAGGTTGTTTACATTTTTCCTTCGTGGGTTCTCATGGAACAGATCTAATGTTTATGTAGGTGCACTTATTTTTCTCGCCGAGAATAGATTGTTGTGCTAAGGAACTTTTCATGCCCAAGATTGTTTCCTATGAGAACTTGCAAGTTATCTGCACTTCACCAAAGTAGCAGGGCCTAATCTATGTTTTATAAGACGTTTTTTTTATAACTTAACTGTCTGCAGCAGTTGGACAGGGCTTGGAGCGAGCTGGGATAGTGGAAGGTGTCCTTGTCATGGAACAAGATCATCTTAAAGATCCCTTCCAACCCAGCACATTCTGTGTTTTTCTTTGTGTGATCAGAGAACCAGCTGAATTCCTCTTTGTACTTGTGAAGGGATGAATTTGTAGGAATGATGGTAATAAAGTCACACCAACACTCCTTTGCCAGCTCATGTTGGCTTCAGCTGCACCTGGGAGCATTCAGGGCATCCACAGGTGGGATCAAAGCTGTTTCCAGACACAGGAGGGACTGGCAGGCACAGACTTCATCCTTAGCCCTCTTAGAGCCCATATTTAAAAACACGGCACCAGTGCAACTCATGACTGCGGGCTCATCTTTGTTCTTCTCCTGTTTTTGAGGAGGTGATGGTTTGCTGCTGACACCTCCTCCTCCCACTCAAAATTTTGGTTGAGCAGTTCAGTAGGAAGTGAAAGCTGGTATTTTCCCCATGCTGTTTAAATGTGTCCTGGTAATGCCTTATCCAGCTGGCACCACCTCTGGGCTTCCTGAGTGCCAGGGGACAATGCCATCTCTGCCCAGATATTTTCCCAGCCCGTTCATAGCTGTGATTTTTTGCAAGGTACACATGCAGGAAAGGAGGGGGAGGGCCCTGTCCTGCAGAGGAGCCAAAGCCCTGAGCGTTCACGCGGTCCCGGTGACACTTTGTTTTCGCTGCCTGGCCCAGCTACCGAGGCTGTGTTTGTTTGATCTTGACATCTGCACTGGGCAGGAAATGGTGGTGAGCAGGCGGAGGAAAACAAAGCCAGCTCATGTTGTTGGAGGCTGGAGAAGGGCTCGGCTTCAGCCAGGGCACCCCTGGCTCTGCTGCTCTCTCTGGATGTTGGCAACGAGGTTCGCTGAGCTCTGATGTGAAAACAAGCTAGAAATGTTCAGGAATCAAATCCTTCCCAGCAAGGTGGTATGGGAGGAAGGCCTCCACTCTCTGTCTTGGTGTTTTCTTGTTGCTTTAATTAAAACACAAGAGTAAAGCAAGGTGTTTTCCTGTATCCAGGAGGGACTGGAGCAATCCTGCCTGGGTCGGTGCATATCAATTGAATTGCAGCCTCAGAGATGGAGTGTGGAGCAATGTAGTCAAGCTGAGCACAGGGCACCAAAGATCAGCCCCAAATATATTATTGCAATATATCCCAGCCCCAAATATAGTGTTGCAATATAGCCATCTGTGGGAGCTTGAGAAAATCTACAAGACCCAAAACAAAGTCACTTGTTTGTTACTCATTCCTGTCCAAATGTTAATCCAGAGGAATGCAAATACATTCTCTGTAGTTCCTGGGTTGTTTGTGCTGCTGGTTTCTCTGATGCTCACATGTGTCTCTAGGACTCAGTAGCACTTAAAGTGAGCAGGATTTTGTCCCTAGCCAGCTGTGAATTCCCAGGAAATGCTGCCAGAATCATTTTTGTCAGGACAAAAGCATCCTTTGGCGTTCAGAGCCGGAAAGTGCAAGTCTCCTAACGACCCATTCTGTGCCAGGCTGTGGGTCATGGCAGTGCCCTGGGCCCCAGCTTTACCTGTTTGCAGAGCAGGTGTGTGTGTCCTGCTGGCGCTGAGGCAGCTGGAGCACAGAGGGAGGAAATAAAGGAGAGCAGAGCCTCTTCCGTAGCACGCCATGGGGAACGCGCAGCGCTGACCGGGGTCGGGATGGGAGTGCTCCTCACTGGGGGAACCTTTCTGGAACTTTAAGGTGATCTCCTCGCTCCTGGCTGCTCTTGGTGCAGTTTGAGAGGTTAAATTTTGAACTGTACACCTTCTGTGATGTTTAAATTTATGTACAGATGTACTGAATGTGACGGTCTTGTCTCTTGTGGCCTGCGTGCCATGCTGACCTCACCCACTTGTGGAATGCCCAGACTCCTTTTAAAGCACCTTTAAATCCTTCTGAAGATGGTACAGGAAAGGTCATTAATGCATTTCAAATGGCTTCTTGGCTGAACTCGGAGCATTTTACACTGGGGTGAGCTCCAAACCAGCAGTAACACAACCTGGGCTTCAGCCAGACTCAAGGTGGTAGCAGATAATCAGTTGTGCTGCACAAGAACGTTCAAAATTTCTTTTCAAATATTCAGAATTAATTTGTCTTCCCTGCTTTCTGGGTGGCCGCTGCAGATGGAAAAGCTGAAATGTTTGGTACTTTTAGAACCTGGATTATTATTTGAGGGTGAGGGAATTGTTAGGAGGTGCCTTTTAGCCTAAACTTCAGGTGGTTGTGTTTTTGCCTAGAGAGGATGGTCTTGCCCTGAAGTTCTCTATGCAGAGTTTGAAGGGGTATTTTGACTAAAATGAAAAAAGCTAGTGGGACTGCAAAGCTCTGGCCTGGTGCTTTCCATGCTCCTGTATTTCCCATGAGTACAGGGAGGTGTGGATGCTGCATGTTGCTATTTGAGCAGATATTGTGGGAACACTGAGGCTGCAAAGCCCAATTCCCATCTTCTGGTTTTACTTGCTCCTTCAGCCTATTCTTCCCCAAAGAGATTAGATGATCCAAAACCATATTTATACACTTGGAGTCAGCCAGTGACATAGAAATGGGAACCCAGTAAATGCTCAAGAGCAAGATGTTCTTTACACCTGTCCATTCCTTATATAAATGCCTTTGAGCTGATCTAAAACATTTGTGGACAGTTCCAGGGGCATTACTGGGTGTTCTGCTTGTGCAGGTTTGCATCAGGTGCCCTGTAACTCTTAATTTGCATTGTAAATTTAAATGTTCTGCCAGGTTTTGCATATCATCCACACTTATCTCTAAAATCTGGACTAGCCTTGGAAGAAAAGTAATTACTGTACCCTGTGTAATCCACTTAAGGATCTGTGCAGCCTGGCTGCTCTTAGTGTTTCCAGAGCATCCTGATGGAATTTGTTTGCTAGGCTGCTGAAAGCAGGTGTCTAGGTAGAAATATTTATATGTATATCTTAGAGCAGTGCTTCCAGTGTTGGGAACAAAACCACATAATTAGCACTGGAAGTCCTTACAGTGTTGCTTTATAGATTAATTTAACTCTTACCTGTTAAAATAAGTGAAAAAATCAATTTGTGAAGCGCTGGCTTGCTAAGAGCAACAGCTCTGATTTCTTTCTGCAGGCTTGAGAGGCAGAGCTGGTGAAGCATAACGTTAATACTTCATGACCGAGCAAGAAACCCACTTCATTTTACTCGCTTTGATTGTCACGCTCCCCTCCTAACGCTTGCCTGTTGATTGTTTGTGCAGTTTTTAAGAAATATTACCACCACGACCACATAGAAGGTGGAAAAGCTGATGCTATCCCAGGCCTCGGCATCAACACCACCCTCTTGATGAACTCCTCAGTGAGCGAGAACCAGACTTGCACTCACGACGGGCACTACTACGGGCGTGAGACGGCCGTCCTCAGCCTCATGCTGATGCTGGGAACCCTTTGGCTCGGCCACACGCTCTATCAGTTCAAGAAGAGGTGAGTTGTTCAGAGCTCAGGCTGCTGATCATTTCATGTTCTCTCTGAGGGAGTCATTAACAGCTCAGATCTTAATTCTGCAACCCAGGAAAATCAGGTGGAAGCCAAAGGCAGAGATGAACTTGGCAGGCCCACCTGGAAAATATTCCCAGCAGAACAAGACGTTCGCTCAGGGGACGATGCTCTTCCGTCTTTGGTTTGGCCTCACAAATTACTTTCTAAAAAAGCTTTGAGTTCCCAATTCATTTTGGGATCCCTGTATCTCCCTCCAAACAGGCATTGAGCCATTTTGCTGGGCAGAAGTTCCTCATGGTACGGGAAGGTCTACAGGGAATGTACCTTCAGTGTACTTTTGGGAGTCAAACACCACCCCTAATTTGGAGTTTGCCCCTATTGCTCTTAAAACTCTTCATTTGAAATGCAGGAAACAATTAAAGTGGAAATGAGACACAAATTGGTGCTCAAAGGCCTTTTTTTTCCCTAGCTTGCATCTTATTTTCTTGTTTCTTTGTGTTTTGCTTCTGCATTCATCAACATTCAAAGGCTTCAAAGTTCCAGAAGATTTAGGGCTGAGTGAAAAACTAATTTGTCACTCCAAGTATCTCTTCAGAATTGCAAGATGGGACTGAATTTTCACTTCTAAAGCATTCAATTTTGGCTGGATTGAGTGATTTCCCCAAGAGTGGGGTATTGATGGGAATTTTTTCTCTCTTTTGCAGCCCATATTTGCACGCAAGGGTACGCGAAATTCTGTCCGACTGTGCCTTACCCATTTCAGTCCTGACCTTCTCTGTTGTGGGTTCCTATATCTTCAAGGACATTGAAAGTAAGTTCTGGTATTGTTCTCTGGAATACTGAGGTTTATGAAAGAGAAAAGTGAAAGCCTAGAAAAGTTTTGCTAAAAAATAAAGTTCTTCCATAAAATTTCACAAATCCTGCATGTACCTCCCACCAAGAGCTCAGATTTCCTCACCATCATTCAAAACCCTGCTTAAATGAGGCTGGGGCCTTTTGGAGAAAAATTATCCAGATGTGTCTTTTCAATGAGTTTGAGATGTGTGTCACAGTAAGGGAGATGAACAATTTCTGGCAAAGAACAAAGGGCAGAATAATCAGCAGGCAGGAAGGGTTGTTGCCAGTCATATCAACATTGAGTTGGTCATCCCAGTTTGTCCTCTTTGTCTCCAGTTTGTTTTCCTAATTTAGGTGAAATGGTGCAGAGCATCTGGGCAGCTCTAAGTTACACAAGGAAATCTAAAAATGAGACCCCATTCACTGGCCAGATAGATCAACTTTTCCATATCAGGAAGTGATAATGGGGACAGGAATTGCATTGTCCTGCAGTGACGTGAGTGGGTGATGTGAGGAAATGTATGGAAACAAAAAAGAAATGGCTTTTTTTAATTGTGATGGCCATTCCATCCAGTTGGATTGCAAAATGATGTGTGGCCATGTGTGAATTATCCCTAGCCATGGATTGGTTCCAGTGGCAGCAGAATTTTGATTTAGATTTTATACTAAAATGCCTTGCACAGCTTGTTGGAGATGAGGATGTTTTCAAATGCCTCTCTGGGTTGATGAGCTGAGCATTATGGTGCTGGTTAGAAATAAGGCTTCCTCATCTGAAAACACCTTGCATCTGTGGAAAACAAGTTTCCCGCTTTTGTTTTGCTCCAATATCTGCAAAGCCTCGCTAGGACTAGCAGTGGTCTGTCCCATCAGGATGGCAGCCAAATCCTAAGTGAATGGAGGAAAAAAATAAACCAAACCAGCCAGATGGGCCCATCTTCCATGGCCTCCAGGCTCCCACATGCCAGAGCATCACGCCTGCTTTCCTGCTTGCTCCCCAGTACTTCGTGGTGTGGGTAAAACGTTGATGGTTGGACCAAGAGGGTTCCTCCTAACATCTTTCCCCTCCTCCTTGCAGTGTCCAAGTTCAACTACAACGCCTCTGACAGCTTGTTTGTGCTGGCCCCTGTGCAGTCCCTGTCCATTGGGTCGGTGATGAGCGCCATGGGACTGGGATTTCTCCTCTCCATGCTCTTCTTCATCGAGCAGAACATCGTGGCATCCCTCACCAACGCCCCGGAGAACAGGTAAGGCCTTTGGTGCTGCTTTTCCCTCTGTGCAGGGATGTCTCTGCCTCTGTCACCACCACTGCTTGCCCAAAGCTTGTCTGAGCATCAGAAAATGTATTCAGGAGGTGTTTTTAAGAATTCCTGTTGTCACAGGTGGAGGTAACTCTGCTGCTTAACTCCTCACCATCCCCAAAGCTCAGTGTTGTGGCAGTGAGCCAAAACCACAAATCCTCAAAGAGCTCATCCCTTCAACCTATTTCTTCTTTACTCTCTGCTCAACACCATTGTTTGTCCTCTAAAACTCTCAAGGCATTTTTCAGGAAGAGTTTTGGGAGCCAAGAGGTGGCGTAGTGAATGTGAAGTGGATATTTTGTACGGTTTGAGGTCTTTGGATGCACCTCAAGATGTTTAGGGAGTGTCTGACATGTGTGGACACTTGCACTGCTCTTGCAGTACAGAGGATTTGTTGAAAATGAGAAGTCAATGACCTGCATAAATGTTGCAGCTAATGTGCTGCAGCTGAGCATCAGGAGTGGTAATTTATCATTTGGATCTGGTAAATTCCAACTGAAAAAAAGGTGGAAGTGCAATAAAACAATATGTCCAGTGTCTGATAAGTCTCACTTATGTGCAAACTTGAGATGTTGCACTATTAAAATATTCCCTCTGATGTTTTTGTGCCAACTGCAGTCAGATGTGATGTCAAGAATGAATGTGGATGACTTTTTTTCCAGGGAAACTACCACGTCTCTGAGGATTTTTTGCTAATGTGATGCGTGGGAGGGTTTTCTCCTTGCATAATATCCATTAGCATTCTCCATGTTATAGCTGGAGTGACACAGTATTAGGAGAGAGGAGACAAGCTCAAATTCAGCTACACTAATTTAGTTTCCTTTGACCAGCTCTTATCTCTATTATATCCCTTTAAGTGTTGCATAAATCTGTATGTAAGTGGGTCATCTCTTGGGCTGATATGAATTTTGTCTAAACTTTTGGTATTTTCCACTAGAGTGTCTTTAAGGAATGTAAAATATTCTTTGGAGTTTTTCAGAGTGCCTGGGTACAGGGCCAAGCTGATGCTGATCAAGTGTTGGGGCAGGGATTTTTAGAGATGTAAAATCTAGGACTTGACACCATCTGTTTGTGGTGCCATCACAGACACCTTACACTATCCCAGGTTGCTCCAAGCCCCATCCAACCTGGCCTTGGACATTTCCAGGGATCCAGGGGCAGCCACAGCTTCTCTGGGCACGCTGTGCCAGGGTCTCCCCACCCTCACAAGGAAGGATTATTTTCTAATATCTCATCTAAACATACTCTTTGTTTGAGTCCATTCCCTCTTGTTCTGTCACTCCAGGCCCTTGTAAAGTCTCTCCCCGTCATTCTTGTAGCTCCTTTCAGGTCCTGGAAGGCTGCAATTAGGTCACACCAAAGCCTTTTCTTCTCCAGGCTGAACAATCCCAATTCTCTCAGCCTTTCCTCACAGCAGAGGTGGTCCATCCCTCTGATAATCTTGGTGGCCTCCTCTGGGTTCATTCCAACAGGTTTATATCCTTAAAGCCTCCTGAGAAGAATGGGGAGGACAACAAACAATGACCCTGAGGAGGGTGCTGAAGGTGCCTTTGCTCAGAGAAGGCAGCACGTGAGCAGGGGCTGTGTTTCCAAAGCGTGAGCCAATGCAGGAAACGCGTTTGCAGTCCCACCCTTCCTGCCAGCACCTTCCAGAGGCATTGCAGGGTAGACACTTACCTGACCCACTCACCCCATGGCCTCCTCAGTCAGTGGAAGGGGACACTCCCAGTGGGACCAGGCTTTTGTCCCAAAACTGAGCCCCACCCAAGACTGCTGCTGCCCAAACAATGGCTTTGATCTCCTGTGCTGGGTCAACTCCACCAGCTCCATGTGCCTCGTGTCCAGGAGTATCTTGGATGGCTCCAAGTCCGTGCTGAGGGGTTCAGTGGAGCTTATTTGGGTGGCATTGACACATCTAAATGATGTTCCCTTTCCAGCTGGTGGTGCTCAGAGAGAATTCAGCTGATCCATCATGTTGTGTGAGGTTGTCAAGTGCTCCAGTGGCAGAGATACAGCCTTAGACCTTTCAGTGAGGGTTTAAAGTCTGAGAGCTGAATCCTCTCCCAGCCTTTTTCTAAGCTTTACTCATAATATCTCAGCAGTTGGTACAAGATGGGAATATTCAGCAAAGGAGCAGACCTTGCAAAAAATGACAAGGTTAAAGTAGATCTGAGTTCAGTCTTGGTGCTGCTTTCTGCACAGTCCTGGCAAAGTGGGTGTGCTCACATTCCTCAGTGAAGGCTGTCAGATTCCCCATCCCCTAAAAATTAAATGCTCTGCAGCATTTGATGAACTTAGGAGCAAATCTTGTCGATTGGCTACCAACATTTTGGAATGTGTTACCCAGAGAAGCTGTGGCTGTCCCATCCCTGGAAGTGTCCAAGGACAGGTAGGATGGGGTTTGGAGCAGCCTGGGATAGTGAAAGGTGTCCTGCCCATGGCAGGGGGTTAGAACTGGATAATCTTTAAGGTTCCTTCCAGACCAAACCATTCTGTGATCCGTTCCATGATTCTGTGACTACCAAGGAGGAGCTGAAGTTTAATGAATTCCTGTCCCATTTTCTTATCATGCAGTAGCAATTACATAATTAGGGGATTACTGCAGCATACCGAGCACGTGTTCTGTTCGTGGGGAAGGAGAGAGATCAGGGTTACAAACAAGAAACTTCAGTGTCAGTACTTTGACAGCAAATGCTCAGGATTTTATCCACTCCCTATGTGGACTCTGTGAGCAAATACACACATGGATTTTGTGTAGACTCTGCAATAAATGTAGGAGAAAAACGCTGATGAAATTTTCATGGGCTGTTACTTTTGTGGGCTGCCTTTCTGCTCAGTTGTTCTTTCCAGATGACAACAGCTCTGGGAGCAAACCATCACATTTCACTAACTTCAGTGTTCACACATGGTGCTGTGCCATGCATACAGTAAACCCAGAGAGGTGTGAATTCTGTGTGTGCGTGTGAGAGCCCTTGAGTGTAGTCACTGTTTGTAATGTTTGGGTTTTTTGGGGTCCTTTCCCAGGGACGGAAAACTGGTACACAAGGTCATATTTTCTAAACTATCTTGTTTTTCACATTCCTCTCTGAAGGAGGGACTTTGCTTGTTTGTCTTTGATGGGACCAATGGGTCAAGGGATCCCACCTCTTAGGTGGGCACATTGTAAAAAGATATAAAACAGGTCTGGACAATAAACCAGCCCCTTCTTGGAGCATCAGCCTTCTGAACAAGACTCGGTGTCCAACAGCGACACTTGAGTGTCGAACAAATGCGGCCTGTAGGGTTTGCACCAGGTGTAACTGCTGTCCCCAACCCCTCGTTCCAGGCTGGTGAAGGGCACAGCCTATCACTGGGACCTGCTGCTCGTGGCGCTGATCAACACGGGGCTGTCGGTCTTCGGCCTGCCCTGGATCCACGCGGCCTTCCCGCATTCCCCCATGCACGTCCGGGCCCTGGCCTACGTGGAGGAGAGGGTGGAGAGTGGACACATCTATGAGACGTAAGTAGATCTCTTCGGATTCCTTTGTGGCTTCCCAGTCCTTTGGGAACGCTGGGTTTGCGTGGTTGGGGCGTTGGCTGTTGTGTTGCAGATAGGGAAGTGATGGAAAGATGCACCCAATGAGCCTCGATTTGGCTTCATCCCCTTCACTCGAGCACTCAAATTCATGCTCTGGGCCAGTGGCAGCATCCCACAGGGATCCCACCCACTCCGTTGCAAATTCTCCTCTGGAAAAGTCAGCCAAGGCCATTTTCAGTTTCAGCCTTGTGGGAAGCTGAGGAGATGATTTGGCTGGATGTCTCCAGATGCTTTTCCCCCGAAAGAATCCAAAGCTGATTCACTGCCTGAAACCTGTCTGGTGGTTATTACGAAGGGGAGGAAAAATGCACCATTATTTCAGAGCTCCCGTAACATCTGCCACCACATTTTGGGAAAGAGATGCTTAAATTCTCTGGGTTTTAAACAAAAATGAGTGTGAAGCCATGGCTGGGTCATGGGTTTCTATTTAAGACCAACTCTTCTGCTGCTCTGAGTTGAGCAACACATTCTTATCACAGACCTATTAAAAACAAATTAAAAACCTTTTTCTCATGGAAAAATCTCTGCTCTGGAGCAGATCTGGCCCGTTTGATCTCAGTCTGTTACAGTTGAGTGCTTTTACCACAGGAGTGGTAATTTCCACTCACGTACCATTAGTTTTAATTATCCTGCCTTGGTTTCCATTTTCTGAGTTGCCACTTACCAGAAGTGAGGCTAAGTGATCATTGACTTCGGGAGATGGAGTGGGTCTCCTCATCTCAGTCTTGCCTTCATGCTTGTTTTGGTGCCAAATGGCCCAGCCCAGCCAGGCACAGCTGATTTTTTGGGTCAAGGATGGACAGACTTCACTTTCCAGATCTGGAAATTGCTGAGTTCTGCTGCTCCCTGTAACTCTTCTACAGATCTTTTCCTGGGAGATCAGTCCCTTGGGTTTGTATTCCCATTAGGATATGTTGCTATTGGTTGTTGCCACTACTATATCTCTCTTGAATAAATGCTAAACCCTATTTCAAGAAAAAATCAACTTTAAAATTTGAGTTCTGTAGGGTTTTGATTCATGCCCTTGTTCCTTGTGTCCATGATGTGCTCTGGGATACCTCCACTCTCTGTTTCTTTGAGAGATGCAGAACTCACACTTTGAAACCCATGTACCAAACCTCCCTCCTGTGTCTCCTGTTGTCACTTCTAATATCCAAGTGCCTCTTTTTCCTGCTTTTCCACTGTCATGATTCTGTATTCTGGCTTTGCCTTGACGAAGTCAAGTCCCCTGCCTGAACTAAGGACTAATTCCTGCATTTGTTCTCTCCTCCTTCACCCAACTGCCCCAAAAAACAGCACCAGAGAGGCCTTTTTGGCCTCTGTCTGACCTAGATACAGCTCCAGTGATTATCCTGGAAGGGCTGAGGGCTGCCCTGATCTCCCTGAGTGTGTTCCCTCATGGCACAGCTCTGCTCTGCTGGAGGAAAATCGGTGCTGGGAACTGGATATTGGGAGTGAAAATGGGAATGAGGATTTCCTAGTGCTTTGAACTCCCTTTGAGACCGAAGCTTTTTGTTCTCTATAAAGCACTGGGGCTAGAGCAGGAACTCGCAAGTAATGTACAGTGTACAGTGTAGTCTTTTTTTTTTTTTTTTTTTTGGTCTTATTTTTTCCCCTTTTAACCAGCTCTGCTGAAAAAGAAATGAAGCTCAATTAGAAAATCAGCTCTGTCTCCCTTGGCAGGCTCCTTCCCTGCACTCAAATCAAAGCTCCCACAGGATGATGATATAAACAAGGATAAAGATCTGTCACAGTGAAAGCAAAATTTTCTTCTCCCCTGTAGAGAAACGATTTAAGTTTCCTGTGGCAATCTGCAAACAGGCTCTTGTTGCTTACTTGGAGTTCAGGAATGGCTAATCCCATGCTAACCATATTTAAAGCATTTTGGGGAAATGAGCCTGGATTATGCTCTTTAATCTCCATTAATTACTTTATTTCCATCACAGCACAGACTTTCTGGAGCTGATTCCTCAAGGGCCAAACCAGATTCTGAACACATGGAAATCAAGGATTCCTCTGTTGACTTACTGTGTGACTGTGATGTTCATACTCTGGAAATGAGGTGCTAGAATTAGCAGAAGACCAATATAAAGCTGGGAACATCAGTTTTAAAAATACCATGTTTGGACAATTATGAGCAATTTTAGCTATGTTCTGATAAAATATTCCAAATTACTAAGTGGCATTAGCAGGAGCTGGCAGCAATTGCAGTACATCTTGTCTGTGATCAAGCACAGGGCTGTGCTTGCTGCATCCCTAAGAGATGGCTGTAAAAAATTCCATGAACTTCAGAAATCTCTTACCAAAGGGCTGCCACTCGGAGCTTGTACTTGCAGCCTTGCATTTGATTGAAATGTGGTTTTGTGGCTCGTTTTGTTCCTGAGCTCTTCCATTTGCATGACTTCCCTTGCAGACTTGTGTGTGCTTGCAGGGCAGGAGCCTCCCTAGCAGGAGGGGAGATCTCTGAAACAGCAGAAATTCTTCCTCTGGGGCTGACCTGATGCTGGGGGAGCTCTTGCTATACCTGGATGAAGTTAAACCAGTGCATCCTTAAACTCCTGCTTCTCTGAGCCACCGGGGAGGCTCACTGTGGTTCTGGCAGATTTGGAGTGGCCAGACTCTGGAATTACTCTGGCACAGCACTTCCAGTTGCACTTCAAGCTGCTTGGCTCTGTTCATCTCCAGGACTTGTGTGGTGATTCAGACCTGGAGGCAGTGGGAAAGGAGCCAAACTCTGTCCATTTAGGTGATGTCCTAGTTCTACCAGGTCTGGCAGGAGTGAAGCTCTCCCTCAGCTTCTCTAGGCACTGGCAGGGACCCCTTGGACGTAGGAGACTTGCAAGAGGATCCAACAAAATCTGTTTGGAAGGAGAAAAGCTGTGGTTTAGATCTGTTGGAAGGTTACTTAAAGGTTAACATCTCTGTGCATCCTGTCCTGGTAATCCTGGATGATTTGTATGACCTGCCCCACTACTCACAGGAGAATTCCAGTGTTGTTCTCAGGACTTTGTGTGCTGTTTGTGGTACCTGTAGCTCCTTAGGTCTCATGACCTAAGTGTTAATTCTACCTTGTTGTCCAAATCCTCAGAGCAAGCTTTGGGCTGTCAGCCTTTCCCTCCCTCTCCAAATACAGGTGTGGAAGGCTCCTTCATCCCCTCAGCTTCCTTTTGCTCCTTGAAGGTATAAACAGATTTGAAGTTCAGCCTGACCTTACTTCTAAACAAAACTCTCCAACTTAATGTAATAGTTCAGTCTTCTTTAGGACAAGAGGGATTATGAAGTCCCAGCAGTGCATGTGCAAAGGAGGGAAGTGTGTTTTGATAGATCCTTGGTATTTAATCCTCAGAGAAATTTGTGTACAGGGTTAATTCACAATTTGAGGGGTCTCATCCAGGGAATGAGGTCACTAAATGCCACCAAAACAGCCTATGGACAAAAATTTTCCCTCGTAATAGGGGGATTCATTCCCTGGTTTATCCACTGAATTGTTGGATTTATTTTCTTAAAAAAAAAAAAAAAAAAAAAAAAAAATAAAAAACCTTTTTTTTTTTNAAAAAAAAAAAAAAGTTAGGAATCCTCTTTTTCTCTCTTTGTAAGTAGTCTTGACAGATGTGGGTTTTCTTTCCTCCCATTGTTTCTGGTGATTTTTTTCAGACTGGGAGGAGATGCTCACAGGTTTAGCTGAAGTGCAAAGAAAACACAGCAGGCTTCCCTCAAGTAGGTTGCTAAAGCTGCTGCCTGCTTTCCTGTCAGTCTTCCCCCTCAAAAAAGCTCAATTTGTGGCCTGTCAGCTCTGGAAAATTTGCATTAATTAATGACATGTTTTGCATGGTAATAGGCAATTGCCCACAGCAGGATTGAATCCCTGTGTGGTGCTCTCAGCATTCCCTTCCGTGTAAACAGGGAGATCCTCGTATCCATTAAAAATGCTGACTCGCTGTCAGGAGAATGCTGACTTTCTGTTTGTTTTTTTTGTTTTGTTTTGTTTTTTTCCCCAAGACGTTCCTTATATCCTGGACAAGCCAGTGAGTTTTCTTTGCGACAGAAGCCAGTTGCATGTGCCCAGGGTAAAGCAAGGGAAGGATTACTGTCGAGAAAGAGGATTCTTGCCTGGTTTGTTTTTTTTTTTTTTCTGCATTGTGCTAAACAGAATCAGTTTCGAGGGCAGTTTAGTTCAGGATAGGATCTGTAGAGCTTTACAGAAGGGGAATTTGGCACTTTTCCAGCTGCTCTGTTTGAGCTGTGGATTAAGTGCCTGGCCTGGCTCCAGCCAGGCTCTGCCTCCTCAGTGTCAGCACGGGGCCAGAAGTGCTGATTTCATTGCGGTGGGGATGAGTTTCCCTTTCCCCGGTGGCACGTTCCCTTTCCTGCTCCTCCACGGAGCAGGATAAACACTTAGGGATCTTGGGGGGTGTTATCCTAGCTCCTAACCCCTCTCCTCCTGCTTCCAGGATCGTGAGTGTGAAGGAGACCCGGCTGACGAGTCTGGTGGCACATTTCTTGGTGGGGCTGTCGCTGCTGCTCCTGCCCGTCCCTCTGCAGTGGATCCCAAAGCCGGTCCTTTTTGGCCTCTTCCTCTACATCGCCCTCACCTCCATTGATGGGAACCAGCTCTTTGAAAGGGTGGCCCTGCTGCTCAAGGAGCAGGTACCTGCAGTTGTGTTTGCAGCCCGAGCACACGACTGGTCAAACTGTTGTTCTCTCGGTGTGGGATTTTTTTTGTCGGGGTTTTTGGGGGGAGTTTTAAACCACCCCCGTGCTGTCGTGTCATCTGCAGAGTACATGCATTTAAAAAAAGTAATAATGTAATATAAAATATAAAAAGCACAACATCAGGAAATTATGATCTTTGATTTCTCCAACGAAGCTTCAGGCAGGTAATTTTTTTTTTTTTTTTGCTGTTTTACGGTTTCATTTTGTGTGAAATACCGCAAGATGGAATTTTAAACTCAAAATGAAATTATTTGTGTTATTGAAACCTCTGTGATGTGGGCTGAAAACAAACCTGGAAGATGTTTTTTAAATCTGTCTCTGTTACAGGTGCTAAAAAGGTGTTGTTTGGCAGTGTAGGTGGTACCTGGAGCAATCTCCAGCTCACATTCTCTTATATAACAAGGGTCAAGGGCTTAATAAGCCCAACATTTGGCTCTGCATCTCTGCTAATCTCTCTTGATCTCCAATATTACATCCTAGAGGTTAAAACTGTGAAATTCAGGTAAAGATTACATTTGTCATGTCAATTTTTGAATGAGGGTTGAACAGCTATTGAGGTATGTGACTTATTACTTCTGGTTTCAGTAGGAATTATGTGTGGAATTTTCCAGGCTTTGGCGTGGAAAATTAAAAAAGTATTCTCAAATGTGGAAAACTCCCTTTTGTGGAAACCTTTTAATGGGTCATGGCACAATCTGAAAGCCACTGAGGCTGTGCTGCTGCCAGCAGACAGTCGCTCATCCTCTTCATTGATGTATAGACAGTGAGTCAAAGCCTGTGCTCAGACATGAGCAAGGAACTGTCAAAAGAAACCACCATATTTAGCCTATTAATGTCATTTTCCCCCCCTCATTTCTCAGCAATGGGTGGCTTATAGGAGCTGAGAAAATCCCTGCAGTCTAAGCACAGCCCCTTCTTGCACCTCCCTCATCTCCTGATCTTCCCCTAATGGGGTTCAGGCAAGAGATTGAGCACCAGGGGCAAGCCTGGAGCCTTGGAAGGCTCTGAAATAATGAGGAGCTGGGTGTCAGGTGGAGGAACCATTGACAGGAGCAACACCTGGATGCATCTGCTCTCCTTCTCCCTGCACACCCCTGCAGGCACCTCTGGCTGTGGAGCCCTGACAATCCTCAGGGAATCTCATTACTGCACTTCCCAAGATACTACATTGCACTCCAGATGTTCCCAGAGGCAATCCTGGCCCTGAGGGGTGTCCTGTCTTCTCTCCAGGCTCCCAGTGCCCAGCCATCCTCTGGGTCTTGCTGCCAATGCTGTGGTTTCAGGCACTGGAATTAACCCTACAAATCCTGTGTTCAGCTGCTGGACCTTTTAAGGACCCTGATGTTGCTGTAGTGCTTGTACAAATAGATGATTTCCCTCAAACCCTGGTGTCCCAAAACCCCATTCTGCTGTCACAAGTCCAGGTGTGTTCTAACACGTGTCCAGGCAGGTCTAACGTGTGGTTCTTCTCTTCCCAGACTGCTTATCCTCCGACCCATTACATCCGCAGAGTTCCCCAGAGGAAGATCCACTATTTCACAGGCCTGCAGATGCTGCAGCTCCTCATCCTCTGTGGGTTTGGAATGTCACCCCTGCCTTACATGAAGATGATCTTCCCCCTCATCATGATAGGGATGATCCCCATCAGGTAGGAAGCTTGGCTGTGTGTTTCCCCGGTCTCCCTCCCGTGCCTTGTGTCATCAGGATTACTGGAAGTCTGAGGAGAGGAGAAACTGGGAGCTGGGCTTGTTTAGTCTGGAGAAGAGAAGAGTGAGAGGGGATCTCACCAATCCTTATAAATATCTCCAGGATGGTGCCAGACTCTTTCCAGTGGTGCCCAGCGACAGGACAAGAAGTAAAGGCCACAAATTAAAACACAACAAGTTTCACTTCAACATGAGGAAGAACTTACTTATATTGAGGGTGCCAGAGCACTGGAACAGCTGCCCAGGGAGGCCATGGAGTCTCCCTCTCTGGAGACATTCCAAACCCACCTGGACACATTCCTGTGTCCCAGTCCTCCAGGGGGATTGGACTGGGTGATCTCCAGAGGCCCCTTCCAGTCCCAACTATTGCAGGAAGTCTGAGTGGTTCAGGAGAGTTTTCTGCATTTTCCAGACTAACCAGCTCCTGGAAGTGGGTAATGGTGAGTTTTTGGTTTTTTTACCAGCTGCTCAAGCCTGAGGAGGAATCAGGATTTTAGTGCTGCTAGGAGTTGTGTAAAGAGTTCTGGGCTGGAAAGTGCTCTTCTTCCAGCTTCCCAGGAGGCAAAAACTCTCCTTTTTTAGTGCCTGTGAGATGCCTGATCTTCCTGAGAAGCCATAGTCCAAACCTCTAGGTGGTATTTGATAATGTTCCTTATCACTTTGCAATTTGATTTCCGCAGGCCAGTGCTCACAGCAGAGCTGGAAACTTTTCCTAAGACAAATCCTTCTCTCTTACCCAATGCTGTGGCAACCTCACAGACCTCCTTCACTGCTGGATGCCCCTGGCCACATTTAGACTTCAAATATATGTTTAAATCTGGGAGGATCCCACAATATCTTACAGTATATCTCTCTTTTGAGAGAGAATCATTAAGAAATTTAACTAATTTCTTCCTTGGGGTTCATTAGCAGCCACTGCCCATCATTCTCCTGTTAAATCATTCATGCTCTCAGTCCTTTGGATATAATGAGAGGCCATAATAAGATCTTGGAAGGAACAGATCAAGTGTCCAGTCCACTTGAGTATTTTTAGGCCAGCATGGTACCAGTGATTTCTGCTTGACTTTGAGCTTGCAGTCCCAGAGATCTTCCCTCTGATCCCAAAGTTCAGGGATGCCAATTTGCTAATCTGCACCACCTGCTGTGCTGTTTTCCTTGGCTGATGAAGATGGGTCCAGTCCTTTCTGAAACAAAAGCAAATGTCAGAGCTACCGTGGCTTTCAACAGGATCATGTCAGAGCCATTTGGGCTGGATTTTAAAAGATAAACAGGCTCGGAAAACACTGAAATTATTGTTCCTCTGGTAGTGGTGCCTCACCTGCCCTTCACACTGGTGGCACTTGGACTGCCTGGATGAGTGGCTGGTAAATAATCCAACTGTGAGCAGTGCTGGATGAGTGGCTCTTGTGGGAATTGCAGCTTTGCACACAGGGCAGCTCAGTGCAGAACAGAAGACATGGGCCACACTCAGCCAAATTGAGGTATTGGACGTGGTATAAAAAACTCAATTAGTCTGGAGAGAATGCAGTCAAAAAAACAGATTTTGTACTAAGAGATAGATACTAATATGCAAATATATCTTCTTTTCAGTGAATAAGATGCTGTCACTTTATACCCTCTGTGTTGCTAACTCATTTCTCTTTCCAGGCAGTTTTTTCCCAGCAGCTGGATAATCAACCCTGCTGCCAAGGGGAAGATGCTGCTGCCTGGCACAGCATGGAAATTTGCCCTTGGCTTTCCTTCCTCTGATTTCTTTTGCCTTCATGTAGTTTCTGTGGCCTCCAGCCAAGAAGGCAGTGCCATGATCCATGAGCTCTGTAGTTAATGACTTTTTCCCAAAGATTTGGCATTCCAAATAGATGAGACAGTTGAAGAAATTTAATATCTTTTCACCTTTTTTTTTTTTTCTTTTTAAGACGTGAAGGGACAAAAATGAGATGGGACAGTAGCCACAGGGCAAATTCAAGAATCAAACACAAATGAGTGAGGCATGGCTTGGTGTCCCATCCAGAATACCAGCCACATCCCAAAGCCACATTTCCATCCTTCCAACAGCTGTAGAAACATGATTTGTGTTGTCATTAGTGAGGGATCGCTGGTGTGGTCTTAGACAGATACTGAGAAGCCACTGAAATCCATTATTGCAGTGGAAAAGAGCCTGCTGGAAGAAAACTTGATCTCTTTGGATATTCCCAGTTGCTGGCTTAGATTCAGAACTTTGGGATGCTGAGTTTTTGTTTGCCCACGGAAGAATCTTCCCTCCAAGTTGTCTCTTATCTGGGCTCCCATGGCTCTCAAGCATTTTATTCTATGATAGGTCTATTTAAGGAGATCCTGGTATTTCTGATTAATAAGTGATGTTTGGGATCTCTTGCACAGCTGTTGAAATCTGAAACTGATTTTTTGGTGCTTTATGAGTTATTTTAACAGCTGAAGAGTCACTTCCTTGTTAAACAAGGGAAAATGTCACATAGATGTGGCACTGGGATTTACAAGAGCAACTTCACACAGTGCCTTTATAACTCAAATACATTAATTTGTGAGGATGTTCTTGCAAAAAATCAAATTAAAAAAAAAACAAAGTAAGGGAATCCCTGTCTCCATGTGGAGAAGGCGGACACCAGGTCAGGATGGTCTTGTTTGTAGTCAAAAATACAGAAATTCACCTTTGTATTTTTGTCACGCTGACGACTTAGTGGTGACAGGGCTCTAGGAAAGTGATTTTCTTCCTGTGAGGATTGGGATGTTCTCTTTCCTTTCCAGCTGGAAGGAGGAGGCTCTTCCAGAGGGAGCCTGGCACTGCTGTTCCTATAAACGCTGTCTTTGCCTGCAGGATTGGTTGATTTTGCTGTCCCCCACTTTGTGTCCCCCTCAGCTGACTGAATGTCAGGTCCAGACTCACCTGGCAGCTTTGGGACAGAGAGAGGAACGCTGCTTAAACAAGGACTGACTCCCTCTCTCTGCTCTGCCTTAGGTACAACCTGCTGCCCAGGATCATCGAGGCCAAGTACCTGGATGCCATGGATGCAGAGTACTGAAGGCAGCAGGGACAACTCCTTTGGGGCTGGAGAAGGCGTGGGACCATCTCCTGCAGTTTTCTTTCACCACGTTCTTCGTGCTCTGACGTTGGCAATGCACTCCTGTCACAGCTCCACGGGGCCTGTGCCAGACCAAGGGAGCCTTGGACTTGAGAGGACGATGCTCTCTGGAGCTGTGAGGCGAACAAGCTTTATGGAAAATGCTACTTTCCACATCCCCAACCCCACAAACCCCAAAGATCAGCCTGGCTGCACGGTTGGAGCATCCAGAATTGTCCTGTGTTCCCTTGTTTGAGGGTGGGGGGAGCTTTTTTAATGCACCACATCCTTCTCTTCCCCAACACTAAGAACAGCAACTGACCCTTGTTTTGTAGAACGAGAGCCCTGCCCTGGCCTTTGAATCCAATTCCCTGTGCACCCAGTATTCCCAAATTGGTGTTCTGGGTGGGATGGCCTCGTGCTAAACCACTGATGTCAGGAGAGATTGTGGCTGTTTTCTCAGATTCATGGGTTAGGAAACATTTGCAGTGTGTACTGCTACAATCCACGGCTTTGGATGAATTTTTAATTCCTGCAAATGAGCTGGGAACATTCAGAAGCTGGCCCTGTGGACGAAACCCCATCTGGGTTTGAGCTGTTTGGGAATTAGTTTGGATCTTTCTCCCATTTCTCCTGGGTAATCAGACACAGATTTGCAGTTTTTTGCACAACTGCAGCATTTTTTTGCTTGCACCCAGAGGGCAGTTGTGTGGAGGTTGCATATACATATGTACAGTAGTGCCTATGTGTACATATATACATATGGAGTTGTGTATATATTTTGCATAGAGATACAAATAGGCCTGGTTCTTTCCAAATATCACAAGTGTTTTGTGCAGTCAGTGTTACCCACCCTGTCCTGACCATATACTTCTTCTCTGCTTCAGTGCTGCTTTTTCTCATTTGAGATATGGTCACTTCTGTTCCTTTGGAAGCTGCTCAGTTACTGGTTTTGTTCACGTGTTGCTTTATTCAAGGTGTTTCCTTTGCTTTCTCCTTCCTGTGGCTTGAGACTTTCATCATTCTGTCTCGTGGCTCCAACATGTGAATTTTGCATTTAATTTTGATGTACAGAATGCAATGAAAGTTTTCCTCTTTTCGCCTAATCAATATTTGTTGGTCATTTCATTGTTTCTGTTGTGTAGCTGATTTCCAGTTTCACCCCGCTCCCCAACGTTATATTATATTTCTGGATGAATCTTAACTTCTGCTGTCTTTTATATTTCAGTTTATTTAATTTTGCTTGTACTATGGTCAGTTTTCTTATTTGGAGTACTGTGAAACAAGCTGCCCTTTATAGTTCAGTGCTTGGCACATCACAGGTCAGAACTGAAAATGTTCAGAAAATTGTGGACCTCGGTGATGAACTTTCAAAAGAATAGAAATGAGGGAAGAAGAGGAATGTAAAATATGAATTTATCAGCACAGAGAAATGTTTCTTACCAGTTGCTTGCCCAGTAAATGGTGCAGAGTTTTTTCCTTTCACCCCAGCATGGTGAGGGAGACCAACCCAGCCATGAGGGAGGAAGGCTCTGGGTGCAAAGCTCCTGTGCTGACGCTAAGCCAGGCTCAAGCCACTGCAGATTTGGTGTATTTGCACTAAAGATCAGAAAGTATTTAATTTTTGGGGAGCTGCCCACGGCTCTCAAACACGTGTGCAGAACTAATTTCTTCGTTTCCTTACGAAACCCTTTGTTTTGAGGCTCGAGGGAGGAGAGCAGGGAGAGTTCCTACATCCGTGGTTTTGTATCCCTGAGGGAATTGCAGGGGAAACCCCTCAGCTTAGCAAAACAAACAATGTCAGCAAAACCACGACCTTCACGTGGCACCAAGCTGATCTGAGAATTCTCTCTCGGGGTCAGGGTGACCACCCCAGTGCATCAAGGCAGGGAATGTGGCTTTCAGCAGCCTCAGGGGCAGCAGGGGTAGCTCCTGCCACGTCTGACAAGAGCAGGTACCAACCTGAGTGTGGTTTCTGACCACTTTCCCCAAGATTTCCTGGCTTTTGAGTCATTTCTGTGCCAGGATCACTCAGAGCTATTTGCAAGGGCTGTGTGTAGGAGCAGGGGCGGGCAGGATTTCAGAGGTGGCAGAACTCTTGTCTGATCTTCAGTCAGCAGCAAAAGGGCAGGTGACAGCCAGCAGCTCAGGACCTGCTGGAAGCCAGGGAGTGCAGAGGGCTGCTGAGGCTGAAATAACGTGTTTTTCCCACAGATGTCAGAAGATTTCAGCAAAGCTGCAATCAGAGGTGTCATCCTCTGGCTGACACACACGTGTCCTGCGGGTGAATTCGCGGTGTCTCCACGGGAAAAAGTCACCTTGTGGGGTGGTTGAAGTGATATTTTGGGTGCTGTGGCTGGAGGAAGGACAGGATGTGCCCAAGGGAAACGTGGCTTTGCTCCTCTTTTGAGGCTCTGGGTGGGATTTCCTCGGGCACAGAGCCGTAGTGGGGTAGACTGGCCTGCAGGTCTTGCCAGATGAAATAGTTTTGAGATGCACCCTCCATCCCCCGTTTAGAAGAGCCAGAAATGTCCCCATTTAAAGCCTTTTTTGAAAGATCAATTTCAGATAGTGTCAAATGTTGCAAAAGAGAATTTAAAATCCAGGCAGCAGGGAGGGTTAAATATCCACCACTTCTCGTTTGTAGCTTTTATTTTCCTCCACCGGTGTGACTTCAGTGTTTGCTTTTTCTTTGTAGCATCAGTAGGGTTCTGTTCTGCAGGGTTTTTTGTTCTTACAGAAGTCAGGGGCCAAAGAATCAACTGATGGGAAATCAGCACAGCTTGAGGGAGGGGGGAAAAAAAGCTGTGCTGGCTTGGACTGGTTGAACATTTGGACCTATGTCTCAATATTTGGGTAGAAGGGAGATGTGAGACTAGAGGCCTCTTGTCTCCAAAGGGGTTTTCATGATCCTGCAGAGGATTTATTTTATTTTTCCATGCCTTTTCTCTTCTTGTTTGCTTCTGGTTTTGCTGACTTAAGTGCAGGCGTTTCCAGGAAGTAGCTGACTAGGGAAGGAGGGTTTGTTCAGAGTTGATTGAGCACTTTAATACTTCTGTGAAGGTTTAAGACAATTAGAATGTAAAAGAAGTTTTATTATAAGCTCTTTATATACGCACAATGCTCTGTATAACTGTTGCCAAAGAACTGAGTCTGGAGGGTGTCAAGGGCTGTTGGGAGAGTCCGTGGGGTTCACCTGGCATTGCAAAGTAGGGAAAAGCTTCTGAAACGAGTGGATTTTGGAAGTTGCCGTTTGGTGGCGGCCACAACGATCAGAAACTGGGGATAGAATAAAATTCTACTCTCAAACTTGTTGGTTTTTGATCCTTGTGTTGAATGTAGGAGCTAGAAGTGAGCTTGACAATTAAAATTGGATTTGTACCTGACTGGTTTTGTTGGTCTGAGACTTTGTTTTGTTGCTTTTCGAGGTGTCCTTGGCGTGCTGTGTGTGGGATTTGATGTGTTTGTCCGTGCAAATGAAGGGAAGTTGGGGAAAAGGTGGAACTTGCTGAACAAGCAGTGCAGCACTTTGGGGGTTGCTTAGGGAGAGCAGCTGAGAACTGCTCTGCCACAGCCCCAAACTCCCTGGCACCAACATTTGAGGTTATTTAATAAATGTCAAGCTCTGCTTGGATGTGCGTCAGTGCTGCAAAAGGATGGGGATGGAGTAAAGGGATTCAGCTGGTTTGGCTCAGAGCTGCTGCTGGTGGAGTGGTCCAGGATCAGCCCCAGGGCTGTGGGACACAACACGAGCTTCCTGGTGATTCAGGGAACTGGGATGCTCTGGAAAGAAACAGGGTAGATGGCCACACCTGGGTACAGCTGTAGGTTCTTGCCCAAAATTCCACATCCCCAGCTGCACCCAGAGACTGAGATTTGCAAACTTACCATGATATTTAGCTGCTTTTAGGAGCTGCTGCTGGACTGTGCTCTGTGGACACTCCTGGGAGGAACAGGAAGTTCCCCCAAAGCTGGATAGAGCTGGAGAATGTTTGNCAAAAGCAGCTCCTGTTCTCCAGTGTGTCCCACCAGACATCTACACCATCATCACACGTTCATGTTGCTCCTTTCCAACCTTTTCTTTTATTGTTTGTTGCATTCTGAATCTGCCCTTTGCAGGGTTTTTACCTGCCTAGGACGTTGAAGGGCAGAGCCAGGGGTAGCTCAAGCACCTGTATTGTGTCTGTTCCCCCAAAACTCCCTGCAAGCTGCTATCATCTCCTGCCCTAGCTCTCTGCTTCCCCAGCCCATTCTAGGAGCTGGTTCTGGAATTTCCACTGTGCAAATGCTGCCCAGCTGCTGAGAGGGAATTTTTCCTGGAGAACCTGAGCCTGTGTCTGGCAGTGGCTGCTCCTTGGGGCTCCTTTGGCAGATGAGCAATGATGAAGGATTTTTAGCTGTCCAGCAGTTGCACCTCCCCATCTCTCTTGAGAAACCTCCTTTATGGCCCCTGTTCCACTTGGGATGTCCTCTTTCATCTGCCAAGCTTCCAAAACAACCTAAATAGACGGGATGGGATGGGGTTGGGTTGTTTTCTGTACTGAAACCTGTGAATGTTAGAAGAGAATCATCTTCTCTCATTGTTTTCCTGTCTAATTAAGGCCTTGAAGGAGCAAACCCTGGCCACTCCACTCGTGGCTGCAGCGCTGCTTGCAAAGAGCAAACCTCCAATGTGGGCAGAGCAGAGGGGAGGGAGTTGTTGCAGTACAAGCTTTAGAATCACAAATTAGCACTTCCCTCTTTGGCTTTTGAGTGTTTTCCTTTCACACTTCCCTGGCTGTGTCTTTCTGTTGCCTTGTACAAAACGCTGCATGAGCTCGGATCGCTTGGCTCTGCTCTGATGTCACATTAAATATTGAAGAGCCTGTCCTGAGGGAGCTGCTCCCTTCTGCTCCCCATCTGCCTCTCCTGCAAAGAGCTGCTCACTTGGAGAGTCTGCTCTTCATCCATGAGAGAAATTCCTGCTGCTGCAGCCACAGAAGGGGAGCAAAATGCCAAGAGTTGGGGGAAACAGCTTGAAAATAAAGTCTCTTCCCTCCTGATCTGAGTGATGCTGGCACTTCTTAGCACGTGGGGAGAAGCAGGAGCTCTGCAGCAGAGGTGTTTGTGATGTGATCAGGGGCCTGCAGGAAATCCTCCTATGAAATTCAACACATGGGGGATGGATTTCAGTTCTGGGGAGGCTTTTGGGAGGGCTGGGAGAAGTTCTCATCTGCCCAGCAGCAGCAATTGCTGTCTTGGAAAGCTTGTTTTGGGCAAGTTTTCCATGACTGGATGACCTGGGTGGTTCTGCAGGTGGGAGTGAGACCAGAGGTGGCTGGAGCAGAGGGTGCAGTGCATCCTGAGCATCCCCAGTGCTGGGGGTGGGCTCCTTGATGGCAGTGACAGAGCTCAGGCCCTGTCCCCTCCTGTCTGGGAGCTGCTTCCCCTGGGAGCTCTGCTGGCTCCTCTCTGGTGTTCAAAGCATCACAATTCTCACACTTGGGACCAGTGCTGCTGATTTCAAACGGCACCTCCAGGGAGTGCTGGCCTGCTTGAGCAGGATTGTATGGGATTCACATCTTCATGGAATCATGGAATGGGTTGGGTTGGAAAGGACCTTAAAGCCCATCTCATTCCACCCCCCTTGCCTCGGGCAGGGACACCTCCCACCAGCCCAGGCTGCTCCAAGCCCTGTCCAGCCTGGCCTTGGACACTTCCAGGGATCCAGGGGCAGCCACAGCTTCTCTGGGCACCCTGTGCCAGGGCCTCCCCACCCTCCCAGGGAACAATTCCTTCCCAATATCCCATCCATCCCTGCCCTGTGCCGTGGGAAGCCATTCCCTGTGTCCCGTCCCTCCAGGCCCTTCACTGCAGAGCTTCCCTTGCCTGCCCAGGTGTTGGCAGCTCCCTCCCACCTCCACAACTCCTGATACTGAAGAGTGATCATGATCCTGGCATTTGGTGGCCAAGTCTGGAAGCTGCAGACCCTGGGATGTGTTGGTTCCCTCCACCTTGGAGCTGGGCCGTGCTCTGAGGTGCCCAGCAGCTCCAAAGGGATCTGTTCCCATGGGAGAAGGAATGATCCAGCTGCAAAGCACAGCAGCCACTGGCTGGGGAGTGAGGAGCTGCTGATTGACCCTGGGAGGGTCTGCAGTGTCTGGTGGGGCCACGCTGGTTTAATCAGTGACTGAGGGCTCTGCTATTTTTGGAGGTGTTTGTCCCCTCCTTTCCCCGTCCTCTCTGTTGGTGTTTGTACCTTGTCCCCACAAAGCAGAAATTGGACTCGATGATCCTTGTGGGTCCCTTCCAAGTCAGGACATTCCATGATCCTGTGAGATGTCACCCCAGAAAACAGAAATTCTCTGACTAAAAACTACAAGAGTTCAGCTGCTAAAAAAAAACCCCAACTTTATCCAAAGTACACTCTCTGATGCTTCCAACCAACCTTCCCCACGGTCCCACCTGAGACATGCATCCTCAATGCATAAATATCTTCAATACTCCCTCATTTCCCCCTCCTGCTTTCCCTGGAGGGGGTGTAAATGCAGGATAGGCCCTGTTTGAGAGGAGAAACCTTCCAGGGGCAGACCCAGCTCATTTCCAGCCCTGCATCCCCTTTCCCTGCAGCGTGGGCTGGATTTCCAGTGACGTGCAGCAGTGCTGGGTTTATTTCCCCCCATGATGTGTAACTGGTTAAATCCTCCACTGGGAGACCAGGAGGTTTGTCCCAGGATTCTGAGAAAGGATTTTAAGTGAGAGAGATCCCTGTTCAGGGATTTCTGGCCCAGAGATACTGCACTTGCTAAAGGAGCTCTCCCAGCCCACGTCCCTGATCTGGTGTTGATTTTCCAGTGCAGGATTCCTTTTGATAAGAGCTGCTTGGCAGGGAGGGGAGGGAGGGAGAGGGAATTCCTTGGTTGTATAAGGAAGCTCTGTATTAAAATGGAAATAAAAAAAGAAATATTCTGTTTATATATTTCCACTTTCTGCCCAATCCCTGTCTTTTCTTTAATCTGAAGTTCCAGGCACAGTCTGGGTTTCTCTCCCAGTGCTGAGGGTGCTTCTCTGGGGATATTTGTGTAACCCCCAGCCCTGGGAGCATTTCAGCATCTCAGCTGTGACTGTAAGAGCACGTGTCTGACACATGCGAGTCTGGGGGAGCCAAAAATTGGATCATTTCATCATTTAATGGGGAATAACTGCATGTTCTACCTGATTTGGTGCACTGGGAGCATCAGGAGCTGCCTCTGACTTCCTCAGCATCACCCAAAGCGGAGGTGAGCCCAAGTCCTGGTGAATATTGTCATCAGGGGGCTGGGAATGAGCCACTTCTCCCAGGAGTGAATTTGGTATCTGCCACAGGACCCAGGCTTGGATCCAACATCCAGCTGCCCTCCAGCCTCCTTTAACTCCAGGATCCTGGAGGAGCTCACGAGGACACGAGATTGAGGAGAGGCTGGGAATGGCTCTGTGGGTCTCAGAGCAGGATCTGGGACAATCCAGAGCCTGCAGACTTGTCCCTGGTCTCCAGCCACTGCATCTCCCCAGGTTCCATGGGATTCCTCCTCCAGCTCTGGCCTTCATCAGCGCGAGCAATGTCGGTGACCCTCATAAAAATCTCTATATTAAAAAACCCCCTGATATCCCAATTCATAAATGGACAGAATCCCAGGAAAAAGGAGAGCAGTTTGGGTGGTGTTGATTTTGGAGGGGGGCTGTCGAATGTGTTCTTTTCCTCTGATTTTTGGGATGGGAGATGCTCCCTGCTCTGCCTGAGCACTGCAGAGCACTGAGCCTGTCCCAACCCAGGGCTGCTCCCTCCCGTGCAGGCTGGAAAACCCCAAACAGGAGAGAAAGACGGGATAGAAGTGGCTGTGCTCAAACAGAGCCCTCTGGGAGATGTGGAGATGCTGCAGATCCCTGGGGATGGATGCTGAGCAGCAGGAAGGGGGTGGGAGGGGCGTGTCTGGCCACCTTCTGGATGCCACTGCGTGGATTTCTTTTGGATGAGCCTCTGCAAGGTGCCAAGTGCCCCTGTCCTGAGCAGGTTTTATTGGTTTAAATGTTGGTGGCATTTGGTGCAGAGCTGGGGAGGGTCAGGGTCGGGTGGGGACAGGTTTCCCTCACCTTGTCCTTCCCTCTCCACCAGGACACACGTGGTGCTCTGCAAGGAGCTTTGCAGGAGGCTTGAAATGTGAGGTGGCCAAAAAATTTCATGGATAAACTGTCCAAGGAAGAGCCAGGACCCAGGGATGTGGTTTGTGGGTTTGCCCTGTTCCAGGGAGGGCATGGAAAAAGGGATTATTTGGGGTGGCTGCGTCTTCAAACTGATGCTTGTGTCAGTAATTTTCCCTCCTCAATCTCCTGCTTTGGTTTAAACTAAAAAGGGAGTTGGAATGTTCCTCCCTGCACTTCCTAGCCCCATAAAGAACTAAAATATCTTCCTGGAGTGATCCAGGTGTGACAGGGTCTGTCACAGCCCCCAGATATCCACGTGCCACTGCAGCAAAGCTGGAGAGAAGGGACCACTTATTCCCTGTCCCCTGAATTTTGGGGGGATGCAGAACCCAGAGATGGACAAAAGCAGCAGAAACACTACAGCCAGCCAAGGCTCAGAAATCTGATTTTTTTCAGTGTAGGAGCCAAAAAAGCAATTAATTGTAGGGAGTTTTTTTGTTTGTTGGTTTGGGGTTTTTCCCTTTTAAATGTTCGGGGTGGATTTTGTGTTTGTTTCTGGCCCTGAGCCTTCGCAGGCACCGAAACCCGCTGGTTTCCATCGGGGATTTGATGTGCTGAGAGCCGCTGCCATCTAGGGGACAGAGAGAAGAACAGGGACAGGGAGCAGAACACCGGGACGGGTTTCACTTCCAAACCTCCAAAATCTGCTCCGACCTCCGGAGAGCCTCAGCCCGACCCCCCCTCCATCACCTGGGCACCGAGCACGGAGAGCCCCGGGCTCACAATGGGGAGCTGGTGGGTGCAGGGCTTGACTCAAGCTCAACCATCCCCAAATGGGTGGAAAGCAGAAATGATGGAATGGGTTTGGTTGGAAGGACCTCAAAGCCCCTCTCATTCCATGGGCAGGGACACCTCCCACCATCCCAGGCTGCTCCAAGCCCTGTCCAACCTGGCCTTGGACACCTCCAGGGCGTTGCCTTCGAGCAGCAGCTTCTGCCCAAAGCCAGGCAGCAAAAAAAGTTGGCAGAAAAGTTTTTCCTTGAGTGGTTTGCTCCAGGGGGGACAGAGCCCTGTGAGCTCCCCCTCTCTCCCAGCTCTAGGTTGGCCTGGATGTCCTGCAGAAACGTTCCCTCCTCCTGCTGCTCTCCACAGGGACCTGTCCTGCTGTCCTTTGGGAAAGGATTGGCCAGGAGTGTTTGCTCTGCATCCCTGCTGGGGAGGGTCCAGAGGTGTCACAGGATCACAGAATTATTTTGGGTGGAAAAGCCCTCTGAGATCACCCAGTCCAACAGTTCCCCCAGCACTGCCAAGGCCACCACTGACCCATGTCCCCAAGTGCCACATCCACATGGCTTTTAAATCCCTCCAGGGATGGGAACTCCAACACTCCTGGGCAGCTGTGCCAGGCTTGGACAACCGTTTCCATGAAGAAATTTTTCCAAATATCCAACCTAAACCTCCCCTGGCCCAGCCTGAGGCCGTTCCCTCCCTTCCTGTCCCTGTTCCCTGGGAGCAGAACCCAAACCCCCCTGGCTGTCCCCTCCTGGGAGGGAGTTGTGCAGAGCCACAAGGTCCCCCCTGAGCCTCCTTCTCTCCAGGTGTTTCCCCAGGCACCAAAGTGGGGCTCTCTCTCCTGGATAACTCTGTCTGAGCCCTGTCATCTCACTGCACAAGCCTACAGCCAGGCTCTTCCCAAACCTTTGGATGGGAGAGCAGCAGGTGGGAAAGCTGCACTTCCATCACTTTGAATAAATCATCAGCCCTAAGGAGAATAACTAAAACCACCAATGAGAATCTGGCAAATCCATGACACACCCTTTGAGCCAGAGCTGCAGGGCTGAGGGGTTTGTGTTGGACACTTCACCTAAACCACTTTTTTTATTTAT
>VWYO01025899.1:0-11667 GCA_013400275.1 Rhadina sibilatrix | reverse complement strand
TCAAGTCTTTTGGCATCTGAAAAAAAAAAAAAAACAAAACCAACCCTGGCTTAAAAATAAATCTGAGGCAATTTGGAACTGATTTTAGCACACACACACGTGTGCTTAAGCAAACTATGAAGAGAAATTAGCTCTGAAAGAGTCCATATTTAGGCAAAAAATTGAGCTCAGGGAGAAAATCATCAATTTAGGAGGGCGAGAGAAACTTTTGTGGACAATGAGAGATTCCCAGCAGGCCAACAGCAAGACAGTGGAAAAGAATGAGGAGCCTCGGGCAGAGAAAATTGAACTAATTCAGGCATTAAATGAGTAGGTCTCAAGTCAGCTTTTTATTCCACTCTCTGTGCAGGGGAAATACAGGAAGGCAGACGGGGAGATCTGGGGAGAAAAGGCAGTCCTGAGAAACCCTCCACGGGGGGTTGTAGGGTTTTGATAACGACTCTGAGCAAAGCCAGGCAAGAGATGCAAAGCCCAAGTAGTAAAATCCTGTGTTTCTCCCCCCAAAAAACCTCAGTCTCTCCACTCTGAGCTCATGGACTGACAGGCAGAGCTGGAGATTTGCAGGGACAGCTTGGCAAACCCACCCTGTTCCTCATCTCCAGGGGAGTCCTGCCACCTCCTCCATCTCCTGGGGACAAAGGAATCTCAACCAGGTCAGACTGGACGATGATCCAACCTGGAGCACAGACCAATGCTGTGGCTCTTATAGAGCCAGATCAACAAAAAACATTGTGGAATCCTTCCCTGTCTCACCAATTAAAGGTTCACCAACTTGGTGAGCCAGGAGCGCTCTTGGAATGTTTAATAACCTCCAATGCCTGCTCTCCTTTCCCTCTATTTAACTTTCTTCCCCCCTTGTCACCCTGAGGTAACGAGTTGCACAATTTAATTACTTTTGAGATGCAGAAGTGTCTCCCTTTCCCGTTTTAAACCACCTGCTGAGCTCTTCAGGCCCTGGCTGATCCCTGCCTCAAGAAGGAGAATGAGTGATGAGCCCTGTTCACCCTTTCCAGCCCAGCTCTGATCTTGCAGCCCTTTGCCCTGTTCTTCCTTTTGGAAGAAAAACCTGCTCAACCCATAGTTCCTTTCCCAACAGTAGGAGATACTTTGGGAAAAATATGAGGTCAAGGACAGCCTGGATCATGTGCCTTCCCATCCTTTGTTATGTTCAAGGCATCAAACCATATTCAGTTCAGGAAATTCCCTGTTTATCCATGATTTCTGCGCAAGGCTCAGTGCAACCCCCTGTTTTTCCACAGGGAATGCCCCATCTTTCATCCTGGATTGGATAACCCCACATCAGAGCCCTGGATGAGCAGGGCCTGGTGCCCAGGGCACTGCTGAGCTTGGCAAGCAGATGGCTGATGGTGGCAACTGAGGGGAGTTTTGGCCAAATTCAAACCTGAGCTTCAGGAACCTGACCTTCTTCTGAACCTCTCTTTGCTTTGAGCCTGGCACAGATCCAGAAGCCTCCAGGCTGCCCTTCCAACTTGAGTACTTTAGGATTTGGATGATTTGTCTTATTTCCCACTCGACTTATCCTCCAGATTCTTTTGGCGGGATGATTTACAGATCTCTGACCTGCCATGTGAAAAAGCTCCTGGTATTTTGAGTCTCATGTCAATAAAACTGAAAGGCAGCCAGCCACAAGACATTTTCCACCTGTGTCCTTAGGTAAGAAATGGGGTTTATTCTTTATTTTATTGTCATTTTAATCTGGAAATGTTTCACGCTCACTATGCAAGACCTTCAGTAGCCTGACTATTCCTTTTCTCTATCTTGTGCATTACTCTGAGATGGAGCTTAAGCAAAACCCCAACACCACCAGATAAATGGGCTGGTCACTGCTTTAAAATCATCATGTTAAGGCAAAAAAAGTGTATATTTCATAGAATCACAGAATGATTTATGTTGGGAGGACCTTAAAGATCACCCAGTTCCACAGGCAGGGACACCTTCCAGTACAGCTGGTTGTTCCAAGCCCCATCCAACCTGGCCTTAAGCACTTCCAAGGAATTTTTCCAGCCCTTCTCAGCACTGGCACCCAAGGGAGGAAGCAGACAGCTCTGCTCTGGCAATTCCACTTGTGGTTTTTTTTTGTTTTTTTTTTTTTAACCACAAAATTTTCCATGTAGAACACACAATTTCAGAAGAATTGAGNAGAACATACAATTTCAGAAGAAAGTGGGAGTTGAAAGATGATATTATACAAATGCTTTAAGAGCTGGACCTTCCTCCCAAGCAAATGTGGAACTAGGTGAGCTTTAAGGTCCCTTCCCACCCAAACCATTCTGGGGTTCTCTAAGGTGGAGGAGCATTGTGGCTTGGTGTCCCAGAGAGGTGGGACAGGAGCTCTCTCTGCAGCCTAAACTCCCACCAGGGCCTGACATCCAACCTGAGGGAGGATGACACAAATGCAGGTGAGCTCCACATCCTGTGAATGCTGGACAAAAAACATCACCTGGGTGGGCAGGAAAACCCACCCTGGAGATGGCTCCTGGCACAGTCAGGAGATGTTCACAACACCACACCTAGAGAAGCTTCCAGGATTTCTGCGCTAACTCTGCTGTGTTCTGGCATCCAAGTGCTGAATCCAGACCCTGAGCCTGGAGGAGGGCCAAAGGGGAGGACAGACTATTTATTTATTATTTTTACACCTTTTTTTATTGTTTCCCAAGCTCCATACTAAGTGGTGTTAATTTAAATTACGTATTTTATTTCTATTGCCACTGGGCAGATCCTGGCTTTATGCTGACATGGTCTTGAAGTCTCAAAGGGTCTTTTCACCCTTCTCCCAACACTTTTCCACTACTAATCCCAGATAATCCCAGACTATTTCCAGGCTCAGACTGGGGCAGCCAACACGTTTTCCTGCTCCTCCCACCAAGCACACAGACCTTGGACAGCAGCAGAGCTCTGCTGCTGCACTGCAAAGAGCTGCTCTAGCAATTAAAAAAAGCAGTATCTTTACAGGCTGCAGTGTGTGCTGTGCTAAGGGGTAGCTGGAAACTCCCAGCACTTGCTCAAGACAAAGAAAATTAACTCCTAGTCTTGGGTTATGGAACCAGAAAATGTGTATCCTATTTCATTTGTTAAAAGCAGTTGGGGAAATGTTTTTTCTTTATCTATTGTAACTCTGGAAGGAGGGGGGCGGGTGCCTTCTGATAATGGGCCAGCTGTTCAAACCAGGTGGGGCTGTTCATCTCCAGGGGGATGTCTTCTGCTGATGGGCCATTAAGGCTCACCAAGGACAGGACACATTCCATCACCCCAGTGTGAGATGCTCCACCCAGTGGGGGGAGCCAACCATTCCTACGTGGATAAAAACTGAGATATAGGAACACCAGGGAACTGGTTCCACTGGATTCCTGGAGGAAGACTGGACCCTTTTCTCTCAGGATCATCTCTGCTCCAACAGAACCACCCCTGCCACTCCAGGAGGACTCACTTTTGGACTGCTTCAAACACCCTGACCAACCGGGTGTTAGGTTGTATTATTGCATTTATTTTATTTTACTTTTTGTTCCTCTCTTCTCCTATTAGATTGTATTTCTGGCTGGGAGTCTCACTGGTTTTGCTTTCAAACCAGCACACTCCTTGTGGACGATGAGAAAAGCCGCCTTATTTGGAGCCACTTTTCCAGTTTCTTTTCCACTCTCAGCTTCGCATTCCCGACCCTTTGAGCATGACCAGCAGTCTGTTAAGGCAGCAATTAGGAGAAGAGGGAGGCAGAGAGTGGCCAAGTGCCAGACACTTGGTGACAGTGTGTGACAACGCAGCCGTGAGCTCGTAAATCGCGAGCGCGGCTCGGGAGAGCTCTGCTCGGAGCCTGGGGTTTGTCTGCTCAGTGCAGACAATCTGGATGTCTCTGTGCACTTCCAGGCTGTGGAATGCCTCGGTCATTCCACTCCCAGGACAAAGCTTTGGGCAGCAGCTGCTGCCGTGTGCCGGGGCAGACGTGTCCAGACGAGCTGCAGCCACCTCTGGGGAACTGGTGCCACAGAAAAAGGAGGATACAGAGCTGTCAGAGGGCGTCCAAAGGAGGGCTGTGAAAATGGGGAATGGTTTAAAGGGGAAGCTGTACCAGGAGTGGTTGAGGTCTCTTGGCTGGTTTAGCCTGGAGAAGAGGAGACTGAGGGCACACTTGTCGGGGTCTGCAGCTCCTCCTGAGGGACAGCTCCGATCTCTGCTCCCTGTGATGGTGACAGGACCCAAGGGAACAACTGGAGCTGTGTCAGGGGGATTTATGTTGGATATCAGGGAAAGGTTCTTCCCCCAGAGGGTGCTGGGCACTGCCCAGGCTCCCCAGGGAATGGGCACGGCCCCGAGGCTGCCAGAGCTCCAGAAGCATTTGGACAACTCTCCCAGGGACAGGGTGGGATTGTTGGTGTCTGTGCAGGAACAGGAGCTGGACTGGGTGATCTTTGTGGGTCCCTTCCAGCTCAGGATATTCTGTGGTTCTGTGGTAAATGAGAAGCAATAAGAGGTCGTGAGTGTGGTGCTGGGATCACCTGTGGTTTCCACCAGTCTTTTAACTCCACATTTCCGTCCTCCTTCCCATCCCAAGGCCATGTGCAGGTGTCCTAAATGAGAATTTAAACCCTCAGGTAGGGGTGGCGTGGGAGAGTGTTGGACCCGTTAATTTGGGAAATAGCATTCCAGGATTTTTTTATGGAGCCCTTTGGGAGGGTTTTTTCATCTCTCCCTGAAGGCTGAAGGGGAAACATTCCCAATAACAAGCCGTGCTTTTCTCAAGCATCACATTTCTATAGCATTGTCAAGCAAAGTCTGGGCTACATATGGAAATGGAGGCAGCTCAAAGGAAACCGTTCTGGTTGACTCTCCTTGGAGACATTAATCAGAGTTTCGTGCTGTCACTTCTCAAGAGCCACTTCTCTGCTGTATCTTCAAGAGGCATCAAAATGCCAACAGCCCCGAGCAAGAACAGATCCTGCGTGGAAACAGAGGGATGCTTCTCAGAAATCTTGTTCCTGGGATGCAGCCTGAAGGCTCAGCACCCTGGGGACCACCCAGGCTCACCCAGCCCTGCCCCCTGACCTGGGCATGGCCTCCCTGGCAAAACAATCCACAGGGAAACACCTCAAACAGCTCTTGGGATAAGATTCGGAGCTGTCTTGGCTCTCAGAGCCAGGTCAGGACACAGCCCCCTGGTGTGGTGGAAAAGTATTGAGAGAAGGGTGAAAAGGCCCTTTGAGACCTCAAGTCCTTATTAGCACAAAGCCAGGACTGTAGAATCTACCCAGTAGCAATAGAAATAAAATATGTCATTTAATTTTAAAAAAGCCTTTTTCTCTTGGGCACCCAATACAGCTCTGAAAATTGGTCCGAGTCAGAAAATCTCTGGTACCATCAGATTTTAGCCCCAAAACCCTTCAGCAGTTATTTCCCACTAGTTTACAATGCAATGTTGTTTTCTAACAGGCAAACACCCCACAGTACATTTCTGAGAAAGGATCTGGGGTTGCCTCTGTGGTTAGAAAAATGATAGCAGGAGTAATAGAGATGTAACAGAGAAAGCAAAAATATCCCTGTGAGAAAAAGCTGCCAGGACCAAAGATCAGGGGAAGAAAAACCCAGCAATTCCAGATATTTTTTTTGAAATCAGAGTGATGTAGAGCCTTTCCACCTCTGCTTTTTATTTTTTATGCAGCACATCCTTCTTACCAAAATCACTGATATGTTTTTGTTTTTTTTTTTAAAAAGACTGCAAGAAAAACACATCAACAAAGATGAGCTACTGGCAACACTGGAGCCTAGAAAAGAATAAACCAGTTCAACCATCAGCAAACCCATACATCAACACCACCCCATTTTTAGGTTTAAATTCTATTATCCAGCATCCTAAACCCTCAAAAAGAGCTGCAATTGGAGCAGAGACTCCAACAATATTTTGCAATGAGTGAAAAGGTCAGACCTAGAGGTGAGCAAGGCACGGTCACTGCTTGCCACCTAAACCAGGGAAAATTTATATATTTGGGAATAAATATTCCCAAAGCAGGGGATATTTCAGCCATGTCAGGCCTGGGGAAATATTCTTCTGGCAGCCTCCCCACACAGGAATTGGTGTTAATTGGTGAAAATTAACTTTTCTCCTGCCACAACTCACATGGAGATCAAGCCCAACCTTCGACCCGACCCACGGCTCTTCCGCTCCTGGACTGAGGAATTTGGGAATGGGGTTCAGGCCATCCCAATGGGCTTTGCCAGCACAGCAACAGGGATTTGGGGAGTGAAAAGGAGCTAAAAGGCCAGAGCTGATGCCCTGTGAAGTGGCTACCCTCCCTTTCTTCTCCTGGGTCACATCACAGCACGACAGAGCCGTCTCCTCCCACAGCCCTTTGCCAGGGGAGAGCTTTAGGATCTAAACTCTGAAAGGGATGATGTCTAGACATTAAAGGCCAGATGTTTCCTTGAATTTCTTCCAGGGAACACCTCAAAAGGATACAGACCTGACTGGCTAGAAAATGAGCTCTTTTTTTGCCTTTCATAGTCCTTGCAGTATTTGGACCCATAGCTTATCTCCACTCATTTCCAGAGTCACCACTTCATCAGAATCCACAATTCTCCATGGACCACAGGAACAGGTGGAAATGTTTAATTTTAGCTTTTTGCTGATGCTTAGAGTAATGGCACAATGCTCCCATTGCAGTTGCTGGGGAGAAATAAAGTTGGGAAGGTATTTCCTTGACCAAACGGAGATGTCTGGTAGGGAAGAGATTAATTTCACCCTAAACGAGCTGTTTCTTTCCAGGCACAATAAAGAGAGCCCTGAGGGAGATAGCAGTGCTGGAGGTACCTGAATTTGATCTGAATCCTCTCCTGTATAAAAACTCTGCCACAGCTGGAGCTGTGAGCATGTTTTGGAAAGCTGAATCCAGACATTTGGCATGATTGCCAAGGGCTTTGACCCAGAAATCCCACACTGAAAAGGATTGCTGGGATCTGTGCAAGTGGCACCATTAAAATCAGACCCCAAAATGGATTAGAAACCTTTCAATTCCTGACACAGAAAAGCAGGGGGAAATAATGATCAGGAGGGAGGCTCTGTTATGGACACAGGTTGAGAAAGTTCAGTCTGGAGAAGAAAAGGCTTCAGGGAGACCTTGGAGCCCTTTCCAGTGCCTAAAGGAGCTCCAGAAGAGCTGGAGGGGGACTGGGGACAAGGGATGGAGGGACGGGACACAGGGAATGGCTTCCACTGCCAGAGAGCAGGGTTAGATGGGATATTGGGAAGGAATTTTTCCCTGTCAGGGTGGGCAGGCCCTGGCACAGGGTGCCCAGAGAAGCTGTGGCTGCCCCTGGATCCCTGGAAGTGTCCAAGGCCAGGCTGGACAGGGCTTGGAGCAGCCTGGGCTAGTGGAAAGTGTCCCTGCCCATGGCAGGGGGACAGAATGAGATGGGATTTACAGTCCCTTCCAACCCAAACCAGTCTGTGCTTTTATGATAATAAGGGTCTTCAATCTGAGGGGAAAACTTGAAGTATCTCAGTGTTTGCTGGAAGCTCTCCAAGGGCCAGAGCTGGGATGAAGCCAAAGCAGGAGATCCCAGTGTCCATCCTGCCCCAGCTGGGTCTCCTGGGGATGTGTCAGGAGATGCTCTTGGCTCAGCACTTGGTTTTCCCCTCCTCTGCCCACCTCCACACCTTGGGCTGAAGTGACCCTTGAGAGCAGTCTTGTGGTTTTCATTTGAGTGTGACAAGAGCACAAATGCTCAGCTGGACGTGGAAAAGTCCCCAGAGGGGCTGGGGGGACCTCAGCCTTCCTTCAACTGACCCAAAAGAAACATCTCAGCTTTTCTGGCTCATTACTGGCAAATTTAGCTTACTCAGCCTCACTAATGTGACAAATCAGGGTCAAGGCTGACCCGGGAGGGTCCAAGCAGCCTCAAACGAGGTCATCAGGAGAGATCTTTGATTTAATTCAGGGACTAAAATAAAAATACACGCTCGCAACATCTCGCACGCCACCGGGACTAAGTCAGTGACACTTCAAAAATATCACAGCTTTTGGAAAGCTGAGAAGACATTGTTTGGGATTTAACCAGGAAACGTCTCTCTGACTGACACGATGCCACCAGCTGATGGGAAGTTCAGTTCTCTCCCCAGCCCCCAATGTCCTATAAAAATAAGTGGTGGAGAAAAAAAAAAAAAAAGGGAAAAAAAAAAGAAGAGAGCATAGTGAGAAATCTCTTGGCTGTCAAAACATCCATCAGCGAAATGAAACACAATGTGGACACCTCACACTTAGCACTTCTGTTCTTTACTGCCAGAACCGAGGCAGAAATGTTCCAGTTTAGGATCTGGACAATAAATCAAACAGCCAGCCTTGGAAAACTTCTTCTGAGCACTGAGAGAAGTTACCTTGATACCTACGGAGATGAGACCCACTTACATCCCTCCAAAGCTTTTATTAAGGCTTTTCTTTGCACTTGTGCTATTTTTTTCCCACCTCACAATATCTCACGGCAGGTGGGAAGGGGAAAAAAAAATAATCTGCAGCCTGGTAATTAACTAGGTTTGGTTTTAACGCCGCAAATGACAGCGAGCTGTGACTGTCACAGGTATTTCCAATGCTCCAATCACTCTCACACCTCGGTGCTGATGTGCTCAGTGCCTCATCCCCCTGCCAGGCCTGCAGTACCATTATCTCCATTCCAGAGGAAGGAAAAGGAGGGGGGAGAGCTGGAGGGACCTCCTGGGCACCCCACAGGCACCTTGTTACACAACGCCTTTCTGGGCACACCAAGAAAAAGTTCTGTCCTGTGGGTTTTACCCTTACAGGAGCTTTTTCAGCCCCCTCTCCACCCCAGCCTGGATTGCTTCACCTCCAGGTGAAGGTCTGGGCAGTTTCCAGCCTGGCAGCAAGAGCTTTCCATGAGGTGGCTCTTTGTTTCCAGCACTGATTTCCTTCACTCCCTGCTCAGGATATTTATAGAAAGCAATCATACAACATCTTAGATTGCACTGTCAAGGCAGGATGAGGCAAAAATCTTTTTGTCTCCTCTTACAGGAAAAACTCTTTGTTCCTCTGCCCTTCAGTAGCTCCGGTTTGGATCCATTGGCAGGACACAGGTGACCAAGAGAACATGGACACAAGTGGATGTGCTCTTCCCAGGAGGTCAGAGGGAGTTTTCACAGGGATATGTAGGGATAGAATAAAGGGGGAATGGCTTTAAACTGTCAGAGGGCAGGGAGAGATGGGATATTGGGAAGGAATTCTTCCCTGGGAGGGTGGAGAGGCCCTGGCACAGGGTGCCCAGAGAAACTGTGGCTGCCCCTGGATCCCTGGAAGTGTCCAAGGCCAGGCTGGATGGAGCTTGGAGCAACCTGGGAGAGCGGAAGGTGTTCCTGCTCCAGGGGTGGAACTGGATGGTTTGTGAGGTCACTTTAAACCCAAAGTGTGAGACACATTAATGTGGGCAACTGGTGTCCATGGCACTGGAACAAACTGGAAGGGGAGGTGGGTGGCACTGGTGCACCCACAGGCCCTGCTCCTCCAGCAGATACCAAAGCAACTTCCTCGACCTCCTTGCTCTCAGGAATTTGAATCTCAAGCCAAGCTATCTAAATTTACTGTGTGTCTAGTCCTGGATGCTACTGCTGTTGCTGCTGCCTCACCAGCTGGGCTGTGCACACCTCCAGGACAGGGGAGATCCCAAAAGGAAAACTTTCCAAGGCCCACAGAGATCTGAAAAAAAAAAAAATCCCCCTTCCTTCCTGCACAAAGCACAGCTGCAGACTGAGAAATTCAGGAGACCTTAGGGTTTTTTAAGGAGGGTTTTGGTTCAGAGAGAGGCCCTAAGCCACAAGAAGGGCTTTCACCAGGGGAAGCTGTGCTGGAGCAAAGCTTGTGTGCCCCACTGCAGCTAGGGAAAGGTCTGGAGCTGCCCTGCAGCCTCAGCTTCACCCAAAAAAAAATCACCCAAAGCCTTCTCTTGGCTCCCATCACAGCCAGGGTTGTCCCTGGATGTGCAGTCCTGCAGGAAGGGAAACGTGAGGGCAAAGGCAGCTCAGCCACCATCTCCTCCCCTGCCCAGCCTGGCTCTCACAGCACAACTTCACTGCTGGACAGGGAACCCCCAGCTGCTCCCACCTCCACAATCCCTCCAGACACACCTGCAGCTGGTGAAATACCCACACTGAGGAGTGGGAAGGTCACCTCAGCTCTCTGCCAAGCTCCACTTCTGACACAGTGCCACCCTGACCAGTTATTGCACTCCCTGAGCTCCCGTTTCTCCTCCAAACCTGAGTCTCTTTAATCTCCTTTCCCTGATTTTTTTGGTGGATAAGGAAGAAGGAAGATCACATCCAACTGCAAAACTTCCAGTCAGCTCCCAGTAAATCCCCTCTGGAGATGTTTCTCCTTCATGACAGTCAGGCCTGTGTGACCAGGCCCAAATGACAGTCACCATTTGTTAAATATCACCAACGGATATTCCAGGAATTCAACCCAGAGAAGTGGGGGAAAAATGCTTTAAAAGCCAATAAAATAAACACATGTTGCATGAAATGACAGGCAGAATAATCTAATTGCTGGGTTTTAAAAAAACAAAAGGAAAATCCGTCATCTGCCGAAAAGCAAGAGATGTCCCAGAACTCTGCTGGTTTAAATGTCTCTTTGATCAGCTCCCTTGTTTGTTTGCTGTGTAGCCCACTCGAGTCACTCCATCTCCAGCTCAAATTGCATCTGTGTTTCTACTTGAGCAGAAACTCGAGTCACCTTGGAAGGAGCACAGCAGAAAATAATCTATATAGATAGGAAAAAAAAAAAAACAAAACAAAACCAACAACCATTGGCAAATGTCTGAACGGTAACAGGGGAAGTGCTATTTTGCTAAAACCAACTTCAAGTCACTGTGCTCTCTCACTAGGCCAAAAAAATTGTTATTTTCTTGGGATTAAAGCAGCTCTCCTAAATGAGGCTGGCTATGATTGACGCTTTAATTGACTGGCACAATTTCATGCTTTAATGACTCTGGGCTCCTCAGTTTAGCCATGAATAAATTTAACTGTGAAGTCCTTGCCTATAAATCCTCCTGCCTGGAAGTTCCTATTCTCCCTTTAAAATGGAAACTCGGGTTAAGGAGACTCACCCACGTGTCAGGAGCTGGCTGCTGTCATCTGCACATCCCCTGCTCACCAGTTCCTCCAGTTGCCTTCTGGACCACCCCAACTGGCTGGAAGAGGACCCCAGGTGGGATTTCTTTAGGAGAAGCCCTCAGGAATTTTGGTAGCTCAGCACCACACTGGTGTCTGGTCAGCAATTAGTGGGATAATCAACTTGCCCTGAAATTGATGACCAATAGAGCAGGAAACCATCTCCTCTCTGGGAAGCACCTTCTGTCCCAGAGGTGATCAAGTCATGTTTGCAATTCTGCAAAATCTTTTGTCTGATAATTAAGGGGAGGATTTTGGACTGATCTATCTCCTGTCCTATCTTTCCTGTAGGTTTTAACCCCGTGGGTCTGCTCTGTCCCCTTTTCCTCTGGTTTATAGGATCTGACAGTAAAGGGTGAAATGCAGCTCCCACGTTTCAGGCTGTATTTTTAACTTTTCAGTCACTTTGCTTTTTTATTTTTCCCCCTCCCATGTGCCTAAATCTCCTCCTAAATCTCCTAAATTTAGCAATCACAGCTGGTTCCTGGACT
>VWYO01025894.1:51267-85541 GCA_013400275.1 Rhadina sibilatrix | reverse complement strand
CCTCCTAGCTCCTCCATGCTGGAGCCTCAGTGCTGCTGTCCTGACAACCATCCCAGCCATCTTGGCCTCTCCAAGCTAAGAAAAGCAGTGATACTTGTAAGACTTGTAGGAGCATGGAATTCTAAAATCATATTTCCAGATGACTTCCCTTAAGTTTGTCAGGCCCTGGCAGTGGTTCTCTTTGCTCTGCATCAGCCCTGGAAATATTGGTAGACCGTGGGCAGCAAGTTCTATCAGCATAGGAAAGATTGGACTGATGAAGTAACTTTGGTTTCCAATGTTAAACACTCTAGGTAGAGCTTAGCAGGTTTAGTGGTTTGCAGCTTCATAGCATTTTTTACAGATTTAAACCTCTCCCTAATAAAATGGCAGGGGAATGAGTTTGAAGTTTAATGTAATTATGTTCTCATTGTGAATGAGCAGATGAAAACAGCATCTGCTTACCATAACTTTTCTTCATCTATTCAAATATTTTACTCTTCAGAAATGATTTTCTTTTGAGCAAACCCTCTCACCCTGTGAAACTACTGCAAGGTTTATTGGTGTGGTCAGTTGCTTTGAATCCATTACCAAATAATCACAAAATGCAATGACTCTGGAGGTAGATGCAGGGGGTGACACCTTAGCAAATGCTGTGATAGTTTCTCATTAACATGACACATTTCCAAACTGACTATTTTCTTTCATCCAGTTTGAATGCTTGAAGACTGCAGAGGTTTGTGCTCATTTTGAAGAGGATAGAGTTAAATATCTTTGCTTTCAGTGGTGATGGAGAAGCTAGCAGTGATGTTATAGTCATGGTTGGTCATGTGCCCAGGTTAACACAGGGTGCTGCTGTCTTTCCCTGTAACTATGAGTATGACTAGAGATATGTGTATACACTTTTGTTACACCCTTTCATATGCCTTAAGGTGTAATAATATGTATATTTAAGGTATTTCCAATTGCAAAGCAGCATGTAACGCGTGATTGAAGCTGAAAACTGTATAAAAGGTGCTGTTACTTTGCAATAAATGGCTCACTTTCATCATATTGATCATGGAGTGATGTCCCATTCTTGATTCTTCCACACTGCATCAAAGTGAGTAATTAGTGCCTCCCCTGATCAGGTATTTTGTTTTAGTCCTGAAAAGGTCCAAACTTCGCTCTGCTATTGATTTTATCATTCAATGAAAATAGGGTTTTCTTTATGTTCAATCTGACCCTTTCTCATTAGCCTACTAGATACAATCTCATTAGTAGTACTCCAGACAAGAACCACACTGCTCTCCAAACAAAACAGAGGACCAATTTTAAACAAAGTCCCCCATGTCATAAAAGGAACATTTAGCAGGACAGTAATTCAGTTGTTGTGATTGCTGTCATGGTTATGTCTGTCTGCGAGTGACCCATTGCTGTATTTGTTCTTCAAAAGTAATCTCTGTGAAACCATCCCCACCTCTGGGAAGTTACACTCCCAGTCAATAAGCAAAACAGATGCTAACTAGGGAAAGGGTGAAGAATTACTCTTTTTTTTTTTTTTTTTTCAAGTGTGGCACTTCAACAACAGAGAAGTTTCTGGCTGGGCATCATCAAGCCCAGCTGAGCTCACTGCAGCCTTCTCCAACGCTGCAAATCCGAGATTTTACAACTGACCTGAGAGTAAGCAGAGAGGGAGAGGGGGCTGAGGTCAGGCTCCAGCAGCATTCTTTCACGAGGCTGTTCATGGGCATGCCTGTGCCAGCAGGGAGGAAACAGCCAGATCATGAAGCCCTTCCTCAGATGGAGGGAGGTAGCTAGAGAAACATCCCTACATGGTCTGATGAGACCACAGCTACACAATGTGTATGACCCTCCTCCACCATTTTTACAATTTTTACGATTTTTTTACAAGATTTTTACGATTTTACCATTGTTTTACTGTAAATTTGTAAAAAACCCTCACCTGTCATAACTGTATCACTGCTCACTAAAATACAGCTGATGTCTTCACTGATTGATGTCCCAGACACTGGGTGGTGCAGGAGTTTTATTGGGGTGGGGTGAAGGCATGTTGCTTACTGTGCTATGCTTTATATGATAAGAGGGGAGGAGTATTAGCCACCTGGAGTTGTGTTTTCCCTACCCATAATGAGAGGCAGTATGCACAGAAAGAAGTGAAATGGTATTGTGAAAAAAGATAAGACCCTGGGCACAAAGTATTTCTCCCAGGATATAAGGACATGGCTCCTATTTTTATTTATGATCTCCTACTCAAGTCCCTCTACACTGAATGCCTTACCATTGTTATGTCATCACACAGTATCAGACTAACCTGCAAGCATGATAACTATGTTAAGTATGTTAGAAAATGCCTAGGCTAGCTGTCTAAATACATAGATGTCTGAGCACTCACAATCTCAGGCAGCACAACAAGCAAAGGCCAGAGTACAGGAAGGGGGAGGTGCTCACACAAAAGTACATGTAGCTGGTTTGGGTTTGGGAAGGTTTGATGGATGGATGCCAGGAGAATAAATCACATCTCTGCCCAGTAAGACTTGTGTGGGTGCTCCCCTGCTCTCAAAAACTTGTCCCTCAGTCACTTCTCTCTTATTGTCCAGAGAAGCCATGAGGGGGCTCAGAAGTAGCTGTACCCTGGCACAGAGAGGCAAAGCAGAGAAAAATGCAGGTGCCTGACAGGCAGAACAACAGCATAGTGAATTGTTCTGGTTAGAATCTTCCAGGCACAGGCAGCACTTGTGAATGATGTCATCAAGTTTTCACATCAATACATGCCTCTCTGCCTCTTTTTTAAAGGAAATTAAGCTAACATGATAAAAAAAAAAATCACTTGGCTTTTCACCAATTCATTTGCTTTTTTTGAGGGAGTAAGGTATATATCTGGGGGTTTTTTGTCTCATCAGAGTTCAACGCAGAGATATTGGTCCCAGCATCTCTGAACTTCCTTTTCTGAGGAGCCACAGCAGAACTAGATAAAATCACAGGGTTTTTTAAAACCTTCCAGTCCTGTCTCTATATGGCCCTGTAAGTATATGGTATTTATTAGCTATTCTTAAGTGTATCAGAAGATATTTCTTGTTGGGTTTGTATCACACTTCCATTCTCATCCAGCCTACTTGTACATTTTAATATCTGCAATGTCCTATTACACAAGTCCCAAGTTCAGATTACATTTGGCAGATAACTTGTGCACAAACACCTTAATTACCCTGTGTGATGCTTGAGAAATGTGTGCAATATAAGCCAAAAGGTGGAGAAATTTTTTTGCGTTTCTCTTCGTCCTTACATTGTGCAGCACCCTGTCTTTACCAGCAGAAGCACGGAGTAATGGCCAGACCCTTTTCTTCATGGATTGGGTCCCTGTTATTTAAGGATACCTCCTTCAACCCAGTGATGGGGATTTCTTAATGCAACCTCATCACTGCTGCATTTTCCCTGCTCTCCCTCCAGATGTGGTCTGGGCCCTTCACTGTTCTAGGAGCCAGCCTCCATCACACAGCCCCATCACTCCCAGAGAACACTGTCAAGTTTATCTGTGAAGTAACTGGTGGTCACAGCTCACCTACATCCACTGATACCAAATGTCACCTGGGACAGAGATTGGTTTGTATCACCCTTTCTGGGTCTGAAATTATTTGGAATAATAGACTTTCTCCAAAAGAAGCATCTACCCATAGAGATGCCTGCATGCTGCTGGTGCATGAGCTGGACAACCAACTGAGCAAGTGTTATCACTCACTGCATGGTGTGGGGCAACACCCACAACCATTCCCTCAACCTCTGTCATTTACTGCTGCTGTAATGTGTTCACAGAAGAATGATCACAAAATGCCATGAACTTTTTGCTTGGAGACATGCCAGCCTCTTTGTCTAGACATGGGAAAACAGCAGCCAGAAGGGTCAGGAAGTGCTTGATAGGGAACTGGGGACATCCAAAATGGATGGAGGAGGATTGAGTAGGAGGAAAGGAGAAGAGCAATCCAAAGTGACTAAGGAGAAAGAGGGAATTTTGGATGAAATTGCTGAGTTTCTGTGTCCCTTGGCAGCTTCCGAATTTTACCCCAAAAGAAGCAACTTTACAGATACAAAACGCAGAGAAATGGGAAAATTATGTCCATGAGTCTGAAGCCGCGGGGGCTCAGGGAGACGGTCTTCTCCCGCCTGCTTCGGCTTGCCCACACTGCCGCCGCTCCGCTCCTGCCGGGTCCTTTCAGCAGCGGTGTGACTGTAGCGAAGGCATGATAAAAGGAGGGCTTTGCAGGGGTTTATCAATAAGGTTTATTGGAATCCCCGAGCAGAGAAGCAATGTCACCTCAGAGGGTCTCCCCAGGCAAGGCGGGGACTGCCCAGTGCCTGTTGCTTTAATACCGGGGAGGAGCAGGGGAAAGGGACAAATCAGGGAGATGCTCCAGGGGTGAGAGACAGGAGAGGGGACAAATCCCATGAGGAAGAGGGGGGACGCTCAACACCCCGGCCAATCACTCGATGCTCTCCCCGGAACTTTCCAGAGGCAGGGGGGAGACTGCGTCAGGATTGACAGCATCCCAGGGGCAGGGGGAACAGAGATTGACATAGAACAGAACAGGGGATCCAGCTGTGGGATAAACCAAACTGGGAATTAAACCACAGTACATAGAACAAACCATTAACAATCAAAAGGCAAATAAAATAATGCATCACTACAGGGAGCGTACAAGGTGGGGTGGGTTTCTTACATCAAGGGCTTGTTGCTGATAGTTTACTATTTCTTATTGATTTCTGCCTAAGCTTAGTAGAACTAAAAAAATTGTAGAGGTTGAGTAGGCTGCTCAGTGGTGCAGTATGGTGAAGAAAAAGTTCTTAATGAGAAAAAATCTAGTTGCAAAACAGAAACACTACAGTTGAATAAAGCACATGCTTTATTGAAGGTCTGGTTCATCTGTTCACTATTATCCTGTTCTCACCTGGAAGTGCTGAGTTCCTAAACTGAGCTGCCATGTCCCATTGTTTGAGGTTTTTTAATACCATACTAATGTGAGGAGGAGTCGTGTCTATAGATGTGCCATGTGACAATTATTTCGTTAAGGCTTTGTCATGGCTGGTGTTTGGTTGGTTGGTTGGTTGGTTGGTTTTTTTATGTTTAGAATGATTCAACAAATATTTTAAGGTTTGTTTTTTTTTTTTTTTACTCCCATGGATTTTCTGTAGTTTATGATAGTGATAAGAAGCACACAGAAACCAGTTTGCTTGCTACTATATTCCAAAAGCAGTCCAAAGAATCAGGTCCTTTAAGGACATGCCTTTCCTGATATAGCAAACACCTGGATGGATTGTCTGGCACTGATGCCTTCTGACACGAAACATCTTTCATCTTTGCTACTAATGGCATCTGGACTCTTCCAGCTGCCAAAATGTGTTAGGAATGGTTTGGTTCAAGTGCTAGCTGAAATGGTCTAGATGATCATATTCTGGTTTCAAGAAATATTTCCAGGCTGTGCTTGTAGTTAATAGTACAGAAGAATTTTCACTGTATCTCAGCAGTGCTCATTTTTCTTACTCCTGCACTAATGTGTAATAGCTAGAGTCTTATGGAAAGCTAGGTCAGGTGCTGATACAATACTTTACCTGCCTTCTATTTATATGGGAACGGGTCAGGGGTAACTCTGTCTCATGAAGAATGCCAGGAGTGAAGCTCTAGAGTTTTGCTTTTAGTAAATATCTTCAACTTTTGGGGAATTGTTTTGGTGCCAGACAGCCAGTGCCACATCTTTGGCTATCCATCCTCTTAATCTGAGAACCCTAAACTAAGGATAAAATCTTGAAATTATTATTATTATTATTATTATTTGCATGAATAAGACTTAGTTTTATGAGGAAATAGAGAATTGAACATAGTGGGGAAGTAAAACAGTCTAAAAGGTTCGAAGTAAAAATACAGTGAGCATGATGGCAGTTGAGATTAAAGAGTCAGGATTTTAAACTCATTTGAAATCCTGCCTTAGTACACACGTTTCCTTTGAACCTTTGCAAGCTCTAAAGGCTCTTGTATGACAGATTAAGTGCTCTTGCTAGGAGCTATGAAGAGAGTGGAGCCCGTTTAATTGCAGCGGCCAATGTACAATCCCACTCCCATTTCCTCTGTAGAAATGAAACACTCCATCAGGTAAGGCTGAGTTCAATGTGGGCCTTCTCTGATGTGTAGTCAGTGCAGTAAGGGCCTTTAGATAATTGTATCAGGCAGCCAATTCATCTTGATACACAGGGTATAAGAGAAAAAAATCAGCTTTAAATGTCCATCTGGGTTTTGGAAAGTAGGTGTTTCATGATGTGTCAGACTGCTGTATGATTAAGTAGATCATCAGTGTCAGAACACATAGAATTTCAATTCCAGAAATGCTTTTGAAAAATATCATGCATCTCTAACAGTGGAGAGACTGTCAGTTCTTTTTTAGTGGCTGTCTGTTTTTTGATTTTGTTTTTAGACAATTGTTATTTCTGTACAGTGGGAACCAGAAGTGGGGAAGGAAGTCAGTTGAAACTGGTTTCTCAATAAGCAGCAAAATGTATACTACTGCAAAGGCTTGCGCCATGGAATTTTCCGAAGCTGTTACTGACTCATATTTTTAAACTGAGCTCAAAGGACAGGTTTTTTCTTAGAGATGAGGTTACTTTCTCTTATTTGTACTTTAGTTTTAAATCATTGTCACCTTTTGTTAAACTGAGAAATTTTGAATTTGTAATCTGCAAGATCATTTAATTTGCATGTAAATCATCTTTATACCAGATGTTTCACTAATTTATCTTCAGGAATAGTTTGGTGAGTTTTTTTGCTAGAAAAAAACCCAAACTCAAACCAACCAACAAATAAACAAAAATTTCCAACCAGTAAAACCAGTTCAGTGGGAGTTTTATACTTCGAAGAAGATTTTATACATGCTTCATAGGCACATACCTATTAACTCACTTTCAATGTGACATTTTTTTAACCCACTTTCTTTTCCTTTCCTAAATTCTCTTAGAAGAGGGTGTAGTAACAAAAGGCAACATTATGGTTTCAAACTCTAGATACTCCCATAGAGAAGTAGACAAACTTTACTAAGACTAAAAGACTCATTCTGTGCTGAAAACAGACATTAAAACTCAAACCCACAAAATTTATTTTTAAAGTAGTTCCTGCTAGTTGTTCTTGCTGTTCATACAGTCGCTACGTGGAAGTATAGCAGCCCATTGGCAGAAGTCAACTGTTGCTGATAGCAGTATTGCCATAATATTATCTTTGTTACTGAATAAGACAGGGAAAAAAACTCTAATGATAGGGTTGCTTTCCCTCACAAATAAAATTAATCTCTATGGAAGAGTATTTTTTACAAAGCTGCTTACAACAATACTAGGAAGTATTAATAATGAAATTAAATTATTAAATATCCATTACAGAAAAACAACATAAATGTTTCATAGCTATATTTGTGATATAGCATTTGCAGGTGCAATTTCAGTAACTAATGAATGCAATTATAACGTGGACATTTAGGTAATTTAAATGTGAAGATAATTGGATAATTGCTTGTTCCAGTAAATTAATATTAACAGGAAGGAATTGTAGAGAAAGAAATGTGTAACTTGAAAGCTTTTGGTGTTATTTCAAGTGGTAGTTCTTTACTAGCAAAACATTATCATCATGAGGCTTTTGATCATGTAAGTCTGTTTTGACATAACTACAATGACTTTGTTGTATATAGGAAGAGACAGAGGTACTAAATGCAAGATTTGTAAGGACAGCTTAATTTCCAATCTAAATTCTATTCAGATTTCTTAAAATGGGGTTATTGAAACCTTTGAGGTGATTAGAGTGATGTCTCTGGTAACTGTTATTGAAAGGTTGGGGTGTTTTTCGTTGGTTAGTTGGTTGGGATTTTTTCAGGGGAGGAGAGGCATATGCTTATTGTGGGATACTGTATTCTGTTTTTAAAGAAAATAACTCTGAATCTTTCTGAGAGAGGTTTTATTCATCTCTCCTGCTTCCTATTTAGAAGCTATCGTACTTGACAACTATAAAAAGGAAGAACTAAATACATTTTTCTTGTTTGGTTTTTTTTTCACTTCCAACTCAAGCAAGAGTTTTAATACTACAGTGATGTTTTGGGGTGGTTTTTGTTTTGTTTTGTTTTTTTTTAATTTGGAAAAAAGAAAAGTAGTAAAAAGTACAACAAAGAGAGATAACATCAATTCTGTTCAGGCTAGCAACATTAATGGGAAACAAAGTTCACTTTGGTCCTAGTATGAGAAAGATGTATGCAACTGTGAGAAAAATAAATGCAACAAGTCAAGTTTTCATTAATTTCCATTTACCAGTGGTGTTAGTATGCTTTGTTTGGTTTCTGACAGTCAGAGCGTCTGATTTGCTAGAATAGGGAAGAGACAAATCATCTCTCATAGCCTCATCCTTCTTGATGGTAGAAAATAAAGATCTGGAAACCGTCAAACACATGAAACAAACTACTAAAACTTTCAATAACTTTTAAGTCTCATATTTTCTTGTAAAGTAGATAAAATTTCTATTTAATAACATTAGCAAGTATTTTCTTTGCCAAGAAAAATGTGATTTAATTAATCTTTTGTATTCTGTTGGGTAAAAATGTCCTCTTGTTAGGCTTTTGAATATATTCTCCATCTTTTAACAAAACTAAATCTTTCTCTTTGAATTGAATCTTCCATATTTTTTGCATCTACTTTGTGTTTCAGTGCTCATGTGTTAAGGCTGTAACATGTCACCTGTGCAGGTGAAACAGAAATGCCTTCATTAATGCCTTCAGTTCAATAATTGGAAATATATTGCCCAGGTTTTTAAGTGCTCAGTTCTGGATTTCATGCTTCTGAAGAACAAGTTAGACACGTTAATAAAAATTATGAGATCTAACCAAAATTGACCCTGATTTGAGTGAAGAGTTGGACAGGTAGTCATTCTGAGGCTCCTCCATTCCATCCTTTGTTATTCTGTGATTCAATTCTCTGAAAATCTCAAACAATGGTACCTAAAAATAAATTTACTGCTATGCAGCCAGTTACTAACTCCTGCTTAGTGAGGATTTTAATGATCAAGCTCTTGATACCATGCCAGATAAAATCAGAATTTCAAGTACATAATAAGAAAACTATGGCAAGAAATAAAGGAATTAATCTCCATTAAAAATGAATTTTAAAAAGAAACTTGAAGGGCACATCTTGGGAAAAAAATAGATGTTTTGAATAATTTATAATCTCTCAAATATTAAACAGGAGCAGTCTCAAGCAGTGTTGTCTTTATGGTTTGAATGTGATTTTACAAATGTAAGCAGATTTTTAGGCTCTTTTAACTTTTACATAGAACATTTTTTGATCAAGGGGTTGTACTTAGACACTCCCGTATTGCTCTATTAATGGTAAATATCAAGATACCTGAGACTGTCCAGAGAACATGGTGTGTGATTCATTTTGTTTCCAGGACATGTCTTCTACAAAAAGCTTTTTATTTGAAGTCAGTAGCAGCAAACAAGTTGGAGGTTTCATTTGAACTGCCACTGAATTTTCCACTCCTTATTGAGTTCACATTCTTGCCTATCTGAGCTAAGATTATAGATCAAAACTTCAGAAAAGTTAAAGGAGACAAAGATGTCAACAGCTATAAGAAAAGGCTGCTTTTCCTGATGAAGTATTATGACAGAGTTTATGGATCAAGCAAACTATCTGATCAGTAGATTATCTAATTTTTCTAAGTGGCAGAGAATTGAGTGCTTGCTGCACAAACCTTGGATCACTGACATAACACACAAGCAGGGATCTTTGCAGGAAATGATAAAATCACTGCTACAGAACATATCCCAGATATGTTCCAAAAGATAAGCGATATGAATTGAGGGGACAGCAAAGCCCCCTTTCAGTGTTTATCAACAGGTTTTAGGTTGAGCTCCCATCTCAGTATTTAAGAGGAGAGGAGTATCTAACAGGCATGGTGTGGGATTCAGAGTTTAAGAAGATGGTAGGGATTTCAGTAACTGATAGCAACTGATGACCCAGCTTAAGCAGTTTAAGGACACTATTGTACTTAGAATTTAATATCTTATAAAGCAAAAACCAAACATAGCATGAAAACTCATTCAGAGCTACAAGTTCTGGAGCCTTACTTTTCAGTCCCTCTCAATGGGTGTATTGTTTATTTACTTTATTAGGGCTCTTTGGCGGTGTTTTCTTTTGGTCTTGGCAGGAAGTGGGGAAGTGTTTGGTTTGTATTTTTTTTACCAAAAGCAAGCACTAACTCAATGAGGTATAAACCTTCTGGGTAAGAGATCTCCTGAAGGGCAAGTAAAATTTTAATGATGCAGTCCTGGGTAACTTTCTGTCTTATCTTTAACGTTGGTAATTATTTTCCCAGTCAGCATAGTAATACTGCTGACTTCAACTGTTTGCTCAGAGATTAATAAGGGATAATTATTATTTAGCCTAATCTTTATAGTTTCTAATTTTTTTGCTGCAATATCAGAAACATAACTAGAGCTTTCAAAAGTGGCCTTGAACAGTAATTCTAAGATGTCGTGTGCATGCAGGTGAAATACTTTAAACATCACTAACAAGAAGTGGTAAGGACTTACCTGAAGGAAGAAATTTAAAATGTGTGTCTACTTCTATCATTTTCTTATTTCTTTAATTTTTGTTTTGTTTTGTTTTTGATCATTGATATATTACATCACTCTAAGGGATATGAACTTGCCCTATGTCCAGTAAGAATTTCAAATAGAAAAGCCTCCTCTAAAATGGAATGTTACGGAATGGTTGAAAGTAAAGTTTCAATTCCATTAAGTCTTTGCTGAGTTTTAAGACCCAGAAGTAAGCACTTTGAAACAAATATAGGCTTAAACACCTGATGTAGGCATCATGTACCAAGTCCTAATACCTTGATTCAATCAGGAGCGGAACAATGCAGACAAATAAGGATTACAGTGCTGGTTTGTTTGGCCAAGTTTTTAGTTAGCCAGATATTCTGTACTGTCAAAGTCACTTAAAATAGGCCAGTACATAGAAAATAGCTAGAATAGTAAAAAAATGAACAATAATTATTTTTTCACGTGGACTTCCATTAAAGAAATTAAAGAGATTAGGGCTGGTTTACTCCTCTTTACCATGGCATAAATCAGAGGTGTTTGTTATAGAAGTCATAATGATTTCAATATTGTGATGGATTGACCCTGGCTGAATGCCAGGTGCCCACTAAAGCCACTCTATCACTCCCTTCCTCAGCTGAAAGGAGGAGAGAAAATATAATGAAGGGGTCATAGGTTAAGATTAAGGGCAGGGAGAGAGCATTCACCAATTACCATCATGGGTGAAACAGGCTTGACTTAGCGAAATTGAATTGAATTTATTAACAATCAAAATCAGAGTAGGGTAATGAGCAGTAAAACCATACCTTAAAACCACTTCCCCATCCCTTCCTTCTTCCTGGGCTTAACTTTACCTTTTATTCCCCAGGAGCACACACATGTGGACAGGAAATAGGGCCTGAGGTCAGGTAATCAGGTGTCTCTGCTGATCCTTCCTCCTCAGGGGAAGGACACCCCACACTTTTTCCCTGCTCCGGTATGGGGTCTCTTACATGGGAGACAGTCCTCCAAAAACTTCTTCAATGTGAGTCCTTCCCATAGGCTGTTTTTCATTAAGTGTTCCAGAGTGGGTCCCTTCCATGGGGTCACAAGGCCTGTCAGCAATCCTGTTTCAGCATGGACTCCTTTCTCCACAGTCCACAGGTCCTGCCAGGAGCCTGCTCCAGTGTGGGCTTTATTGCTGATAATAATTAATAAATCAATAATTGATTTATAGTGGTTTAGCAGAACACTGCCTTTGGGAGAGTGGTTTTGAACAATCACTTGAATTTCAGAGTAATTCTTATATGTGTATGTAAAAATACACTTAGAATGTCTGTAGGACAACTATTTTTTTCCTTCTTCATAATGTAATACAAAATACATATCCAAAATGCACATAAATTAATGTAAAGGCAATAAAGTGACTGTGAGTATTTTACTTTAATCTTGAGTTGTAATTCTCAAAGTCTTTTTTTTTTTTTTTGGATTGCAAGAATCTTCCCCGAAGTACACCTCTCATGCATTTTACTTAGTTTGCTGTCAGTTAATTTTTATTCACGGTAGACATAATCTCCTTGATCAAAAACAATCTGCCGTTTGAGTAAATGTTATATTCCATTTCCTTATATTTATCTTTCACTTAGATACAGTGTTGTCTGCTTCCTTGGTTTTGGGAAACAATTTTTTCTAGGGGATTGAGTGTTTAGGCTGCAGCCGCTGAAACCTCAGACTTTGAAATGTATTTATTTTATTTTAAGTATCTTTTTTGACCTTGGCCAAGTTTATCTTCAGCTTGTACATTACTGCAATGACTAATGTTTTAAGAAGGGTCACCTTTTTGTTTCCTTTAATCTCTGGAGTGCTATGTAATGGCAGAGTTTTTGTATGGTTGAGCATATTGTCTGTTTTAACTTCTGTATTTGTGTCTGAAGAGGCTCATTTTGCACTATGCTTTCATGTTCAAATAGCATCTTAATACTCTCTATTTGCTATGTGTCAGTGAGTTATAAATCAGCCTTCAGATCACAGGTTTTTGTAAGTTGTAAATCTTCTAGTAAAGATCAGTCAGAAATTAATTTAGTATTCTGAAACTGTCTGCAGTGGTATGCTAGGCAAATGACATTGCTTTATATTAAAGAATGAGCTAAAAACTTACTCATTTGTAGCATACAAAAAAAAAATCTTAAATTATTATTTACTTTTATTTGTTATTGGCAGTATATCCAGGATCATAGCTGCCTGACCTTTCCCATGGCTTGTGTACCTTTCCACCTGAGACAACTCAGTGAGCTCTGACATTTTCCAAGGTGCACACAGCCCTAGGAAGTCTGCTGTCTGTCCTCTGGGTGAAGTCACTAAGGCATCTCTCTGTTGTGCAAGGTTGTGCCCAGCAAGCTCCACAACAGACAAATGTCAAGAGGCTTGAGAATAGCAAAGATTCTGTTTGAGGGACGCTATGATGCAAAAATCAGGTCACGTTGAATTTTGGTTGTGGAGCACAGAAAGCCTATAGCTTTAGTTGATAAGCTAAAATAAAGGATGGTGATGAAACATTTGGGCACGTTTCAATTGCAGTGTTTAAAGGAATGTGTCTAAGAAGAGGTAGGAATTTGGGACACACAAGCTGAAGAATTTAAAACTGCTTTCTTACTTAGGGTTAGGCTCCTAGCCAATTTCAGAGAAAATTATTTAAGTCTTCTCATTTCCAGAACTAAAGCAAGGAGGAATTTTAGGTGTTTGCCAAATCTCAAAATCAAGTTGTTTGTACTAGGGCTTTCTTAAGACTAACTCCATTATACTGTCTAAAATGTTTGTGGTAATGCTTAGAAACACTTAAGTATAAAGTCACCCTAACAAGCTTCCTATGTGACCTTTTGGTGTGAACTGAATTTTCAGAAGAGTATTTTGATAATGCAGTTATCAAACTGCATGAAAACCATACCATGAGAACACTTGACATATTCTTAAAAGGACTGTAAGGATCCCAAGTGATACATCCAAAACCAGATCCTTTCAAAGAAACATTTATTAAATTTGTTCTGGTATATGCTGTAAGCCATAGCAATAACTTTACAGTTCTGTTTTCAAGACCGTATTGAGTTTGTTGAATTCCTTAAATAGAGTATGAGGGGAATTGTGCAAAAAAGTGTGAATGTTGAAATTACAAACTGCTGTCATATGTGTTACATATTTTTGTTTTTCCAAAGTAGTGCCAATGTGCTAACTAAATCACAAGCTTGACTGTAATTTGTAGATTTCTGCGCAAAAATTCAAGATAAGATGATTGTATTCACTTGATTACTTCTAAAATCTCTGGAGTGACTTTGAGATAATTACCCTACCATTATACGTATATGCACATATATAGGTATATAACTTCTTGAGGTTCTGCTGCTTAGTGTTAAGAGTAATCAATTAATAGAGATTACGGATGCAATGAAACAATCACCTTTCATTTGCCCTCATGCTCCTTTTTTTCATAAAAATTTTCTGTCTCCTGTCCCCTATCCTCAGAGGTTTAATTATAGGAACACCATTCTTCTAGAGTTATATTTATAATCTTATCGAAGTGCCCATTTTTTAGTTCCACAAGTATGGAAAGTTTGCAAGGAGTCTATTAATAGCATTTTATACCAAGTAATGCCCTTTTATTACATTTTCCTTAGAAGAAGTAACTCAATAGCCCTTGTTCTGAGGTCAGGTGTTTTCTTTCTATAATAAAGCTCACCAGAGTTGACATCATCAAGAACATTTTCAGAGGGGGAAAAGTTCTGACCTATGACTTTACTTGTCCTTTAATTATAGTGTTGCAATAATCACTGAAAAATTACAGAAGTCCTCTGAGCATTCTTCTGTTTTGGGATTTACTGCTCCGTCACAAGTTTCTTCTAATTCCTTTCGAGTGTAATTCTGATTTTCCATTGAAACCTATCACTCCGTGGTTTAGTATACTAGCATTTCCCACCTCTTAATTGTTGCAGGGTTTTTTTCTTTCCTTGATGATTTCTAAACACCTGATTTTATGATATTTATTTACTTACTGGCATATTCCTATTGAGCTAACTGTGTAGGTTGAAAACTGAATTCATTCTCCTGAAAGCTACCATAAGAAAAAATTGTCATCCTAGGTAAAAGACAACATTCCTACTCTTTTCCTTGGTATTTTATATTGATTAAAAGAACAGTATATTTTATCAATTAACAAAAATATACTTATTTGGAATATAAGAAAATTGGACTTTTGATTGCTTAGGTAAAATTTTTCAAGGGTGATTTCTATTTGGTTTTAATAAGAATGATTTTTAGGTTTTATTCTCTATGTATTTATATTACCTATTATTATTTTTATTGTTCTCATTGCACAAGCCAAAATTTATGCTGCTGTAGAGCAGATTTGGATCTAAATTAGCTGTCTTGAATACTGATAAAAGTGTAATTATGGCAAGACAGTGTTCCTGACAGGATATGGGGGTCAGCATTTGTAGAGCCTAAACGGGTCTTGTAGATATGACTGAACTTCTGCTGATTGCATCAGGTTTCATTACCCTGTTACCTCTGTGATAAAAAAGGCTGTGTCTTTACACAGCTGCAAATTACCCTTGCTGGAATGCAGCGCTATGTTATGAGCAAAGGTTTAAACCTCAAGTATATACTTTAAATATATATTTCCAACTTATGATAACGGTTTCTTCAGAGTAATGACTTCTGTAGGGATAATGTAGATAGGATAACCAAAGATTATTACAGGGTTGGTCAGTGCCAGCACTGTTGGCCAATTTGACAGCTAATGAACCAATATGATGTTGAAAGTCTATAATGTTCCAGTGAGCCAGTCATTAAATGCTGTAATGAAAAATTTTTGAAGGGATTATTACTGTTCTAAACCACATTTAGTGAATTGTAGTAGACATTTTCTTCTTGATATTTGTGTTACAGAATAGAATCATAGAATCGTTTAGCTTGGAAAAGGGCTTTAAGATCATTGAGTCGCAACATTAGCTTAGCATTTCCAGGTCTACCACTAAACCATGTCCCTAGGCACCACATCTTTGGGATTTTTGGATATATCAAGGAGTCACCATGACTCAGCCACTTCCCTGGGCAGCCTGTTCCAATGCTTGGCAACCCTTTCAGTGAAAAAGCTCCCTAACATCCAATCTAAACCACCCCTGACACAACTTCAGGTCATTTTCTCTTGTCCTATCACTTGTTACTTGGGAGAAGAGACCAACCCCCACATGGCTACAACCTCCTTCCAGCTAATTGTAGAGAGCAATAAGGTGCCCTCTGAACTCATTTTCTCCAGTTTACACGCCCCCGGTCCTCTCAGCCTCTCCTCATCAGCCTTGTGCTCCAGACCAGCTTCGTTGACCAGAGGAGCCAGCCCTTCTCCTTGTTGACCCTCATGCCATTGGCCTCAACCCATTGCTCCAGGCTGTCCAGATTCTGCTGCAGAGCCTTCCTGCCCTCCAGAAGATCAAGACTCCTTGGAGTCACACCCAGCTTGAAGTCACCTGCAACTCAGAGTCGCCCATAAACTTCCTGGGAGAACTTCCCCTCCTCCAGATCATGGGTAAATACACAGAACAGAAACAGCCCCAGCACAGACCCCTGGGACACAGCACTTGTGACCATCCCTCAGCTGCCTTCTGCTCCATTTACCTCCACTCTCTGGGCTCAGCCATCCAGACATTTTTTTACCCAGCAGAGAGTGCACCCATCCAAGCCATGAGCAGACAGTTGATACAGGAGTATGCTGTGGAAAAGGGCATCAAGGGCTTTACTAAATTCCAGATGGATAACATCCACAGCTTTTCCCTCATCCACTGAGCAGGTCACCCTGTCATACGAGGATTGACAGTAAGTCAAGCAACAAATAAATTATGGGGCTATGCATTTGGAAATTCTGTAATTTCTGTGTGTTTATCAAGCAAATTTTTATCAGCTACAAAGCCAGGCATACTGGGGGTACACTAGGTTAGTAATTGTTATCAACTGAACCAACAGAATACTTCCCATACTTTTTCTGCTGATATGTTGACTTTTATTTGTATTTCTTTATATTGGTGGCCATAGAGTGTTATGATCCATTCTTATACCACTTACTGTTAATTTAAAATAAACCACAAATTGTAATTGAGAATAGGAAAAAGGGAGCCTAACAGCAGAAGTTTGATAATCCTGTAGACTCAAATGCTACTTTCACCTTCATGCTGACCTTTATTACATTCCTGGAAGATTAGGCTGAAAGCACAAAAAGCTTAAAATCAATCCAAGGCTAAAAGAAATTCAGACTAACTCTTTATCTCCCTACATAGCTCATTCACTCACTGCCTCCAATCCTGTTTTCATTCATTTTATCAGGAAAAGAACTTCAGGGAAGTAATTCCTTGTAGCTGAAACACTGATCTGTAGATTAATTAATCCTCTCTTCCTCCACTAGACTCATTCATTTACTAATACTTAAAGTTGAGTTATCCTTTCCTCAAATGGAAAGTTTTTATCTTTATGTTTTAGAAGACTGTGGATTATTGTAATTTTTTTGACAAATCTCTTGACCTTATCTTCAGTACAAAAAAGTGTCATGGTAAAACATGTCTGTAACATTAAGTCAGCTAATTTAACACTGACCAGAATTTTGTAATCATTATAGATGAGGATGGGCTACATCAGTCACAGTTAATCTGAACTTGGACCAGAGCTTTGTCATAATTCAGTTCACCCAGTGTAAAATGGGATTCTATCTTGGGCTCATGATCATGGTCAGCCTCATGACAGCTTACTTAGTTCTCCACAGCTCATCTAGCATAATAAAGTTCTGCAGTACATCTTAAAATCATTCTCAAGTTAATAGTAAAAATAATTTTTTATTTTAATTTATTCTTCTATAGTTTTTTTCAAATTCTCTTGTCTTATAGAAATTCTACATATTTGTTTGACCACCATTTGTTGCAGGAACAAGGCAGTCTACCATAATTAGTTAATGCACATTCTTACAATTGGAGGAACTGAAACACAAAAATCTATTAGAGCCTAGATTGTCAAAAGCATTTAGTGGCCTTGTTCTCATTGGTTCAGTACCAGACAGGACAGTAAAGGAGTGATATATCTAATTATCTATAAAAATTTGGGCCAAATAATTCAAACAAAATCGTGCGGGAAGTATAATCACATGTTAAGTCTATGCCCGTAATCTTGAGGACCAGGTGTTTCTTTTGCCACCAGACTCATTTACCTTCTAATACTCATACATGAGGTACAGTTGTTATGCTTCAGTCAAATGAAAAATTCTTATATTTTAGAAAACTGATGATTTTTGGCTTTGTTTTTGAGGGGGTTTGTGTTTTGGGTTTTTTTTTGTTTTTTTTTTTTCTTTTTTTTTTTCTTTTTTTTTTTTGGCAAATCACCTTGTATTTTGGTTTAAAATTAGTTTCAGGTTGTGGTTCCAAGAAAAAAATTCTTAATTCCTGTTATATTTGTTACTAAAGAGTGGTTCGAGGTAGAGCTTTTATTCTTAAAGGTATCCTGAAGTTTACATAGCCTCTGTCAGATTGACATTAAAGATGGCCAATTATAAATATTCATTGAAAAAAACCCTTCATTGAACTCAGAACTACAAAACACCTTGAGTTATAAAACAAAAGCCTGGATGACTACAGATGTAATGGCTGATGTAAATAGATCCACCATTCCATTATGATGAAGTATCCATTTTAATTACCGAGGAAAGTCAATGTTATTAACAGAGTTCTTGAAAGATTACTGTACAAAGGCTTCACAATTAGTTTTTTCATCTCAAGTTTAAGAGTCCATATTTGTCAATTTTATATCTCGTCATTCCTAATTTTACTTAAAAGACGGGGTTAACTGCCTTTATGTGGTTGTGTCTTGAAATACATAACCCCAAATATAATTCCAAAATATTCCTCTTTTAACCACCACACCTTAAAGTGGTGTGCCCCATCTTTTAAAAAAATATTCCTAACAGTATGAATTATATGAATTGCAGAAGCATGAAGTAAAGAAATATTAAGAAGGCTAGCCTTTGGGTTTTGAAGAACCACAAGAAGCAGAGAAATAGGAAGTCAATATTTTAAACTGGCCATTTAAACTTGAGAGGTGTCTAGAAGGAATAAGATACCTATTAATCAAGTAATAATGAAAATTCAATCTGTTGTGAAACTGGTTTAGGTGAATAGGTGGAAAGAATAAAAGAAATGTAACTAAAATCACATAGAAAAATAAGAACCAGGAGAGCATGCATAGTATGAAAATGTGTTGTATGGGTGCAATCAAGAGAGAAAGGGGGGGAGAGAGTTTCTTTCATTTGGCAAAAGAGTCAAAAATAACCTAGTACTTCAATCTCTGCCACTTTGTAATATTTTTTATTTTGAAGATGGTCGCCAGAGGACAGTATTAATCATTCTACCATTGGAAGACTGTTGATTGTGCTGTTTTGGGCAGTTGATTCTCTTTGGGTTTGTACTTTTTTAAGCACAGTTACTCAAAAGCTTCCCTTCTCTAAGCTAAGACCATGTGACTTCATTGAAAAACTTATCCAGCTAATGAGATAGATATTGAGATTTAGGGGTGCGAGCAGATTTTTTCCAAGTCTCTCACACAGCACTAGTGAATGGAATATAATTTTTTTTCATGTCTTGCAACATTTTACTTTCATAAGGACTACAAATACTGTTTATTTTTAATTGAATAGATAGGTTAAATATAGCATGGTACAGAGAGGACAGGTATCCTTTCCTCATAAAGGTAAACATTTTTTTTTCAGTGTCGTGAAGACAATTTTATGTACCTGTTTTTTGTAACTGAAACTGAGATCCAGTTTGAGTGCAGGTACTCACATTCACCTATAGACTATATATAGCCTTTTGTCTATGGCTGGCCAAGTTTCTACATGAGAAGAATGCCCTTCTGTGGTTTTTCACATTTCTGAAACCTGAGTTCTGATGTAGTAGTCTCAACTAGGGTCTTATTCCTGGGTAATGTACACTTTACTTAGGAACCACAGTAAATAATGTCTTTAAGCTTTGAAATACTGTCAGAAAACAGTATTATCTGCACTACAATTTGGATTAATTAGTAGCCATTATTATTTCCAAGTCACGGATCTCCAAACTTGCATGTAACAGGCTCTGCATTCCCTGCATATCTGCATATCAGGTAGACAGAAAAATATTAAAAGGGTAATATATGAAAGCAGTTTAATTTTATGTTGTACAGTCAGAAGACTTGTACTTTCCAGATAACATCACAAGGAGTTTAGTAACAGTTACCCATGAGCACATATTGTCTATGTACTTGTCTTGGTTTGGAAAGACAGGTATCTACCAGGGAAACTGGAGTTTCCCTTAGAATGGAGAATGTAAACCCCTCACCCCCCACCAAATTATAATTTTGCAANGAAATGCAGATGCACCGCTCTGGGGGCGGGGTATAGCCTGGGGGGGTGCTAATGGCCCATTATCGAAGGTGTCAGGCCTCTCTCCCACAGATGAAAATAGATACACATATTTGGCTCCACAACCCAGGACAGTATTATCAACTGATATGAAATACAGAAACCAGACACATTCCTTCAACACATGGCACTTGAAATATCACTGTATACATTACTGAGAGAAGGTTTTGTATCATCCAAGTCAGAGACTAAAATTTGTGCTTTACTTAAATCTAGCATCATATGCAGCCAGATTCATTATTTTAAAGATGAAGGCCAGCTTCTCTTTCTGTCATTTCTCCACTGCTAGATTTACACACACATGTGGAGGTAGCTTAAGGTTGTTACAGCTACTGCTCCTAACTGAAGTTTTCTGTGAGATCTAGGCAACTAGGAAAACCAGCAGATGTTACCTCTCTACTTGAGGGTCATTTACTTAGGATAAATGAGTGGTAAGTCAGGAAACAGGTAAAAAAAAGTCAATCTCACAAAAACTCTTTAAGCTTCCTTAGCTTGGTCATCATATGAATGCAGACAAGGACAGTATTTGTTTGGTGGAATGCAGATATATAGCTATCAAAATAGATACAATTTTCCCCTGAAGGTTATCACATAATTGTCTCTACTAAGTATGTATCTTTAAGTCCTATTTGTGAGAACTGCTACCCTTTCAGCAAGCCTAAAACATCCTAGTAAACATATTCCCTTTTTTCAGTAGTTTTGTATGGATTAGAAACAACATAACATTGTTAAAGTTAACATCTTTAAAGTAGGCTATTTTAGCCTAGGTGGACATTAAGGACAGGAAATTGAATTACCTCGATGTAAAAGAACATTTGCAAGCACATGACATCATTATTTAGGTTTTTTTTAGAAACTGTTGCAGAAATTATTATTATTTTAGTGGGCTTATTTTTGCACTTGCCATGCAAGGCCTCAATATGTTGTAACACTAGATGTGTAAAGTTATCTCAGTCAATGAAACAGCATCTTTCATATTCTTAGGGGAAAAAAGTAGACTTCAGGAAATATCTCCAACAGTGTTAAAGTATCTGTGTTTTCAAGACCACCTGCTGTATGCTTTTAAAACAAGTAAGAATAAAACTGAGTGCCCAGCAGAGCCTGTTTGAATTCTAATAGCTTCAGTAAATGCTTCCTGGTAGAACGGAGAAAGTCTGTCTTAACTGCTACTGACTCTACATGCCTTTGTGGCAGGTGGGAATGTTCTCTCTCTTGTTGAACACCAATGGTAGGTGAACTGGAAATGGAGAATGAACTCTATTTTGTATGCTATTTTCATTCTTTTTACTGAATGAGCAATTTCATTTTATTTGTGTTTCCACTTTGGAACAAGATTTCCAGGTCGGCTGATGCTTTGGCATGTGTAATAATGCATCACTTCAGGTATGACTATTTAAAGGTTTTCTATTGTTTTGAAGACAGAATACAGGACAAGCTCACCAATATGTTTCAGCAGCTTTGTGCCTGTTGGCACAAAGCAGCCATGAACCTGACTTAACAGACTAGTTAAATTGGTTTTATGGCCTCTTTGTGCTCTGGGAATATTGTAAAACAGCTGGAGTGCATTGCTGATGTATCTGGTCCTAAATTGTTTGGATGGTATGCAATGCTGTTGTACAGCTGTCTCATGGAGACCCTCTCAAAACTGCATTCATCTAGTGACACTGCACCAGCAAACTGGTGCTTTAAAGGGAGGCACCTGGTAAGTACCACATTAGGTAGCTTTCATCTTAGTAGACCTGATGTACTTCAAAAGCATCATTAATCTCCTTTCAGTTAAAATAATAACTGACTGAGACATCAGAAGCATCTATATAAATATGGTACAGATCAGATATGCACTTTCATGGGGAAGTGCCAGTCATTGCTCATCCTGCATCCTGGTTCAGATCATGAAACCATGTAGTAGCACGCATTTAATCCCTTTTGAATGAAGCAAGGCTCAACTCTGCACTCTGGTAGTAGCCCTACTGGATCCCAACAGTTAATAAGCATTAAGTCTACAAGACTAGATTAAAATTTATCCAAAACACCTGCAATGATGGGGTGCAGGTGCTTACCAATAACTCTTTCACTCTAGGTCTGCACTTACTTGTCTCTGCTACTTGCTAATGCACACAGGCAGAGATAAGGTTTTGGTTCATGCTACCGTCCACTCAGGAGAAATTCTAGGTTTCCTGAAATTACTTAAGTTCTTGCCATAATTTCTGGATGCTTAAAGTGGGATTCTAGCCCTTTGTGGAACCCAAGTTGAATTCCTTCCTTTATATGATACTACAACAAAAGTTTTTAATGTTTTCCTCAAGTTTTCTCTTTTGCAACTTATCTTCTTTAACAACTTTATTGTAATAACATATTCTGTCTCCAGCTGCTCACCACAAGAATTGCTTGTATTCTCAGTCTGCACATACACACTCTTCACACTCCTTCTTTCCCCTCCCCACAAAGAATTGTGAGTTAAGATTTCACGACTGGGTAATTTCTCTGAGGCAATAGATAATTCTGCTCTTAACATGGCAATGTCAACATCAAGCTGGTTGCAGGGACACTGTTTGCANATACCAGGTAGAAACTGCCTGCCCCCACCCCACTGCCAGGGGCATGTGATGCATCTCACAATAGGGTGATGGAAATGCAGATGCACCGCTCTGGGGGCGGGGGTATAGCCTGGGGGGGTGCTAATGGCCCATTATCGAAGGTGTCAGACCTCTCTCCCACAGATGAAAATAGAATACACATATTTGGCTCTACAACTCAGGACACAGAGACACTGTTTACATAGGTCAGTCCTGAGCAACTTCATACTTAGTGACTGTCAAGACAAACCTTTTTTTGTGTCATATTTCCCAAATGTTTACAACTGAGTGTCATAAACTCCAGACACACCTCTGTGAGAGAGTCAGTGTGATGAGCAATAGCTATTAATATCCTGCTCCCTAATGCAGTGCTTCCACTTAGCTTTGTATTTTATCTGGTGTTTTGGGGGAGGTTGAGCTAGAGATGAGCTCTCCTGCTGTAGGGAAAAGATGAGATTTTCCAACTCAACATCAGAGGAAAAAGCAATGGTGAAGATGAATTGAATCAATTAGAGGAAAATACAATATGCTGACTTAAGTGCATAGACAATGGGGTTTCTATTGTTGCCCCGTGTACTTAATTTTAATTACTGTCAGCTCATCAGCGTAAATCTTCAAGCATTGCACATTACAAAATGCTAATTAGTAAATGGGTGTTGCATTCAGTTGGCGTCAGTTTAAAAACTAATTGAAGATTTTATCCAATCCTCGGCCCCAAAATTCACATTGTTTAGGCCAGGTGGAGCTAGTAATAAGAAAATAAAACACTTGTACAAACACCTGTTATATCATAGAATCATAAAATCTTTTAATGATTTGGGTGGAAGGGGGTCTTAAAGATCGTCTCATCCATCCAACCCCCCTGCTGCCATGGTCAGGGACACTTTCAATGAGATCAGGTTGCTCAGAGCCCAATCCAACCCAGCCTGAAACACCTCCACAGATGGAACACCCACAATGTCTCTAGGCAGTTCCAGTGCCTCACCACCCTCACAGTAAAGAATATTTTCCTAATATCTAATCTAAACTTACCCTCAGGCTGAAGTCATTCTCCTTTGTCCTGTCACTACATGCCCTTGGAAATAATCTTGCCCCATCTTTTCTGTAAGTTCTTTTCAGGTACTGGAAGGCTGCAGTTAGGTAACCCCAAAGCCTTCTCTTTTCCAGGCTCAACAATCCCAATTCTCTTAGCCTTTCCTCACAGAAGAGTGCTCCATCCCTCTGATCAGCTTGGTAGTCCTCCTTCAGACTCATGGATATAATCAGCTACCAGTAGATGAAATTCCAAAGTTACATGCAGATTGCACACTCAAAAATTACCAAAAAGAAGAAAATGCATAATCATCCTTAACGTTCTGACTGATCTTTTCAGTAACCAGCAATTATCCATAGTGGTTTAGGTGTCTGAGTTATTTTAATTAACTTTCATCCAGATTCTTTGATCAGTTCCATATATCCTTTGGTTACTTTCAACAAACGATATTACATAAACAGTAGTTTGGAAAAACAGTTTTTCTTGGGTAGTCAATTCTAATTTTTTTGTTGGTTTTTTTTAGATCCAAGGTGACAAACTATATTTGCATGATCAATTAAAAGGGAACAAGGAACAAAAGCAGCAAGGTCTTCCTGCTGTCACTGTAGGGTCTTTGAGGGCAAGACTCTTGCTTGACTGGATTTACATTTGTATGATTGTATTGCTCAGAACTGAGTTCAATTTGAGTTTGAAGAGTAGAATATAATATGGAGGCAAATAAACAGAGGATTTTAAATAAGAAAATAAAATCTAGAAACTAGACATTCATAGGATCCCACTCTTGTATCTCTTCTCTGTGACGCCCAGCGACAAGACCTAAGAGAACAGCCTGAAGTTGTGTCAGGGGAGGTTTAGGTTGAACATTAGAAAAAAATTCTTCACCCACAGCGTAGCTGTGCACTGAACAGGCTCCACTGGGAGGTGGTCACAGCACCAAGCTTGCCAGAGGTCAAAAAGTATTGACAGTGCTTTCAGGCACAAGGAGTGACTCTTGGGAATGGTGCTGTGCAGGGCCAGGAGTTGGACTCAAACCTTCCTCTCAACTCAGATTACTCTGTGAAATAGTAAATATACCAAGTTCTTTGGTGAGGCCAACTAATATCCACACCCACCCACAATCTGAATGACCAATTTCTAGATTTCATTTTATTAATTAAAAAAAACTTCCTACCAGAAGTATAAAAATAAATAGGTCCGTTTTTCATGTTTTCAGAGACTCTGTAGCTGTAACAAAGCCTGGTATGCATTCATTCCGTGTCATCAAGTAGTGGATTCTTACAACTGAGAGATGTCACACAGATTTTGTGAATTTGTAGGGCCAAATGACATTACATCTATGAAGCACAGTCTATTTTACTAGCAACATTAATACTTAAATCTGTTTTTCATGCTACTGTGAATTCATATTTTGTCTGAACTAAGCAATAAAATTTATGCTGATAAAATTCTCTTCTACGCTGAAACTTTAAACATAAAAGCAAATCTGAGGAATTTACCATTACAGAGGAAAAATATGCTTTTAATCTGGAGCAATTTTTTGATCAAATTGTGTTTTTCTAGCTTTATACTGTATGTAGTTTTCAGCAATTCACAAATGGCTGTCCATTCACATAGCCAAGTACTGATTTATGGTAGCATATTTTTAAAGATAGACTGAGGAGAAGGAGCAATTGTGGATAATTCATGAGAAGCAAAGCAACATAGCAAATCACTAACCACAGTTAATGTTTGCAAGGGAGCAGAATGCCAATTTTGGAAGATTGCCTTTCTCAGCTTGAAAACCCAGCTAGTATCCAAAACCAAAGAGAGCTGTCAGTAGAAAGAGACATTGAGGAAAATTGGCATCAGTTGCTATGCTACAAACATATTTATTCCCATTAACATCACTTATTTTTATATTAAGCATGAACTTTTTAAGTGGCATTCTGTAGTTTTTTGTTTGTTTTTCAATTAAACAGGTTGGTTGGCTGCTTGACACCTAAGACACATACATAATTTATGGTCAGCTTTCAAAGTGCTTGTCTTTGTTTTCATTGTACAGAAATGTTATCAAAGCTATTGTTTAAAAAAAGGACTTCCATTCTAGCCATCCTACGTTTGGCAGGATCTTCATATTCCAAATCAACAGGCAAGTGAAATATTACAAAGGACTGAACAGTAAGAAAATGCAAACTAGGTTATTCCTCATCTTATAAACCCTATGGTTTCATTTATGTTTCTAAATCTGTGCACAGAATCTTACCATCAGGCTCTTACTATAAAGGGAAAATAATGAATTTTAATTAATTAGAAATTAACATACCCATTATGTAATTATAATAAATAATTATATACTGTATTATAGTAATATATAATTAAACCATTATCTGTATAAGACTTAAATGGTTTTGCATTCACCAAATACACAAGTAAGTTTTCTCAAAACTGCAAAATATTTTTAAATGTATTCTTCCCAGAAGGTATATTTATTATTGTTCTTTCATATCTCATATATTAACAATCCAGTCTAAAAAATATATACAGTTAAACTTTATACAATCAGCTGGTCTACATATATGTTGTGTTCAAGAGTGATATAATATTTCATATATTTTTCCATTGAAAAAAATCATCTTTTTTATGACTGTAACGCAGAACTAAATCAAGGAGGTTTACAGGAAAAAATGTTAAATCATTTCACTTGACAAAGGACAGTGTCAGTGGTCCTTCCATAGTCCTATTTGTTGATCCAAATGTGATGTCATTTGATCCTCCATACCGACATAAGAAAGTTGCTTAAAAAATAATTGTTAGAGAAACTGAACGGGCCATTTTTCCTATTTCCTCACTGAAGCCCACAACCTGTTTTGAGAATAATTTTGACTCGCAGGTGAAAGACAGTGCTGATTTCTTTAGTCAGCTTTATCTGAGGTCGATCCATACCAGACATCAGTTTGCTGGAGCTGGCATACAATGAGCTGAACCAACCCTAGCAACTGCAGGAAGTTGTTTCATTAAAATATAATGGACCTTGTTTCTCAGAACAAACTTCGCCTCTTGTCATTTACCTGTCAGGAGTCTGTATTGGGAAACTGGTCACATGCAGCCCATCCAAGTGCATGCAGATACAGGAAACTTCCAATAATACCAAGTAATGGGGTGCACCACATAAATAGCTCTAGCTGAAAATATTTAATATGGGGGAAAAGACTGAGCAGTAATTTGCAAGGGCCTTCAGAACAGAGATATAACCAAGTACATACATAAACAGATTTCTTCCCAAAAGCCTGGCCAAGAGTGCCGGCTATTAACAGAACATTAGTAGTAACATTTTTAGTCTAAATAACAAGTAATTAGCCAACCACATTAAACAATAATGAGAGCTAGTAATCATATTTTTATCAGCAAAAATTAGCCTGGACTCATTTTAAAATAACATTTAATACAAACAGCTTAATGAATATGTAAAAGGTAAAAAGTTATGCGCAGAACAAAATGTTCTCTGCCAACTAAAGATAATTACTATATCCTGACTGTTACACATGAACTTCTACAGAACAGTTGTTTTCCCACTGTTCATTCTTGTACATGCATAAATTATGGCAGTTTTCTCTTAGTGTCTCCAAAGGACTTGTATGAGAATATAATAAATTGCTGATCAATTTTGATAAGTCTTTGATCTGCATTTTTGATACATGATCTTTGAGAAGCCTATCTAACGAATAGTAATAATCAAATATTAATGAAAAACATTTTTACAAGAGAACAAGGGCAAAGTAAGTATCTTCTCTGTATAGTACTAAATAATGCATTTGGAAGTAGGTTGGATTTACACAGACACTACTCTAGTTCTGAACTTAGGATGCATGGAAGTAATCCATAAGCATGTTTTTTTTCAGTTGAGATTTCTGTGTCTTGAAACCAATGATGAAGTGTAGTGGCCAATAAGATGAATAAGGGTTGGAGCACCTTTCCCACGAGTTAAAGAGAATTGGGATTGTTCAGCTGGGAGGAGAGAGGGTGACATAATTGAAGCCTGAAGTACATGAATAGGGCATAGAAAAAAAGATGGAGGAAGACTTTTTAAAAAAGCATATCATGACAAGATAAAGGGGAACAGCATCAAAGTAAAAGAGAGTAGGTTTTAATTAGGTATTAAAGAAATTCTTTCTTTGACGGTGGTGAGACACTGGAACAGGTTGCCCAGAGAAGTGATGGATATCCCTGTATGTGTTCAAGGACAGGTTTAATGGAGCTCTGAGCAACCTGGTCATGTGAAACCTGTCCCTGCCCATGGCAGGGGGCTAGAACTATATGATCTTTAAAGTTCCTTCCAACCCAAGACATTCTGTGATTCTATGATAATCATTTAATATGTCCTAGAATCCATGCCTCGGTGACTGAAGTTATCAATCCTGGTATTGTCTTGTGAGACAAAAGACTTGAACAGTATTTCCAATAAATGTCTTTTCAAGCAATGCTCTTATGAAGAAATTCGACCAAAACCTATGGATTTTCTTTAGCCTTGGCTGCCTTGAAACCTATTGAGCTGGTATTCCATGACAGAATTCTTCTGTTCGATACTCTGATTTTTGTCTTTATTTTCTAATGTAGACTTTTCAACTTAGGCAGAACTAGCTTCTTCAAACATGCTGAACTAAAGAAAAAAATCAGTCCCTTCTACAGCACCTTCAATGATTTATACACTATTTATACACAGTCTGTGTCTAAGCTTAGAAATACAGTATTAGTAGTACCTTATGAATAAGTTAGATAACACTACAATAGAATTAGTGCAGGTCTTGTCAACTGAAAGCCAGAGTTGATTAAGTCAAATTGTGGCAAGTCAACACACATTAAAGTAGGCGAAGGCTTTCAGAGGAAATGTTTTTGGTATTCTGTGATACACCTTCAGCAGCTTCAGTAGACCTGAACCTCCACTCATTTCTACTCAGTCATTTGACATGATGTCTCAGGATTGAAGTCTTTAGAAATTTGGAGAAGACAATTAATTGTCTCACCTCTGAATTCTCAGTGCTACTGAGATTTTTCCCGAATATTACAGTGCATTTAATGAATATAGAACATGACATTGCCAGAATATATTGCTCAATCCTTTATTATACTACATCCTCTAAAAAACCTTCTTATTTTGATAAATAAGATACCATGAATGACAAATTAAACATGAGTATTTTTAAGGAGACACCTACTAATACAGAAAATTAGGGACTAGAATTTCTGCTTCCATTTTCTGAATTTCCTTTACTTTTAACAGCACTGGCTCAGGTCATTAAAGTTACCTCAATTGTGCTAAACAAAAGGTAGGTATAGAATTAGGATAATCTCTCTATTGTCTATAAGGGCTTCTTGTGACTTGACTGTCATATATTGCTAGTCTTTTCCCCCAATCTGTTTTTACTGTTATTCTAAATTGAAATTAATATGGGAATATTTTATAGATGTCCATTGTCCACTACTTAAAGGCTTTTTATTAATATTCTTCCATTATTTTTGAGAGAAGTATCTTATATTCAAGCCTGGTCTTCCAGGCAAAAGCAATGATACAGATCAGGATTGCAATATTTATTAATATATAGATGGTAACATCTCTCTATATAATATGTATGATATATATTACGTAGTATATATTATACATTTTATATTATATGTTATATTTTATATTTATGATCAGATTATATTATTTTTATAGATTTCAATATAGAAATTGTACCTTTGCTAAATTTAGTTCTGTCCAGTGAACTCTAACTATTACCATGCCAGAAATTTGTGAAAGCAGAAAGCAAGAAATAAATGTAACATTATTTACAGCTTGTAACATTATACAATATACATTATGTATAGCAGTACATTGTTTATCTTACTGCATCCTGATAGATGTAAGCTGACATGTAGTGCTCAGCCATTGCTCTGGAAAAAGTCTAAAAATGTCCTCTCTGTTTAACATAGGTCTAATCTTTTGGTTTGTTTTTAAGCTTTTCTTAAGTGCTTGAATAGAGTAGAATTTAACTCCACTTGGCTACCCAAAGCAAGTTAATGAAGTTTATGTAATGTAATTCTTACAGTTTGGCCCAGTGTTTTCTTGTAGAGAGAAAATAGTCTGAAAAAAACAGACAAAGCATTCTTCCTTGACAAAGATGATACTTGGATTTCTACTCAACAAATAAAGTCACTATAACTTTTAAGACTAAAGACTCAACTTTGTCAAGTGATGAGTAAAATCTATGTATTTGTAAAAAAACACTTTGTTCTGGTTTTATATTCATGGAATGTAAGTCATCACAATAGGGTCAAAAAAAAGCAGTATATAGCTAAATTATTTCTCAATTTTGTGTATGCAGATTAAAAATCCTATATTTTCTCTCTAAAACATTGTAGACTTTTACAACATCAGGCTTGCACTTCCATTCTGTAGAGAAATCCTTGCAGCAATAGAGCTAAGAATGAAAAAGTATTCTGCTTATGTGCTTGCTAATTTTTAACAGCTCTAGAAAAGTTCTTTACAAAATGTAGGAACCTAAAAACTATTGAATTGTCGGGGACAGTTTCATGAATTGATTTGTCCGATTGAATTAAAATATTTCTGTTTTATTCAGGCTTGTATTGAAATGTCTTTGTCTTTAGTTCTACTTAGTAGCAGTATTAAGGAATTTGTTCAGCACAGAGAAGTTGTAGCTCTAGGTGTTATGGTACTAAATGTGATGGTTTATGTGGTTGTTTCACAACAATCAAGCTGATGAGACATTGGTTCTGTTCTTGCTAAAAGACTTGCAAATTCAACAGAGAGTAAGAAAGTCAAATATAAGGGTATTTTTCTTTCTCAGACACCATCACTCACAGGAAAATTCTGTTGATAAAATTATACTATCAGCAATTCCTCAGCAACCCGATCCTCTTCAGGTGCTGACCTCTGGATGACTGATCATCCCTGCCTGCTGGCTGTGGGCCAGCATAGGTGTTACTGAGCAGGATTTGGTAAGCAGTGCTCTCTGCAGTGTACTAAAAACAAATGCTCCTCAGTCTCCTGTTTCTATGCGAATGTCACCATTCAGAAAGTAGTAGAAAGCAGTGGAGATTTACCTTAGTCATGCAAGTAGGCAGAGACAATCAAAGGCATGGTGTGAGTGGATGTGGTGAGCAGGGACATGCTGTTTTGCACAGCTGCTCTTCACAAGGACAAAGTCAGCTGTGGGAACAAGAGTCAGGAGACACAACAGTTAATTCTTGTTGTGCCTTTGCTGTTTACCCTGAAAAATGTGTTGAATTCATAGTTTTCTTCTGAAACATATTTTGAGGATTATCTTAGTTATTCAGAAAGGATATATTTGTTATTCTGTATGATGAGTCTTGAGCCTACAAAATTTCCTAGTAATTGCACAGCTGGGAATCACTCTGTCTTCTGAACGAGTGGCAACTGAATTTAATATCAATCTGAAACATTCTACTGGACTTAGACATAAAATATGTGCTTGTAACATTAACATTTTATGTGTACTGGTAGCAACATGATAAAATGTAGGAAGATTGTTCTAACATGATTTCTGCTGTTTAGTAATTTCTTTGTTGTTTTCGTGGTGCCTGAGGTTGCCACATTCTTACAGGAGAATTGAATGGGAAGTACAATACAAAGGAATGTTAAACTTTCTGAATTATATTCTTCTTGTAGGTAACGTCTCCACAAAACTGGGCAGTTATTTTGATTAAGTACATTTTATGGGCTTAGAATTTTTTAATTAATATATTTTAACAAAAAAGCTCACTTAGCTCTTTCTAATTCTTTGAGGTGTGAAATGTTCTCAATTGTTTTTGAAAGTTTAGTGATCTTGAATATCTTTGGAACTATAATGTAGTAAATATTTTTTGTTACTGGTTAGCAAAGTTGTATTTATCTTCTTCTCAATGTTCAGCTTATATGCCCTCACCTTTTATGTACCATCTTCTGTTTTTTTAATTTGATACCTCAAGAACATTAAGCACATGTAAAATTGAGTTTTATAGTCCCTTCCTTGAGAGAAACATTACTTGAATAACACATACACAGCAAACAAGCAAATCTTGAGTTCTCGTACTCTATCATTCTTTTAACAGAAAGAGAGGAAAAAACATCACTGTCAATCCCTGACAGTAATTCTAAGATTTTTAATCACACCTCTGTGTCCCAGGGTGTCATTTTCTAACTGTTAACTTTTGTGATTGTAATTTTGAATTAATCTCTAATATATTCTTTCACATTCCAAATATGGTGAATGAGAGTTAATCCTCATTTGTAATATGCATTTCCTGTAACTAAATTATTGCCTGACTCCACAGAGTGATTGCTCCCCTTAGAATTGCCTCTCACTACTTTGATAATTTAAGCCTTGCATAAGTCTCCTTGTGAGCAGGATCCCTGCTGGTTTACATGAGGAATTTTACCTGAGTTTAGTTCAGAAGGTAAAGCCAAAAATGCTGCCACTAAAAGGAATCCATTTTCAATTCTTAAGTTAACAGACCTACTTTGATGTGGTAAAGAACTCTGGCATATTAAGAGAGAGAGGTGTGCTTATAATTTAGTTACGCACACGATGTCTGAATTCTGATGCCAACGCAATTAAAGACTAAATTTTGAAAATAAATTAAAAACACCACTGAGAAACCATGGTAAATTGGATCAAATCCAAGCCCAATGCGGCTCTTATTGATTTTAGTATCCTCTAGATAATTTTTCCATTTTTCTAGTCCAAGACTCAGAGGTTGTATAAGAATCTTTACTCCCTGTGTGTCATGGTTTAACTCCAGCAAGCAATCAAGCCTCATAGAGCTGTACATTTACTCTCCCATCAGCAGGATCGAGAGAATGAGAAGGGTAAAAGAAAACCAATAGGCTGAGATAAAGATGGTTTCATACAGAAAGCAAAACTTGCACACACAAGCAGAGCAAAACAAGGAATTAATTCACCTCTCCCCATGGGCAGGCAGGTGTTCAGCAATCTCCAGGAGAGCAGGGCCCCATCACACGTAACAATGGCTTGGGAAGACAAAAGCCATCACTTCAAACATCTCTACTTTTGTCCTTCTTCCCCCCACTTTATATACACTCAGCATATCAAATGGTCTGGAATGTCCCTTTGATCAGTTTGGGTCACCTGTCCTGGCTGTGTCTCCTCCCAACCTCCCATGCGCCTGCAGCTTCCCGGTCAGAATGGCCATGCAAAAAGCACAAAAGGCCTTGGCTCTGTGTGAACCCTGCTCAGCAATAGCAAAATCTCTCTGTATTATCAACCCTGTGTTCAGCACAAATAAAAAACACAGCCCCACACCAGCCACTGTGAAGACAGTTAATTCTGCCCCAGCCAAAACCAGCAAACCATGCAAAGAGCCCTTTAAGCTTGTATATGTGTTGTTGCTCTGAGTCTCATTTAACTGCTTTTTGCATTTCTCAGTCTTGCTGTGAGATTGGGACTTTCCTGGACTTTGCATTCAAGAGCACATTGACACATTCTGTGTCAATGCATATGCAGTTCCACAAATATCCTCGTTTCGCTGAACTTTTTCCATGGCGTGATCACAGTTAAACGATACAATACTGTAAACAAGCTCTGGTTAAGGCAACTTTAAGTTTTCTTACTGAGATAAGTGATGCAATTTTTTTTACCAGTAATAATGTATTTTAGTTGTGTACCAGAAGATTTTTGACCTTCCAGTCCTTTCCAGTACTTTGAATACACTTGTATCATAGCAGGCATTCATGCAAAATAGCCAAATATCATGAAGTATGAGAAATGCTCAGAAATGTTACCTAGGTTTAGATTTTGATTACCAAGGTGATCTCAATCCACACAAATAACTTCAGCATAAAGCCTTAGAGGATGGCCAAGATTGACTGACACTGACTTTTAGAGAAAAACAGAAATCTGAATGCTGTTGAAAATCCCAAATATAAAAAGGTATCATATTTTCAGGATAAGCACAAAGCTCTCACTAGTGTCAGCAGAATTCTGTGAATCTAAAGATATGTGCACAGACATTTGCCTCATGAGCTCAAAATGAAATAGAATTATGTACATTATGTTTACAGATCTGTACCTGATCACATCTATTTTATTATTAAGATTAGTACATTTGAGAAAAATGGTGTCCATATTTTGCTGTTAACTTTTCAAGCACAGAATGTTTATGTTTAATACAATAACTAAACAGTGTTTCCCCAATCCTAGTTATATTTTCTTTCTGTGGTATATGATTATCTTGGATAAAAATATCTGAACATTATGTAAAAAAGGGGGATTTCACCAAACTTCTTTTTCCTTTCTAATGTGATTTTCTGAATCCAACTCTCCTCAGTTATCTTAAATCTTTCTTCTTTTTCCTTAAATATGACACAATTGCAGTGAACTATGGCTGCAATGAAAATTGGTCTTTTATATCTGTTGCATTTCAAATCAGGAAAGTGAAGCTATGTAATTTACACTCAAGTAGGGTAGTGGAGGGGAAATGCAATTGTAGTGTCTGTGGAATTCTCAGGTGCCAGTGTTCATCGATGTTGTCTTCAGGGTATCTCAGAGGATCCCAGCAGGAATAGTTTAAAATTAATTTTAGATCAGTGACTAGGCTACCATAAAAAAAAAAAAAAAAAA
>VWYO01025894.1:36742-48596 GCA_013400275.1 Rhadina sibilatrix | reverse complement strand
TTTTTTTTTTTTTTTAGTAGTGATATGCTTGAGAGCAGGAAATTTGCAATAGAAGCTTAAAACTTGAGCTAGTTTAGTTCAAAACCTGTCACTTTTTCTAGCCCATAAACTTTATTTTCTCTCTCAAAAACACTTGTTTCCTTCCATTTCCTCCATCTGTGCAAATTTCAGTCCTCCTTCCTTCCTTCCTTCTGCAATAACGATCACAGGAATCCCAACTGATATCAGTGTGCTGCCATGCTACCAAAGGTCATTAGTGCCAATATTGGTAATTACTGATCTGGTAGGATATGCTGATTTAGCAGCAAGGAGTGGTCTCAACTTCTCCTGAGGGCTTTTTCTTAAAAATACTGCCTACTTATTTTTGTCTTTTTTATGACTGTTTTTTCTTCTTTATTTTATCCTACAGCATGAAGATATTTGATAACTAGGTACTTCATCTCCCAACTAATTTCATCCATTATATTTGAATAATACAGTAGTGCAGGACTAGAGGGCAGTCTTTCAGTTAGAGGATGGCACAGAAGCTGTATTTGTCCCAGGAGAACTAATTCTTGGAGCTCACTCTTTGGTCAGTGATAGTTTCTGTGTATCTGAGTTGGAAAGCTTTTTCTTAGACAGGCTGAAGGCCTGATCCTGCTTATATTGGATAAAAAAGGCTGTCTTCACTGCCATCAGTGGCATAATATGACAGATAAGAATGGTGTCCTGAGTGTGGGGAAGATGGAAAACTGCAAAGTAACAAGACTTAAAATAAAAGACCACCTGACGCCATCAAAATTAGTATGAGCAAAAGAATGAGCATACAACTATTTTAAATACAAAAATTCACTTGCACTATAAAACTATTGGAAGGACTCCAAAATTGTTCCTAGCTTTTCCATCCTTCTTTTCATGGTTTTAAAATTTTTAGTAACAATTTATTATATTCTGCAACAATAGAAAAATGGGAGCCAAAACCAATTACAAACCACAGATAAATGTATGAATAATGAAAGGGTGTAGCTTTTAAATATTCAGCTTCCCTGGGTGAATGACATTTGTCTCCCTAGTAAATATGGAGGTATTTGGTTGCTTTACAGTCTTTTCTACGTAAGGCATCATATCCTTCCATTCAGTGCCTATCCTTCCTGGCAATATTTTCCCTTTAACACCTTAATCTCCCAGTCAGAAAAAAAATCTCCACTCCTAGTACTAGCTGTGGGGTTTTCATGGATCACTGCTCTGCTTTCAAAGACTCATCTGTTTTAAGGTGACAATGTCAAACTTCCCCATTTATACTCACAAACACTTCATTTTAAACTGCCATAGGCAGAAGAGGCAGGTCTAATTTCTGTTTCTGGAAGCAAAGACCACTGGTTCAGGATTTGGAATCCAGGGAGCATTTGGAGCTGCTCAGCAAGGGAGGGATGGGAGGAAAGCATCTGCTACTGACAAACCACTGCACCATCCCCTCAGGACTCACTGTAAGAAGTGTTCTGAGTGGTAGATTGTTAATGATAAACAGTAAGAGCTCTCCTGACCTGGGAAAGCATGGCTCTACGTTCCCTACAAATCACCTGATCCTCAGGAAAAAAGCCATCCCTTTAAAAACGCGTCCCTTGAAAATAAGAATTTACATCACTTAGGTAATCTGTCACTTGCAGTACTTTCTCACTCCCATCTGTTCTCAAGAGCCTGCTGGCCAGGCAGTTTTGCCCTCATTTTGGCAAATCATCCTGGCATCAAAGTGAAGGAAAGGGGGGCTGGTGGGGAGTCAGGGGAGCAGGTCCTGGGGTAGGTCAGAGCTAAAGGATCAATTGCTCCTTCCCAGCCTTGTAGGTGAGTTGTGCTAACGCTAAATCACTGGGGAAGAGGTTGCCTGGGGTCGGTGGCTGGGTATGTACCTTTCTAGTGTAAAAACAGGGTAATCCTTCTGTAGGTATGTTATTTCTTGTGATTTGAAATGGGCTACGGTGAAAAATAGTTCCTTGGCATCATGTGTGTAGTAGCAGAACTGCACATATTGTCAGTGCAACATGCAGCGCCGTGATCGTGGCTCCTCCTGTGATACAGCCACATTTTTGTATCCTGCTTTTTATGCGCCATAATTAACATGTCACTACTAACAATGAAGGTCCTTGAAGGTCAGAAGTGACAGGCAAATTTTGACAGCCTCTGTTTCTGTGGACTGCTAGGGAGGAGAACTGAGCATACTGCTTAACAAACCCAGCATTTTCTCATTATTTCCTCAAAGATTTGAGGAGAGAGTGAGGCAATTACTCCTTTACAGGGGCTAGAGCAGCAGCAATCACCTTTGTCTGATGTGAGCTGCACATCAGGCAGCAGAATTTAAAATCAGCAAGCCTGTCTCCCCCTGCACGCTAACGCTGCTGCTGCTCTGGTGAAGCAAAGCTCCGTGAATTCCCCTGAAAGCTGTTCATTTGCCTCCCCTGCAAACCAGTTTGAACGGCCAGCCTGGTGGCACAAGGTGTGCAGAGCTTGGCAGGAAAGCTGCAAAAGCAAGCTTAGTTGGGACCGTAAAAATAAAGCTAAAACACTGGGGGTTTCCTCCCTTTTTCTTATAAAAGAAAGGTTTTCCCCTTATTTCTTTGCAGCAGAAATAGTGTTCGCAGCAAACATTTGAGCATGCCATTGTGCAAATGGCCTCATACTTCAGAAATTAAATGTTTTTACCATGGCAGATTTATTCGGTCCCTGAACTTGTAAATTTGTTTCTAGCTCTCAGATATAGGAAGTATTTTGGGCTAGTGACAACTGATGTGAGATCATAGAGCTCTGATATTTTTTTCATTTTTGTCAGCCAAGGAAGTGATGACCTGATGTTAAAAAAATTCTGTTAAAGAGGTGGTTGTCTGGTGTGATTTAGACAAGTCCCACTTACTTGTTGCATGTGACTGTTGAATTTTGCTTGCTGTGACACCTCTGGCTTGTTGCAGTCAGCCTCTCATCCTGCTTTCCAGCAGTAACAACTCCTGTAAGGCCTGGAGCAGGAGGAATGTTGCAGCTCTGCAGAGCATCTGGGACTGTGCTGCCTGGTGGGTTCTTGCACATGGGGGGATCCCAGTAAAAGCCACACTCTTACCTGCCTGTGACAGGAAGCACAGCCTCTGAAGAGAATCAACCATTCTGATTCTCAAAATTATAAAGAAAGAGGGCTAGAAGAGAATTGAAAATTCACTTAATCCATATCCCTATCAAATAATGCCTTTATTATCCCTGACAGGAATTTACCTCACACATTTTTATAAAAATCTCCACTGAGTTCCATGACTTTTCCAATATATTTCAGCAGTACTACATTTTATTGGTAGATTTTATCCTGATCTGAATCTTTCCAGCCATCAGGACAGGATGCCTGGGGAAGTGGTCGCATGAACATCTCTGGAGGGACTTAAAGGCCTGTAGGTTGGCACTTAGGGACATGGTTTAGGAAGGGACTTGGCAACACTCTTAATGATTGGACTTGACAATCACAAATGTGTTTTCCAGCCTAAACGATTCTATATTTTTGTAATTATTTTGCACTATCTCTCTTGCCCACAAGAAACCACAGATTACTGTTACCTGTGGACCGAGAAACTGTAATACAGCCTTCACAAATTGCTAAAAATTAACAAACCTTTTTCTCTGGGGAAAAAAAAACTGATATGAAATTTTGCTATGTGTTTGAAAGAAATCATAACATTTCATAATTTTTACTAACCACCTTTCTTTCCCAAATTCCTAATTTTTCTTAATATGAAGGAAAAAATATATAAAATTATTTCTGCATCTTTAAATTTTGAGTAAATGTGTTACATTTATATTTTTCTAAACAGTATTCAAATCTTGTTGCTTCAAATCCATATACATCTTCTGATTTGGATATGATGAATACAAGTATTAAATCAGGATTATGAAGCAATCAGAATAACTTGTTTGATAAGTTTCTCCTTATCATCTTTTCACCCCTAAAGATGGAAGATTCATAAAAAACTTTCTCTCAGATCTCATATCTTCTCTAAAAGTTACTCCTAGTAATTAATAAATAACTCTTTTAATTCATAGTGTTTCTTGGATTCTGACATTCTTTCACTTTCCTTGCTTTACAGAGTACTTGGATATCACCAGCAGTAAAAAATGTCTCCTAAAATATCAGAGGAGTGCCCTCTATAAAAGATGTCACAATAAGTTCAAAACATGTAAAGTTTCATTTCAGCTGCTAAACTTAGCATAATTTTGCTGCTCAATCATAAAAAATAAATGATGCTTTAAATATGACAAAGAAGATATATGTTTAAAAGTGCTGCAACTGTTTGAGAATAAAATTCAGTTCTTTCAAACTATTCATAGATAATTTTGCACAAGAGAAAGATCCTTGCTACTGGTAAGCCACCTCCATGTAAGGGGTACTAAACCTGGCTTAGTATACCATAATTTTAGGGTTTTTCTTAAATGATTATTCATTCTGATTCTATGTTTTGGATCGAGAATCTGAAAGAAGGTTGTAACAGTGTTTATTGAAGTGATGTTTGTGCTCTAAATTCTCCCACAAATATATTTCAGAAAATAATGACTGAAGAGCATTAAGCTAATAGTAAGACATATAGCTAAATGGACTAATGCAGTACACTATAGCAGGATTATCTCTGAATTACTACAGGTTCCATTTTCAACTTAAATATTGTCAGCAGATGCAAGATTGCTGTTATTCCTTCAGTATGTTTTTGCTATGGCATAGTGTATGCTGTTTCCTGTCTTCTTTCTGAGCACTGACTGACAATCTGTTTGTTTTTCTCAAGGCAGTTTCTAATTTATGATTTATTTTTTATTTATTTTATCACTCCTGAGACAGTTTCATGAAATCTAAACAGGACCAGGCTTTAACTACATTCTTTTTTCTTTTAATACATATAGACACAGGCTTACACTGTAACTACAGAACTATGAATTCTCTCATGTTCATTAAATGGATGTTCCAAATTAGTAAAGATTTCAAGTTTTTATATTTACTTACTATATCCCTTTAGCCCTAAGTATCTGGATTTCAGTGACAGTAAGTCTTTGTAGTTTATCTTAGGCGGGTTTGGTTTTTTTAACAAACACAATAAAAAGCTTTGAGTTCTGAAAGTCCCATGTTTTATATAAGCATGTACTGATAACAACATTTTTAAATGGCAGACATTTTTTCTTAGACTGTGTCATCCACTGAAATATTACTGTCTTTGTTTTTCATTATTACTGAACTGCAATAATTTGTGCTTGTCCTTAAATCTCATAGATCCTCTAATGAATCTCAACTTATTCTGCAATGTTGCTTTGCACTAGACATGACAGTGGTGGGTGCTGTTCTTTTAGTACCATATGTGTCAATGTATTGTAGATCCAGATAGAAATCAGTGGAAAATATCAAAACAATTACAGCCTTAGCTTGCAGATTTTTAAAGTCTATTACAAAGTTAGGAGCTTGGGTTTAGTTTGCAAAGTATTCAAAATCTCACACCTTGAATATTCTGGAGTTGAGAGGAGAGGTTGAGAGAGTTTGTAAAATGTGTTATTAAATGTGTTATATAAACAGCTGTAGAAATTTTTCACTTTCAAATTCCTGAAATTTAATATAGAAGTGATGTTTGCAGAAGACAAACAGTTATGTAAAGAATGTAGATATGTTGTTTGGCTGTGATGAATCCTCCTTTTACCTATTATTCATCAAGGTATGCTGCCTGCAGCAGCTATCTTACTACAGAGTGTATTCTGTAACTCCAGTCCCTATGTCTATATAATAATTACATAGTTAATTATTTTTGACTTATCATCACTGAAATAACTCCAGGTCCAACAACAACTCTTTGCAGCAGAGATTATGGTTATCTTTACCTGAAGTTATTCTTGTGTTCTGTTTTACAGTGCCACTAGACAAGCAAGTGAGCGAGCGAGCCCAGGTCAGGGGACAGAGCTGTGGCTGGAGCAGAACCACACATCTGGAAATAGGGGGTGATGGAAACAGGAGCAGATGTACTGGGGAAATAGAAATCAGGATTGACTCTGGAGGTCTCCATTCTTTGAAAGGGGACATGCACTGGACTCTGAATAAGTCCGAGCAATCAAGAATCAGAGGACATCCAGGTCCCAAACATTCAGATCCTGAAACAGCAGAGGTGTCTCATGCAGATTTTATGCCAAAACAAGGGCTTTGCATAGTTACTCTGGGATGAGGAATGAAGAAAATGAACACCAAAGAGTCTCAAAAAAAAACAGCATAATTGACTGATTGACTGATTGATTGATTGATTGATTGTTTAAAGAAGAAGTTTAGGATTAAGAAAGTAGGAAGAAATAGAGAAGAGCTAAAGTGTGCTTCTACTTCTGCTTATTTTTTATGTCAGCTGCACTTTTTGGTATGCCTGTGATTATTTTTGAACTGACCTGAAGAAAACTGATTAGTTCACTTTATTTGCAGTGGTCACTAATAAGGGGCCAATAATGTAGGCAGAGGCCAGGAGCCGACATTTTAGAATGTTCAAGACCTTATTATGCTACAGTGGTTTGTAGATAATTTCATACTTTTCATTTTAACTTTTTATTTTCTTGTTCTTCCTTTTACTTTTCCCACTTCTCTTTAAAATGAATCATTTACTCAGATTCTTAGAAATGGTCCTAAAAACTCAATGAGAATGATGTATGATAGCTTTACTCTTCTTTTGCTTTTATAGCAGATATATGTCTTTTCTGTTTGCTTTTAAAGAAAAATAGAAAAATCAATTGAAAACATGTAGATTTATATTGATGGTAGTTGTAAGTTATCAGCAGGGCATAGTGTCTGAATTTTTTTCCTGTCTTAGATAGATATATTTTATCTCTAAATTTCCTTGACACTTACTGAGAGGACGGAGGAAAATTACTTATGAACTATCCAAACTAAAATCAGTCTTGATTTAGATTTTTGAGGAAATATCTTCTTATTTCCATAGTGCAGTCAACAGTGCCCAAATCCCACTGGTCATTATTTGAGAGTACATTGCCAGGATATAGAAAATAGTGGCTTTTTCTCCCAAGATTTTATTTGTTCTTAAGTGTTCTGAGAACAGGGAGAAGGTTCATGAAGATGAGCACAGAATAAAATCTGAAGGAACTGAGTTTGTCAAGGCTTCTTTAAACAACACATGAATTATGTTCACTCTCTTGATCAGAATCATGATCACAATGCATTTTCTAAAATCATTTTTGTTTTCTATGAGTCAAAAACAAAAACAAACAAAACAAAACACCACCTTCATTTTATCTGTCATAGTGAATGGATGGTGACAGTAGACTGATTTCTATGCCTAGAAAGATTTATGATACTTCAAGAGCAGATATTTTACATTCATCATTCAACAGAGATTTCCATCACATTTCTAATGAATACTTTGGGATCCAAGGACTTGGGAATAGATGTCATCACACATCACATGAGAAAAAACACAAGCCAGCTACTTAGTCATATTGATACTTCATTGGTATCTTTTCTAAATGTTGCAAGCTGTATCTGTGTTGACTGTTTCAAGCTTTTTACTAAGGTTGAAATATTTCCCATTTTTTGCTATTTTTACGTATTTTACATGCTATTTTAACTTGAAGGAATTGCTCCTTCCAGATCTTGCACTCAAGCAAGCATTAATACACACACAAGCATCAATATTTGGTTTCATTCAATTTTTTCTTGGGTAGATATATACATTTTTTCTTCTTTGTTCTCCTCTGAACCCATCCTTCCAGTGGAGTACTTCCACAATCATCTCTCACTTGTAATTTTATCTTCTTTTGTGTTTTTCCAAGCTGGGCACTTTTTAAAAAGTGACATTTTTCAGAAAGAAAAAAAATCAACATCTACTGTGTCCTTTGCAAGTGTGGATAAGGTCAAGTAATTTGGTGTCTTTATATATGTTTTATAAAACAAATACTTCTGTTCAGAAGTCAAATACCTGGGTTTTTTTCCTGTTTGTTTTATTCTCCAAAGATATATGTATCTCTTTGTACCTAAAAACCCCACACCTGGCAGTGCTTATTTTTCCTCCTTGGGGGCTTGTTATATTTTCTGTAATCAACAAAGTTCCTTATAATTTTGGGGAACTGAAAAAATATGCTATTATGAGGCTGATTTTGTTTCTCTTAACTAAGGCTGGTCATGTTTCTTTTAACTGAGAGGGAATAGCCTTTTAAAAGCCCAAATCCTTCAATAAATAATCCCACTATGGGTAAAGGCTGTTGCTGTCTGTATAGACAGGCTGTAACATGGAGTAATATAGTTACAGGATCTGACAAAGAAAATGATGATGCACAATGTGCAGTTCATCCTCATAACCTCCCATGTGGGAGGTTTTAGTTACATGAAAAGAAAACCGTTTGAAATAACTAATTTTGTATTTAGGAGGTCATGATCATCTCTTGCTAATGGGCTAAACTCAGCATCAACTAGAAGTGCAAATAGAAATATTTCAGAACTCAATTTCTATACTACTTCTCTTACATTGTAATAATATTTTATCAGAGTTTTATATGGTATATACTTGTTTAGGATTATCTTTTTTATTATTATTTAAATGTAATGATTTCCTAAATACATTTGCCATCTGTTTTAACTCTGTTGGAATATACTCAAACATTCAGCTGTAAAATAAATACAACAAAGTATACATTTGTATGCTAAGTTTAGAATTTAAAGCTATAGCACTGAATGATTCTTGGAAAACCAAAGATGAGACTTTTTATTGTTACTGAAAGACTTTGGTAGTGAATTGTTAGTATGGATAGTTACATAACTTTGTGAGAAGTTAGAATGAAACTGGTAGACTGAAACATCAAGCTGAGACATGAAGATAATCTGAGGTTATTATTATGACTTGAAAATTTGTAAATATTGACCAAACAATGACTTTTAACCAATGAGTTTATCAAGATATTCTATCCATTAGTATTTAATTAGTAAAAAAAATCAATAGAAATAAGAAAAACAATATTTAATTCTTGAAGGTGTAGCATCAGAAAATTTTTACAAAAGTTATTTGTACATAATTTTTTTAACATGCTATTATTAGCATGACTGGAAGAAATTCTTAAAATTATCTGCTTTGGGATGTTAAAATATGGTACTGGATAATTTTAAAAGACAGACTGTATAGTATTAGAAACAACAAAAGAACCCCAGGGTCTTAAAGGAAGGAATGAGAATTTGCATATTGGTGGCTCATTTCTCACAAAAGACAACATGAAAAATTCCTAGTTAGGAGAATGCCAGCTTTTTAAATATTCAGCAGCATCTCACGGTAACTTATAGTAGCATGTTCATTCACTGGAAAGGTTTGTTCTGTTTTATCGTCTTTGAAAAGCTGTGCCACAAGAGCAGAAATGCGGCTCACAAAAGCCCGACGTATTTTAAGATGTTGGGATTTTTTTTGCTGTTCCTGTCCTTACATTATTATAAATGTTCTACGATTCCTTTAAGCCATATGTTACCCTGAAAATGGTAGCATACGCAAGTTTTGAAATCAGCAGTGTGCAGCTTTGTAACAATTAACCATCTGCTTATAGGGCTGTTACGAACTGAGAGCATCTCCATGGAAGACAGGAAAATATTAGAATACCGTACCTGCCAAGGCTTAGCCATGAGTTACCCTACATTGTAATTTGTAGTCCCCTCACAGCAGTGAGAGGCAAAACTGCACCAAAGTTGCAAACAGAATTCTTCCTAAACATTTGTTTTAACAGACTGCTAGTGACAGATTAAACAGATCCAAGAGCAGATGTCACATAGAAGAAGTGGGTTAAAGACAAGCACATGGGGATAGAGTTGATAAAGAACAAAAAAAATTTCCTGAGTCTGCAACAGGTATTAATTTGGCTGTAGCTTCATCTGGGTGTGGACAGAAGAAAAGCAATAACTGCTCATCATCCCCTTTAACCATAGTCCCTTCATCTGTTCCTACAATGTATTTATGTGGTACAAAAAAAAATCCTGGGGAGTTTGAGAAGTTTTGTCTTTGTTAGTAACATAAATATAGGATTCATATTGTTACACAGTGATGTGTGTAAAAAGAGAGCTTAAAAACTCCTGCTGTGGCCCTGTCTCATGGCCAACCCTGGATAGCTGTGGTCAGAAGCTGGGATTGCATTTGTGCAGACAGAGTTTACATCATCTTCCTCAGCCATAATTGAGCTTGTCACAGTAAGATCTTACAGGTTTATTTAGTTCTATAGCTTAGCATGGGATGAAAGCCCAGTATTTTCCTGGTATGTTACTTTAAGCACTAATATTTGATTAAAGAGACTTGCAGGAATCTGCCTGGCTAAAAATGCACATGAGGAAGTGTAATCAAAGAAGCATTCATTTCCTTTTCACTTTCTCCCTTCATGAAAGAAATCCTTTTGTTAAATTGAAATAATCTCTAGACTCTTTGTTGTGTTAAAGAGAAAACAATTCAGACCCAGGGAACAAATTGAAGTCCGATTGGTTTCTATCTCAAAACATGCAATTGCTTAATGTGGAGGAAAGAGTAAACAGCATAGAAAGAAGCTATTAGGAAGCTGAGTCCTGGGAAAGACAGATTTTGTTTAAAAGCCCATGTAAAAATAGTTTAATTACAGGCTTTGAACTACAACATCAAGTAGGAGGTGGTGCTCCTGCCCTTAATTTTACTCTAATACCTGTCTCCTGGGTCCACTTATGATACCCCTAATTTCTGAGGAGCTAGAAAACCTGTACAGTTAACAAGAAATAAGAAAGCTGGCCACAAAACAATTCCTTACCAACAGCTCCCAGATGAGTGAGATCATAATTTTGCTTTCCTGAGCCAGTGTAAAGCCAGTTATCACCGTATCATGTGGTGCAATAAAAAGGAAAAAGTATCATGAAAAAAAAGAAATTTCCCCAAGCAATTTACCACTTTAACTGCTAGAGGACATTAAAATTTAAATTGATTTGTCAGTTGTATCTGCAGAAAATTCCCTTCCACTTTATTTTCTCTTCCACTCGGACCTTTCATCCTTATCCTAGGAACATTACCTATTCCAAGATAAAATCCTAATCTTTATCTGATCCTTAAGAAAATTTTAGGTGACAGTATTCACTGTGCATGTTTAGCGGATTTGGTGAATCATTTCTTTGAGAACTTCACCAACTGTACATACAAAACGTCTTTGCTTGATACAACCTCTAATCAGCCATATATCTCAAATTTATACTGTGATAATACAGGACTGGAAACTCTGCAGATGCATGAAATTTTTACCCCTGAGCAGCAAAGAAAATCTTTGTTATAAATTATGTATGTTTAATTTGACAAGGTGCTTTCATAGTAAGAAAAACTTCTGCCATTCACCAGTCTTGTTACTCTGCTGGGCCCCATCAAATGTCCAGAAGAACAGCTTGATGACACTGAAAATAAGCAAAGCTTTTAATAATTCTTCTTACAAAAATGATCTCATGGAAATTTAATGTGTATACGGTATATTTGGAAGATAAGTTCTACATCAGCATGTAGGCTTCAAAAGGGAAACAAGGCTATCAAATAGCACATCAGAGGTAGTGTGAGATGAAAAGTTATAGTCTGATCACATAGTCTTCCTTGAACAGTAGGATATAAATGTATAAATGTTAGATGGGAGGGAAATCTAGAGGTGAATGGAAAAAGAAAGGTTAAATTAAAAGAGAATATGTTGGAAATAAATTAGTCTTTGAAAACATGATAGTAAAAGGGTCTGCCAGATACAGACAAGAAAGAAAAAGTGAAAGATTTCATAGATTACAGGGTAGGAAGTCAGCTGCTAAAATAAAAGCAATCATTTTTCTCCAGGGAAGACATTTTAACAGCTATAACTAAAAATAGAAATTAAA
>VWYO01025894.1:14896-36713 GCA_013400275.1 Rhadina sibilatrix | reverse complement strand
AAAAAAAAAAAAAAAAAAAAAATTGGATAGAGGTTTGACGTTTGATCCAGGCGGAGGAAGGTAGAAAATTTAGATGAGTAATGACTTTGGTTTCAGATGATATCTGTTGGTCTTGTTGTTGGAACTAAGACATAGAAAATTTAGCTAGCTCCAAAGGACTCTAGCTAAGTCTCTTAATTAGGTGTATGCTTCATACATGAGCATAAGAAGCCTCATCTTTTTTTCTACATAAAATATACCATTTTGCAGTTAAGGAGGTGTGAAGTATATAAAATGGACAGTGCCTGTGCACCCCAGCTGAGTTTGCAGTTTGGAGTGAGCCAGTGCCTTGGTGACAGCAGTAAATCTGTCATCCAGCACAAGAGCTGGATGCTACACTCAGAGTGCTCACTGCCCTCTGGGAGCAAAAGAGAACACATCTCCTACATGAACAAGGGTCTGTTGTTACTACAAGTAATGTTTTAACAGCCTGACAATCCAAGTTAACTAATGCCAAAAAGAAATGCTTTGCTGATAATGTAGTTGAAATTATTATCTAAGAAAACTTCCTACTGTCTTCTCTTTTCTTCCTTTGAATTTCTCAGCATTCCTCTGGATCCCAAGTTGGTACTGTAGCAGAGAGACTCACAATGGGCATGAGCATCCCAGGTCCTTTTCTTGATAAATTGTGATGCTCAGGGTGAGCTTTTCTTCCTCATCTGTCTTGAGTTCACCCAGAACTCCATTTACTTGTCTTCTCATCACAGTCTGCTTCTCTCACAGTCAGTAAGAGTGAGAGCTGTCAGTCTCCAGCTAAAGGTTAAAAATTGCACAACTTTCTCTCCCACCTTCAGTTAATCCAAAGGCTGTGGTTTCTCCTGCAGGGACAACCAGGTCTGCTGGCCTTTCACTTGTCTATGGAATTCACTGAACTGGGTCAGACAAGTGAGACAAAACCATACTTTGAAGAATATCTCTGCTTTTGTAATTCATCAGGCAAAAGTGCATAACATTGAGTAAGGTGGTTGTATCAGTGAAAGCCTAACATGGTTTTAGAAGCCAAGGTGAAATAGATTTTTATCAGTAGTGAGTATCAACTTGCATTTTAATTCCTGGAAGAGGTTACAAAGTGATTACTATGCAAGTTGCCTTTGCAAGAATTGCAGGTGTGTGCAGGAGTGTTTTTTGGTAACAGCTTGCTTTCTTATATTATTTTTTAATACTTTTAATTGTATGGATAATCACTAGGCTGAAGTATTGAAGGATTTTGTATCTTTCTGGGTTTTTTAAAGGCTTGTACACCCTATCTGCATGGATGTGTCTATCGCACAAGTAAAAATGTTTTCAAATTTCATCTTATTTCTTAGATCTCTTGTGTGTTTGATTCTGCTACATCTAAGCTTAGTGCTATGTTGTTCAATGCCTTGTGGTCATTCAGGAAAGATATTAGGTGAAATGTAATTTGTGATTTTTTTGGTCTTATTTCCAAAAAGTGACAAATGTATGAGTAAATAATAGATGAATAGTAATTAACAGGCAATTCTGTGAACACTGGAAATAATGGATGGGATTGTGCCATACATTATTAGTCTACCTCCTCACTGCATTTCCTGTGATAGATTTAATTACATAGAGACAAGCACAATACTATTAATATGCTGATAAATATCTAGTGATAGCAAGGATGCTTGATATCCTTGATGGAAGGTATAGGGGTTTTTTTCCTCAACACGGGACTGTTTGTATCTCTCTTCTACTTGGAATTCACAAAATTTTTAGTACCTCAGCTATCTTAGAAACCTGAGCCCACCTTAATAACGAGTCACAAAAATTTAGTGCTAATAAAGAGAAATCAACCAAATGATTGAAAATGAGAAAATTATGCTGGCCTAGACATGACAATTTCTGTATAATGCTTCTTTAAAAGTCATCTAGATTTGTGAAACATTTTTTCTTCACAGAGCAAAGAATTAGATACTAATCCTAATACTTCTAATAGAAAATATGTAGAGAAAAGTAAGACTTCTAGCTGAGCGTAGTGAAAGAAAAAGAAAACCTACATGTGAAAAGAACAGCATGATACTTATTATTGCAGTTGCAACAAAAAATGAAAGAGGAGGATTTGTCACTTTTTGATGAAAAGATTTGAAGGGAGTTTTAGTATTGGAAAGGACTAGCCCCAGAAAAAGAAAAATTATTTCAACAGAGGTTCAACTGTGCTTGTGAGATGGAAGCACTGTAATAATATTTTGCATCTAAGAGTGATTTCAATAGTAGTCAAAATTATATTTTAGAACCAAACTTGATAAATGTGAAGCAAAGAACTAACTAATGGCATGTGGTATATTTAGAGAATTTATTAAGCCTTCTTCAAGGTTTAGCCCTTTTTCAGGAGCACTTCCTTCAAGTCAAAATTCTGTCATAAAATTATCTCAGAAGAGTCTGCAGTGAGTTACATTTGGATGTCCTAAAATATTTTTTTCCTATTAATGCTAGGATAAGTGTCTAGCAGCATGTGGGTCCTTTTACCCACATCTCAGCATCCAAGTGGAACATCAGCAAAATAAAATCCTTGCAGCTATTGAAACATAAAGTACAAAAAACAATTCAGTTATGTGCAATATATGTTGATATATTCAAATATCCATTGATCAAAGTGTTGCTAGAGTCCATTTCTGATTGGACATGCTAGACTGATCGCTAAAAATACCAGAGGGAGTTACTGAACTGAAAAGAGGGAAATACACTCTGTACATATTTTAAGAAGCAAGACAATAAAACAAGTGAAAAAAATTAACCAAGTTTTCTGAAACAGAAGTCCATCCACTCACTTTTCAATCATTTATAGTTATAAAGGAGACAAATAATTTCTATTTCTTCTAATTTCTAAAGAAAAATAATTATCTTCCTACCAACAGAAAGTCTGTAGACATTTCAAACAACAAAATATTGCATGTCATGAGAATAGTATACACTTTTTCCTCAAATCCATTTGCATATTCAACTAGCAATGCTTTTAGTATTCCTTGTCTTTTGCTCAAAAAGAACTCTAAAGTTTTTGAAGCTGTTGTAGAAAAATTCATCCTGCACAGTGACTCTACTGTGCCCACCTTAGGAGCTATATAACTACTCAAGTTTTTAGGGACTTTTCTAATTTTGGAACAGCATTTTGTCTACTTGTACAGCCCTTCTGTGACAGGTGTATGTATCTACATACATAGCTGCATATGCATGTATACAGGGTACATGCATATTTTTTTCATATATATATGGAACACAAAATGAAGAATTAAGGTATCATGATGATATTATTCCTCCTCTGCAGCAGCTGAATGCAATGCCCCTGAGTGCAGCTTGTCCAGAGTAGCATTTGTGTGAGGCTAAGAGCAAGGTATAACACTTGTGATAGTCCTTTTCAGAATTGTGGACTTCATCCATACTGGTTTAGGGATGACGAAGGGACAAAATACATCACTGAGTACCTTTGTGTCACCTCTCTAAGATCTTAAATATGAATTCTTGTTGGAAGTAGAGTGCAAGGTCTGGAATAGTATGCATATTCCCAAATGCACACAGTGTAGGAAAATGCATCCTTCAAAAGTTTTAACACTCACAATTGGGATATATAATATTTTTCCTCCATTATTATGAAGTGCAGAATTGGTAACATTGGGGTTTTTTAGATGGTTGTTTTTAGCATTTCTACAGGTCAATTTTTATGACTAGAACCTTTCATCCATTTCTGCCATTGCTCTGTTACTTTTTCCTCTCCAGCTCCTCATAATTTAACTTGTCACATAAGGCCTTATTTGTTTATCTTCTCTTTGATTTAACTTGGATTTTGGTTATCTTTATACAACAGTATTCGTTTTCATAATGTTTTATAGAGGACAAGTCAATGTGGATTTTACTCTTTTACCCTGTTTAATCTTTCTGTGGCATGGTCACTGATTTTTTAGAGATTTTTATCCTAAGGGCACAGCTACCAGCATGCTCCCATCATTCTGACCAATACAATTTGTTTTTAGTATATGCTATAAAACCTAAAAATTTTTCAGTTTAGACTTAAACATTGCAATGGCATTTAGAAATTTTTACTTTGAAAATATCAAGGAGAAAGTCTTCAGAAAAGAATCTAAACTGTGCCATGTTCAGAATTATAATAATTAAATTCTGTAATTAAGTACTCAGAAAGAACATAGTATAGAACTTAGTACATAAAGGATAAATCTGAATGGTCTGTCTTTGGAGAAGTAAAATACAGTATTTTAAGACTGATGGACTAACAATACCAAAATGCAACGAACAGTAAGTGATAGTTGTCTGTGCTGTCAGTTAGTACTTACAATTATGTAATGATAAATAGCACAGTATATACAAGGAAAAGTTTACAGCCAGAGGTATTACAACAGTCCAGGAAAACTTTTACAGCTCACTTCTGCTGTGTGTTATCATAGGTCTCAAGGATACTTTGGGTGTTAATACATTGAAATCCATGGTTCTGTGTGCTGTTAAAAACACACTGCTGGGTTTGTCTCAGTCTATCTTGCTTCCTAAATAATGAAAGTAAGAAGTCCAGAGAGAAGCTTACACAAAATAAGAATTACAGGCAAATCACTTTTGCCCAGCCATATTCCCCTGTTTTGTAAGGACAGTTGACATCAGAGTCTTATTCAAAGTTCATCAAAACCAGTGTTTCCATTCAATTCTTAATAGGATTCTTAAAGGTGTTTTGGGGAGGCAAGTTACATTGGTCAGATAGGTTTGAATTCTCACTGCTGAGTAAGAATCCTGTAACAAGAAATCTCGGATGGTTGTTGAGGTCACTGAGTGGCCATGTGTAGCTAGGCCCTGACAAAGAGGATGTTATCTCAGGTGAATATTGAGCATACATGAGCACAGGCTCAGAGGTTTTGCTCATGACCCTAATTGGCTCAGATATTCATATTAAATCAGGGACTGCCTTTTGTATTTTGTTCGCCTTTTTTGTCAACTTACTGATGGATGAAAGGGAGAGAGCTTAGTGTATGACATAGGTGCTCCCAACACTCTGATTTAGTATGCTTTAAGAAAAACCTGATTTCTCATGACTACAGAGTTTTGCCATTCTCAGAGCAGCATTTTACGGAGTATAAAGACCAGGCCTATGTAGCTCTGTCATAATGCTGATATTTAGTGTGACTGGTTTTGTTCAAAAATCGCCCATCCATCATCAGTATATAATGTAAAGAAGATTAGTGATTGTTATAAAATGGCAAATAGCAAAAAAAAACAAAGCCACAAACAAGCCAATGTGTCTCAAGCTTTGCAAGAAGGAGCAGAATCCTCAGGACTAGACAGCTTTGGATCTGTTTTTAGCCTCTGTAACACAGCTGAATGGACAGGCCTTATGTTGAGATCTGTATGTAGATCTCAGCTGGAAAATTTTATTTGTGAATAAGAAGTCAATGTCTGTCATTCCATTTGACATACTTCTATCTGTTCTCAAGCAGTCAGTAAGTCTTTAATCAAGAAAAAAAACAAAAGAGCAAGAAGTTTCATGAATTATGTGTTTCCTCTTCTATTTCATGCTTACAGTATGGTAATAAGGTACAGAACAGTGATATCAGAGAGACCTCTAGGAGGTCATCTGGTACCTCCTGTGAAAGCTGCTTCTTTGTCTTTCCTGACACATATTTCTCTGGTGCAACAACAGAGCTCACAACTCACAAAGGGCCACCACAGCCTCCCCAGATCACCTGTTCCAGAACTTCTCTCTCCTTACCATTAGGCAGTTTCACTGATGTCAATTCTGGATTTCCTTGCTCTAGTTTTAATTCTTTGCCTGTCCACTGTGAGAAAGCAATGCAGACTGCACTTCTAGCTTTGCAGAAGTCTGTTTTGTGAGCAAGAACTGTTGTTGTGTCCTTTAGTCTTTTCTTCCTTAAGCTAAATCCCAACAATCTGTTCTTCTGTGTATGTCATGTATTCCAGACCTCCGGTTATTCTCATGTCTATCTACTAGTCCTTTTCCAGTCAACCTCTCCCTTCCCCCTTGCCTTATTTTCCCTTTCCTTCCCTTTGCTATTTGCTGGTTTTGAATCTTAGTTGGCAATGAAGCATCCAGAAAGCATCACTATGCATCTCTTGGAAGTACTCCACGTGAGGTGTTTGTTTTTTTCATGGCAGTGGTGACTCAAATTTCAATTGTGTTTCCCCTGACTCTTCCAGTTCCCTGTCTTGTATTTGTACTTTACATTTACCCCTACTCAGAAATGTGTAGCACTGTCATGATAGTTTATGTTTTTCTGCAGCTTAATTTGCAGTGAACTTTTAAGTCAATTAAGTTATAGGATTTGTGCACATGGTATGTGTGAAACAAATTTATCAAAGCATTGAGCCTTTCTGTGCCCCAGAATTAGAATCATGTTGTGCTGGGGCTCAATGCACAAAAGCAAGTCCTCACTTTCAGAGGTCTGGGAATTATTAGAGAGATTTTAGCGTTTCCTTGATGCTCCTGTTATTAAAAGTTATTAAAAGTAATTGGAGACTGAAATCATAATCCTTACTACAGAGTTATCATTTATTGATTTTCAGTTATTTCTGGGAAGCTTTATGAAACAAGGCATTAGAATGAGCTCCTAGAAGTGCAAGCATTTCTCTCCTCTGTCACAAAAGTGATCCAGATGGACATTGAGCTGGGCTGGTGGAGGTGTGGTGGGATAAGGTTTCAGAAAATTGTTTTACCCTTCTGTTATTCATGCTGAACACTGTAACTGAAATGTCATTCACTATGCTGTCAGACTGGGACTGCCAGAACAGAAAGACAGACAGATGCTATTACACAGTGCAGAATTACCAAAAGGAAAGACATTTCTTGCCTAATAAATAGATCACATGTTAGCCGGTAAAGGGAAATAAATCAGATATGTGCATTAGTTTAAAAGATAAGTACCTGCATACACATATGGATCTACATACATAGCTGTCTATGCATGTATACAGGGTACATATATATATATTTTTTTTTTTTCTTGTATATACATACATCGCTGCACACATTGGAATCCATTAAGCTAGCAGGGATCCATTTTGGACTCTTTTTTTGTCTGCCTTGTTTCTGAACATATACATACATACATACATAAATTAAATTAGACACGTGGAGTTTCTCATGATATGGAATTATTTCATTTTAGCTTTGATTGCATTGCCATCTTATGAGGTTTCCTAAATAGATAAGCAGAGAACTATGACAGTTTGGCACTCCCTTGTGTTATAACAGCACCTTTCTCCTTTTTAATTTTTATTTTTTCCAACTAAATAATCCTTTGCTTTACAGAAGAGAAAAAAAAAGTAAAAATGATGTAAGGAAGATAAAATGTAGTAGAAAAAAAAGTTAATTGGAAGTTAGAAGCAGAATTCATAAATAAAATAAACATTTATTTGACAAAGGTTTGAAAGAATGCTCAGTTTTATCAGAGAACTTCCTAGCCATCAGCTTATTCCCTAACACACCTATAGCCACAGGACCAAATATCTTAATTTGCTTCAAGGCTGGTCTGAGCCCATTATAACACTCTTCACAGTTGAATCCTAGCAATTGGTGACAACTATAAAAACAGTAACTTCTATGAATCTTGAAAAGTAGTGACCAAAGCAGGGTGAAGCTAGCAAAATAACTGTTCAGCAAACACTAATTGAAAAGTGTTCCATGTATCAATTTTCAGTTAAGTATTATCCAAGTTACCATATTTTTAGTCATTATATATTCAAATGCATGTTTTCATGTCTCATTCATTATGTCCCTTAGTTAAAAATTTTATTTACTACTCTTTTTATAAACAACAGGGTTGTTTATAAACAACAGTGTTTATAATCTAACAGTGCTTTGCCTGTTAGATTTTGCTAATTCACTGGACAGGAATTGTACAGAAAAATGTTTATATCACATTCCATCTTTATTCTGCAGAGTAGCATGGAGGAGAAAATTGTCTCCTCCAAAGAAATTGATCTTTTGTTATCACCTACCTCGAATGCTTCAGTGATACAGAGATTTGTTCAGTAAGGAGTTGGAAACACCTTATAATTCATCATGCAGGTTTTTTGTCATCTTCCTTGTAGGATAGAGGGAACTAGTGCCTCATCTGAAATATCTTGAAATTCCTCTTGCAGAAAACCATGGTGAATGGCTGGCTGTAGGGATTGTAGAGCAAAAGAATCCTGATCTCTTTAATAAAACACATAAGTTGTGCATGTGTGTGTCCTGCCTCTGCCCTTTCCCCAAAAAAGAAATTGATTTTGCCTGCCATGTTCTCTTCACACAGTGGAAAGGTTTTGTTCCATTTCTGACTAATTAAAGTGATAGTGTTCATTTTGGGATCACCTCTACAACAAAAGTAAATGCTATATTGAAAGAATAGGCAAAGACCAAATTGCCTTACTTCCTGTTACAGGGTTCTAAGAAAATAGGTCATCACAACAATCTGAGCATTTCTTTAAAAACTATGAACTCAGAAAACCAAAATATCACATTATAATATTCTAGTAGATACTATTGTTTGGTATCTTGCCTGACAAAGTTACTATACTGTAGCATCTTTGTAGAAAGGTATTGCCTTAAATAGTCCTCTCATTCTTTTTATTATGTTGTCAGCCAAAATTTTAAATAAACATCTGGCATGCTTCTGGAACAATACACCTGAGCTTTGATTATACTTTTTTCTCCTAGATCATTTATGTTTGCAGTAATTGATTACATTGTCTGGATCTAGGAATAGAGTTTTGGAAGCTTGGCAAAGAGTCATTTTGTAGCTGTTTCACAGTCATTAATATCAGATCTGTGCAGTACTGGGTGAGCAAGAAATGCATATTTAATCTAGTTCAGGCAGGTGAACATCACTGAATCTCATTTGAATTTTTTTGAAGATGATGCTAATACAGTTAACAGTTTCATGCACTCAGGCTGGTTTGATGTCACCTGCAGAACAGATGCCAGGTGGTACCTCAGCTGGAGCAGAGTTGGAGTTGCATAGACAGGCAATACTGGATGTGGGACAAAGCCTGTCTAGACTAAGTTAATCCATCATTGTCTTTGGACAATTTGGACTGGTGTCCTGGTTTCAGCTGGAATAGAGTTCTTTTTCCTAGTAGCTGCTGCAGTGCTCAGGTTTGACTTTAGTATGAAAATAATGTTGATAAGTCAGTTGTTGCTTACCCTAAGGACTTTTCCATTTCCCATGCTCTGTCAGGGAGCAGGTGCACAGGAAGCTGTGTGGGAGAAAACCCAGAACAGCTGACCTAGACTGACCAAAGGGGCATTCCATACCATAGAACATCAGGCTCAGTGTATAAACTGGGGGAGTTGGCTGGGAGATGTCAGGTGTCAGTTGCTACCTGGGGGCTGGCTGGGTGCTGGTGAGTAGATAATGAGCAATTACACCGTACATTACTCATTTCTTTGGGGTTTTTTTCTCCCTTTTTATTGCATTATTACTATTATTGTTGTTGGTTTTGTTATTGTTTCCATTATTGAGCTGTTCGTATCTCAGCCCATAGATTTTAACTTCTTTTTTCATTCTCCCCCTCTCTCTCATACATTTGTGAGAAAGCAGCTGTGTGGTACTTAGTTAACAGCTGTGGTCAAACCACAGCAACTGGCAGAGTGAGTTCATACCAAATCTGTACCTTTTCTATCATCCATTTGCACTGTTTCTGCTCTAGAGAGGAGCAGGAGTCATAAACCTATTTTTACTGTATGATAGACCTGAGCAGTTTGAAATGGATTATATAAAAATGATAAATAAAATTATTCTTGATAAGTTTGGTTTCCAGCTCATTCACAGTTATTGTCTCTTCATACCTTATCACAGGATAGCACAGAGATAAGAGTACACAGCTCCAAATATCTTAAGAAGAGGATGTGGTTCACAATGGGAAAAACACTGAACTATTTTACTGGAGCAATAGGCTATTTATTGGGAAAAAAATTAAAAATTCTGCATTATAATACAAAACTGGTTTTTGCTGCTTCACTCTATGCCCATCCTTCCTTCTGTTTCCCTTTCTGAAATAAATATGTCCAGTCTGAAGCCAGGATTTCCCTGGTAGTAGTTTGCTCAGATCATCCATCAATAAAACAGACTCACAGCTGCCAGTTCTGTTAGGTCAGATTGTACAATACCTCTATTTTTCCAGAGACTGACAGAGTTTAAGACTTGAAGAAGAGGCAGCAGCTGGTCATTGCTGATAAGACTCAGTGAACACAGTAAGTCATAAATAAAATATACATTTGATACAGAGTGTGCAATCAATTTTATAAGTTACTCATTAACAGGTCCACAGCTTGTAGGTCCTGCTGGATCTCACCCAGTAAGTCCACGCTGTACAGCTGGGTTTAGTGCTTCTATCTGGGCATCAAAATTGTAGTTTTTTCCAGTTTTACACTAAAGGTTTGTCACTATCTACAAAGCAGCAGTATGTTGTGCACAGCTGGTCCAAAATTCTAACACTTCTCTCAAATTACATCTTTGTTCTGCAATGGGATAGGATATAGACTAACTGTAGACTAACTAATTGCAAGTGCCTGTAATTCAGAAATCATTCTGTATGTCCCCCAAAGGCATTTAAAAACAATTTTAGTGGTCTCTTCTCAGACTTTGTGTAGATGGTAAATTAAAAGCTAGATGCAAGTACATCTGTCTATGTTCCTATTAATGGTAATACCTTAAAACCTTGATGACTTGTGTCACACAATGAACTGGATAAGTCATTCACATGTAGGAGAAAGATATTGGAAAAAGGCACTTTACATAACACTGAGAGTTACATATACCTTCTAATCTAACCTGATTTTAGGGTTAATTCTTCCAAACAGAACATGCCAATAGTCACAAGAGAAGTAAAATGTGAGAAAATATTACATTTGTGAAAACGTAGGACTCTTCAAACATGAATTAATCTGTCAGATCAACTGACCAAACAAGGAAAATTCCATACCAGGCTCTCTTGCCTGAACATCATCAGTCCTTTGGTCTACAAGGTGAGCAGAAAACTGTCTGAACAGCCAGCCTCACAATGTCTCAGCCCATGATTCAGAGTCCACCTGCTGTTCCTCAGGAACTAGCATTGGAGCTAATGCTAACTAATGCTTATGTCCAAAATGGTGGGACAGGATGAACTCTCAGCTGCTTCACAGGTGATACCAGAGTGGTCAATAGGCTAGACTGTCACTCAGAGGAGGCTTTATATGCTGTATAAGCAGTCTGGCAGGATACTTATGTAGTTTAGCAGTTTTGGACTCCAAACTGGAGTCAGTCTTATCATAGGACCATGATAATAGTTTGGAAAGAGGAGAAGATAATACACAAGTGGAAGCAGAGAAAGCTAGGCTTGTTCAGTCTGGAGAAGGGAAAGCTAAGGAGGGATCTAAATGCTGTCTTCTGTTACTTAAGGGGTGGTTTTATAGAAGTCAGGGATAGATTTTTCTCTAAGGTAGGCAGTGGAAAAAAGGTACAACAGAGGAAATTCCAGCTGATCTAAAGTGAAAAAATGCTTTATTTTGAGAGTAGTGATCCACTGCAGCAAGCTGCCCAGAAGGGTTGTGATATCCCAGACTCTGGAGATTTTTCAGGTCTGTAAATGCTTTGATTCAACTTGAAGTTAACACTACTTTGAGCAGAAGTTTGGAGTAAATGATTTCTGGATGTCTTTTCCATTCTACATTGTTCTGGTTTTTGAGACTTATGCAGAAAGCCAAATTTGATCAGGAATTGAAGGGTAAATGAAACCTTAGGAGACTGAAGAGGGAATTTTGTGGCAATGCCACGTGTTGTTGAGGCATCTCTGGATAGTGATCAAATTATGACAGTGAAATATGAGAGCAAAAGCCTCTCAGAGTCAGAATTTCACTATTGTGGCACAGCATGAAAATAGTAACCCTAAGCTCCACTTTCAAAATTAAACAAGAATCCAGTGCTGTTTGCAGAGAAATGACAAGGTATCCATCTTATTAATTATATAGCAAATACAAGTGGAAAATCAGTCATGTTCTGCATCACTAAAGTTTCCAAGTAGTTTTAAAGGGTAACAAACAACTTTTGTTTTATTTGAAAAGATTATAGGGCCTTTTTTATAGAAGGGATTTTTTACAATTGTTTATTCTGACCTCTGATTTAAAGCATACAGGTCATATGTCTTGAAAAAGATCTTATTTTTCACTATACAAATTTTTAGTTGTAAAGAATCTAACATAACTCACAGCAAATTGTGCCAAAGGTTAATGAACTTCACTGAATTTTATTTGTAGCTTAAAAATGCCTACTTCATCTTCTACCAGTGGGTTATTTCATGCTTGGTCTGCTACGGTGAGAAATTCCATAACTTCTGCAACTTCTGCTTTCTCTCTAGGTATTTAGAGAGTGCAATGAAGTTTGCTTTTTACCATTTTACTCCAGAGTTTTCAAACTCTCTTTCACTCCTATAGCCGGCAGTGCTCTGGGCTTTGTGGAGCTCATTCACTGAGGGAGAGACTTAGCATGATAACTGGAATTCAAAATAACAGCCCTCTTGCAAAATGCTTGTGATCCACAAGTCAGGAAGGGCTCTCTGTATGATAAAGTTTCAGGCCCTTTAAAACAATCAGTCTAAACCAGCTTTTTCAGTCCATTATTTTGAATCTTCCTCCATGCTTTCTTTATGGCAAGAAGGGGTTTGCATGCTGTTTCAGTGACACACTGTTGTGGTTTAGGAATGGTATTCCCCAATTTAGTGTTCCCACTGAAATTCCAAACCAGGGACCGCTCATTCACTTTGCCCCTTGCCCTCCCTCAGAAGCAGGCTGGAGAGGACAACTGGAGGTACAAAAGGTAAAGATCGTGTGTTGAGAGAAGAACAATTTCCTGGAAAGAGCAGTGAGGTAAGAAAGCAAGCCATAACAACTACAGTATCAACAACAAAATGTGCAAGAGAGGCAAACAATTCACACAAGATTGTTTGAAACTGGTGCTACCCAATTTCTTCCTCCAGCCTGGAACCAGCATTACTCCACCCTGCCTTCTGCCACACTTACTCAGATGGGGACCCCTTCCCCAGCAGTCCCAGCAGTGACCTGGGATGGCATAGAACAACCTCCATATCCCAGCCATGCTCTTCCTTTTGCTACTGCAAAAATCAACCCTGTCCTGGGCAGAACCAGGACACTCACATAAGTAGGCCAAATATGTCTAAAACATTTCTCTCAGTATAAATTGTTTCTGTATTGAGTGCATCAAGGGTTCCCATTAATACTGGTATTTGAAGAAGGTATTTCCATATTGAGTCATGGTCAGAGACAATTTCCAGGTTCCACGTCACTGGGTAGGTCCACAGAGACAAAGCAGTTTCAAGGTCAGGTCAGAAGGCATTTGGCTGAGGTCCAAATTGGAGAGGTACAAGGCTGCAATGCCTGCAGAGCTGCACATGTGGGAACACTCTGGAAACGAGTTCTCCAGGAAAGAGAGAGGCCCCCAGTCCCTGGCAGAGTTTTTGGGAGGAAGCCTCTGCTGAAGCATCATCCAGCTTTTTTTGGAGAAGCTTCAGAGTCAGCTGAGGCTTTTAAAAGTCCTCTCTGAGTGAGCAAGTTGGCCTTGAAGGTAGGGAGGTACACTCCTGGTCCTCACAAAAGAAAACTAAATCCTGGAGCAAAGGGAGTCCAAAAACATGACCACAGGAAATAACACTGGTGTTTTTATCTTTGCCAATATGTCCTTCTCCCTCTAGAGTGTGGAGCTTAAACTCTGTCACACAAAGCAGGGAAAATCATTCATCATGTCAGTGCAGTAATATAGGATTTTAAAGTCAAGTTTTCCAGAAGCAAGTGAAACTGGACTTCTGTTTCTACTGTTAATCGTGCAACTGGAACTCCATATGCTGCACCAGTGTAATTCCTGTGCCCTGTGAGTATATAATGATAGTTAAGAAATGTCATTTCAACTCTTAGATATTATCATAAAATCTTATTAAGTCTTCAGTAACATACATCATTAGCCAATTGCAGTTTTTCCATAGAGAAATGTGAAACCCACATGTAAGAATTAATATGCTTGAATGGACTGATGAAACAAGCTTCAGCAAGGAAAAAGACTGCCCTGAGCACAGACTGTAGGAGGTGGTATCTTGACAGTGTGAAACACATCACCTAACATTTCCATTTGTCAGTCTTGATCAATATGTGTGCCTATTCTCCAGAAGTCAATAGAGACATAGTTCTTTACAGTAGCCACAAGACCCAACCTGACCTGCAAGAAAAATTGTCTAAATAGCAAAACACAAGCCCATTATCAAGGCTGACAAATGATCAGCTGAAAAAGGTTTCTGATTATTGTCTTTTACAAGCCCAGCATTGGATGCAAAGATAGTTTTCTCTAGAGTAAGCTGTAGATAATGCAACACATATCTGAGGTCCCCTGCTTGTTCCCTTTCACACTGAAATTTGTATCCCTTTAAATAACTTCTTTGTAGCAGCAGCATCATCACTAATGTCTCATTTAATTTCTAAAATCTGGGTGTATTACATATATCCTTTAAAAGGTTATTCATACATTTGTATGAATTCTAATAAGAGGATGTAGTAGTCTGGAATAATTTACAGGTTGATCTTAAGCAGCAAAAGCATTTTGAAAATAAATAATTTGGACTACAGAAACATGAAAACATGAAAATGCCTTCTGAGAGGGCTTCTTTGGGAAGTTTATTCTTTACCGTGTTCCATTTCTGTCTCAAATGCCCTTCCTTAGCAGATGACTTGGGTTTGGACCTCCAGCTTTAATCTTTATTTGTCCCAGATTAATGCTTTTTGCGTAGTGTAGCTTCCTTTATTTCAGTTTGGATATGCTTGATAGTCACCCCGTTGTATGCCTCAGTGCTGAGGCTATTGTGTATTTTTCCATCATTTGGAATCTATCGCTATTTTATGAAACACAGTGCAATGCAAGTCCAGGTAATACTTGTTTGAGTCATTATTAGTTCCAAAGGATGGAATACCCTTCAGACTTGGCAGTTTGGGAATGATATTGCTATCATGAAAACAGGCTAATACCTGTATTCATATATTGTTAGTTCTGGCTTCAAAACTGTCCATGCACACTATGTAACTGGGGGGAAAAAAAATAAAAAAAAAAAAAGGACAAATTTTCTTACACTGAAATATCAGTGTTATTATCAAGAATTCATGGCTTCCAGTACAGCACTGGAGGAACAATGAAACAGAAGAAGTAAAGCTGAATGTTCTGAGATTCCTCAAGTGTCATGGGGAAAGAAAATCAACAGCAGCAGCAGCAGCAGCTACAGCAGCCTCATCAACAAAAGAAAGCCCTTGTGCTTCCCAAAACCAATTTCCAACAGTGCCACAGTCCACATCTGTATGAAGTGCCAGATATTAAGTTCACATGGATAGAGAGAAGCCTGAAGTCCTGTCTCTTATAATGGCTTTTTTCTTTCAACTTAAACTACTGCTTGGGGGCAAGGAGCAACATCTCAAAAGGAAAAATACTTGCAAGAGGTATGGGACCTCCAAGAAAAGACCATTTGGTGAAAAAGCTTGCATCAGTTCTGCTCACGTTGGTTGTAGTTTAATTTACCTTGGGATCTTGTTAGTTTTAGTTCATTTGTTAGTAAAATGATGGCATTGGCTCTCAGGGAGTTGTCATATTTAGTTCCATGTAGGCTGTTATTACTGCAAATCAGATAAAATGAAGCAGCAAGATATTCTGGGCTGGATGATGTAGGTGCACATAAGAATGTTGCTCATTTTCTTCTCTGTATAGGATAAAGACTCTCCTATGTGGGTGTGTGAAGCAAGATCCCAAGAATTATTTAGCTATTTTAAGCTTATTTAAGGAATGTTGTGATTGTCCTCATTATATATTAACAGCAAGGGAATTAATCTAAAAATAAGATTGTGAATACAATTCTGTGATATCACTATCACTGACATTTTACAGAACTGATTTATTTTTTTGCCCTGTTGCCACATAATATATAGAACGCCATCTTAAATGATCTTTTTGCTCTCAGTCTGATCAAATCATTTCAGTTTGATTTTACACTCCTTATAAAACATGCTGCTTACAAGAGTAGCCATTTTTCTACTAATAATCACAAGCAGCTATTCTCACAAAGTCTTCCAATGGGACTCTGCCATAAAATGAGGCTGTAGAAAACTTCTGTACAGAAAACTTCAAAAGGCATCTCCTCATTGTTGAAATATCATTGGTGTGTTCCTAGGCTGTTTTAAGTTCTTTTTAAAAAGGCAAATAAACCAGTGTCTTTACCTGTATTAACTTGCAGAATTTCAATGCTTGTTTTGGGTAGAGATAAGTTTATCAGCTGATCACAAAAAGACACAGCAAAATCACAGAATCCTCTGACTTATTGTTAGTATGCTCTTCACAAGGGCACGACATGGACATGTGCATTCTGTCACAGCCTGACTGGACAGACCCCAGGGTGGGGTTATAAGTTTGTTGTGGGACTTTTCCCAGCTTTGCTGTTGCTGGTACCTCTTCTGCTTTGGGTAGTCCTAGCTGTGAAAAGTCTATTCCAACTGCAGTTGCACTTTCTAACTGTGTTTCTTCCTGTATACCCTCTTCACAGAGGAAGTACCATAAGCCTGTTCTTTCAGAACACATAGTAAAAAATATAATTAACTGGTTTTTATTATTTATGTCTGTAAGTGTTCTTTTTATTCCACAAATGACATTTAGTTGTTTGAAAGTACTTGCTTTTCTCCTTATCACTTCCTGAAGCCAAGACATTTATTATTAGGCCTTAAATGATCCAGTGAATTTACAGTACACAATTAATTGCAACAGTAGCAAGTTTGGCACACCATGCTGTTAAGGGTAGCAGGGACTGTAGTGATTTTATAATGAATTCACTCTAAATCTCAGCAAATAGTAGCATACAAGGACATCTGACAGCTGCTTTCCCCAGCCAAATCTCACCACTGAGACTCAATTCCAAGAAAAATAACAAGTCAGGCTTGGTTAGTAGTGCTGCAGCTTGGAATACAAGTTTTGACAAGGGAAAAAAATCATTTGCACTGTACTAGCTTTTCATGAGCTGGGGCAAGGAGTAAATCTCTCCAATGGCAAAATAAAGCTGTCAGGCAGCTTTTTCAGAGGACGCCATTGGACATCAATACGACAGTTCTCCCTCCTGATCTTTTTAATAGGTTGGTAATTCTGAAAAAAAAAAAAGTCATCTTTGCCTACATATTTGTAGATTCAGGCACTGATGTGTTAGAAGGAGTTATATTAGAACAAAAATACAGACTCAATAAGCAGGAGGACCCCTATAGCCTTGCTGAAAAGATGCTTTAGTGAAATATCTCTTAGCTAGGAAAAGATACTGTATTTGCTGCTGGGAAATTTGAGATTGATATATTGATATATACATGTATGAAATAAGTTCTCTGAAAAATTAACAGGCAAATATAAAGGCACATGAGAGTACTTTGATGAACTGAAGAACATGGCAATGGCCATCAGCCTGAGGCATGGTCATCATTGAGGCAATAATTCTATTTCCCAAGCACTTCAATAGGTTTCCTTTTCTGTTTTTACTGGACATAGATGAAAAAATTTGGACTTTTCTCAGTTTGTCCACTTTTACGCACCAAAACATAATTGAAGCCTGAGGACTGATTGCAGGGGTCTTCTCTTCCAGGATAAGTGGGAAAGCCAGAGCTCCTGGAGGGACATCTAACATCTGGTTTTAGTTCCTGATACTGAAGGTCATGGAAGTTCTTCTAGTTTGGGTTATGGAGGTGGTTATCTTTATCTTCATTTTAAAATGCACTACTTTATGGCTGTGGAGGAAAAGGAGACACCAATTAATTCTTGACGTGCTCCTAAGAAAACAGTAAATAGAATGTGCTGTATTAACTTTTACTGACATTTTGTACGCTTTTCACTAGTATTTTCCAATATTTATCTTCATTTTCTATTAAAATCTTAGAACATTTCCCTTTCATAGATTACCTTTGAGGTATGGCATAATTCTGAATATCTTACAGAGGAAAAAAACAAACACTTCTTTCTAAGGACTGTTGCANTCAGTTAACAAAATGAGAGTAACAGCATAAGAATTGACTTTGGTTACAATTGTCATATTAAATTCATCTGTATGTGCTGCACAGCACATTAGTGAGCAAGAAGTGTTACTTGAAGAAATGGAAAATCAGTNGAAAAAAACAAACACTTCTTTCTAAGGACTGTTGCATTAAAATGCTTTGGCCATGAATTCAGACATCACACCAATTCTTATATTAACAAGCAAGGCATATTTCAGAGTCCTCTTTCTGGGCTGCCTTTAAATCTTACATTTTCAAGCAGTTTAAACAGTCTTTGTAAATAAATAGTACTGTCAAATAGATCAATCACTTTAGTGAGCTTATAAAGAAAACAAATGTTTGAGGCTAGTCTTAGGAAAAGGAAAAAAATTATTTGATACTAGCACTGTGAAAAAAGAAGTCAGATGGGAGTGCCTAAAAAATTAAAATTATCATAAATAGCAGACTAAAAATTTCAGAGATTGATATTATTAAACATGCAAGCAGCTATAAATTCTTAGTTTCCTATAAGTTCCTAGTTTTCTGAAGTGGCTAAGGGTACTTTTTGCTTCTTCTCCTTTTGTTTGTAGTTCTTGAATGTCTGTTTTCTGCCCCAGGTTTCCAGTGTGTTCAAATGCCTCATTCATGTTGCCATGAGGATTTGACTAATCTCAAGTCTTAGTCATTAGAGTAGTGACCACTCATGCAAACTCTATTCNAAATATTAATTAAAAAAAATCTCAGTATAACCACATATACAAGAACTCTCCTTTTATTTTATAAGGTTCACTCAAAGCCAGTTTCTACACAATTACTGTCGCTGAAATATGGAAGTGTGTTCTGCCAGACTCCTCTCTCAGTTGTTTTCTCAATTTCAAATAATTCATCCCTCTGGAAGATCAGACTGACAGAACCTGCTCATAATGCACCTGAGTTGCAAGCAAGAGCAAAACCTCTCACAGTTTAGCATCTTCAGTTGGCAACATCCACTCTTGCCATGAAACTCCTCAGCTGCTGGGTTGTCAGCCTAGGTGGGCACTTCCCAAGACATGAGACAGGGGCAGGGAACCTGCAAAGTGTCTACCCAGCTTCATGCTGGTCCTAAGCATGCACATAATAATAAAGATGAGGTAAAATCAAATCTGCACAAAATAAACTAACTACACAAAGCCTACTCAGCTTTGACACCATTGACTTTAAGACTCCTAAACTGGAACACGTGGATGTACATGATGTGTGAGTGACATTAAACCACTTTTGATTTTTTTTTCAAAATACTAAGTCTTCAAAAGCTCAGATAAATGGCTCACAATGTTCACTAAGATTTGACCTGAGTGGAATAGATACTGCTGATGGTGTGAAGAAAAAAGCTGGCAATAAGAAGCAAGGTGAAAGCTATGAAGCGCACAACCATATTAACATGCTGAACTTTTCAAACAGTGACAAAATTATTCTTTCAGTGTCTGTTTCTTCACTGCAATAGCAGATAGAATTCCTGCACAGGTGTTAATGAACCATGACCTTAAATCAAGTTGACCTTGTGTGAGGCTAAATGTACTGGGTATTATAGTGTAGCTGAATGCAAAATGCATGTTTGAAGAAAGTATTTCATTCAAAAATAAAATAATTATACCTGGCTTTCCACGTGTGCAAATTAAATTTATTTTTTTAAGTTTTGTCTTTAATTTCATCATCATATATTACCACTGGGAAATAGCTTTCATTTCTACCTATGATTAATGTGTCCAAAACTGCAGTATGTTTTTGAAAAATGTCTTTGGGCTTATTCTGCCAATAACAATGACTGGGTAATTAATTCAAGCTGTTCCATTAAAAAAAGAAATAAAAGACCGAACAAAAGAACATTTTCTGAAAATAATAACAATTATACAAGTACTGTAATTATTGTTGACATTCCTTAATATTTAATGGGGATTTCTAATACTAATGAAAACTGGAAAGGACTTATTTAAAATAAAACATTTAAAACTTCAATTCAAAACTATCCAGTCCTGTAAATGAATACCTAATTGCTTCCAGGGAATAGCTAAATGTAGTTGTTAAATTTAGACAGGGTCCCCCAATAATTTTCACTGGCCTTGTTTTTCAGAGTTTCTGAGCCATTGACTTCCATTTGAAAGAATTCCTAGCCTTGCTTTTTAACCATTTCCTTTGGTTTTAAGACCATATAGGGGTCAGGGAAATTTCCAGAGCAAATGAGAGGCGTATTTAGCTCGTCCAGGTACCTTACAAATAAATAGAGTCATCAGCATTCTGAAGGCTGTCTTTTGAATGGAGTCTTCTGAATTCAGAGTGCCATGGAGCAACAGTCCACTTAATTTAGTTCCTTGAGTTCTTTCAGTATTGCTGCTTCACTTAATGGTAGTGAACACCTAGAAAGAAGAGCCCTAAAATTTTGAATTTAGCAGCATTCTAATTAATCAGTTGCATTTAAAAATAATAAAACAAATTGTATATGTTAAATGCTCAGTAGAATATAAAGTGTATTTTCAAAAGTTATACATTTTGAGACTGTTCAGCTATATTAGAAATAAATATATTATTGACTATTAGGAGTTCTGTTCATACTACATTAACTTTTGTTGGGTATGGTTTTATATTAAATGAAATGGGTCACACAATGATACATTCATGAGATGAAAAAGGAATTGCTTTTTTATGACACTCTGTGAGAATACAAAATGATCTCTGAAAATACAGAAAAGTTTCCTTAATCTTTAATTTTTCTTGAATATTCTGTGCAGGAGAACTTCATAGAAAACATCAATGACCAGATTCTTTACATACTTTGATCTAATAACTGGAATTCTGGCCTAATATTGCACAGGGATTTAATAAGAACCCATCTTTTGCAATGATTTTAATCAAATTCCAGCACTGCAAAGACACTGCAACCATTGTTAAATGTATTACATGTAAATGTTAGAGGCTTGTGTGTGTGTGAGAGAGAGATTCTAATCACTACAAATATGATTTGAGTCTGATGTGTCTTCATGCCCCAATAAAACCATATTGGCCATTTTGTCCTTAGAAGACTGTTCTTCTCTGTGAGGCTACAGGATCTCTTAAAAATTGGATATCTTTATCCATTTTCTTGGCATCCACACCTTAGTCTTATAATATCATAATTTTTCTGCTAAGTCACTGAGTGCTGAGCATACAAACCCTTGCAAGGGTCTTCTCTTCAAGAATGGAAGTGGAGAGTCATCCTGGTCATGACTCTTAACACACAAACTTAAACACTTCCCACAGCATCCCTCGAAGGAGAGCTGGTTTGTACCCAAAAAGCAGTTCTGCATCAAGGCTTTATTCTAATCAAAATCCCTTGGCAGGCGGAGAGTCTCTTTCCTCCTCCATCTTCTCATGATGCTATTTGTCCACAAAAGCTTGGAGGGGGGAAAAGCACTCAATCAATGACAACAGATAAAAAGCTTCCCATGACTCAAAATCTAGATATAAGGTGAGAGAAAAGGTAGTTAAAAAAAAAAATCTTCTTGTATTGCTTCTCTTTGCAATACATTCAAAAACTACTTTTTGTCCTTAAATCGAATTTATATACTCTTAATTCCATAAGGCAAACACTTTTGATAGTTTAGCAAAATAATAATTTTTTGTAAAATAATCTTATACTTAAAATTACATCCATTAATGATCATTTTTCACACTGGACTGCACTGCTCATTCTACTTGGAATGAAAGTAGAAAGCCTTTTTGAAAACCTTCCAAAAAAAAAAAAAAAAAAAAAAA
>VWYO01025894.1:0-14880 GCA_013400275.1 Rhadina sibilatrix | reverse complement strand
AAAAAAAAAAAAAAAAAAAAGCAAAGGGCTCCTGAGCAGAAAGATTTACATCCTTAAAAGGAGACTATAGAGGTAGAAAAGAAAGTGAAGTGAGAGGGGAACAGTGAACCCATTTCTAATTTCTTTTTTTTCCTGCATGACACATCCTTCTCCCTTCTAGCCTTTCTTTTCTAGTGTTTTTTTAATCTCCCCATTTGCAAGGTTTAACTCTCTATTATACTCAGTCATAGCAGTGTCTATAATATAACTGCATAGCAGAAGCGTTATCAACTTTAGACAAAAGGCTGCTCATCTTTTTCTTGGCTGAAACAAAGCAGGAAGACTGTTCAGGGCTGTTCTCATTTGATTTGACTGACGCAGAACAGATGGGACATAACTCTGTCTCCACACCTTTTATTAACCATAGACTGCAAAGGAGCTCCAGAACCTCTTAGAAGGCCACTGTGGTGCAAAATGCTCTGGTGTGAGGCTCATCTTATTCCTGTGCCTGGGGTTATGTCCCACTGCACGGGTGCCAGCTAATGAAAGCTGTCTGCCAAGATCTCTTCTGTTACAAGCCTTAGCACAATATGCCAGGCAAGCAGAGTCTTGGGTGAGGTTCACAAGGCAGTGCTGTGAGTATTGGTTGTGGGGATGTCTAGCAGAATATGGGCTGAATGCAAAACCCTTAAAATCATATATTGCCCTCTTGACCCTTCTGGAAATTCTAAACATGTACATTAGTCTCTTCCTGAGTTTGTGTTCCTAAGCCTGAAGGTAGGTCTTTCTTCAGAATGAAGAAGCATGGGTCCAAATGGGGCCTCGCCAGTATATGTAAAAACACACTAAACACACCAAAAACAATAGATGTGAAAAACAGCTCGTCTGCTGTAGAATATGCTCAGGGTTTAAAACTGTACATCAGTTGTCATTTAAATGAGTTCAAACATGCCCCATTTGTGTCTGTCATAGTGGTCTGTGACAGCCGTCACTGTAGTCTGTAATTCTGCCATCACTTTCATCTGCTTTAATCAATTCTACCTGTTTCTGAATTTTTGATCTGCTTTTTGACAATTCTAAGTAATTTTTTTTCTCCTAGTGCTTTAATTAGCACTCTTGCTTCCCAGTAAATTACTTGCTGACTGAATCATGCAATCCTTCGCTTGACAGAAAGGTTGTAAACAAAGGGAATTTTGAGTAACAGTCAAAACGGCAGCATTGGCGCTGTAGCATAAAAACTAACTTCAAAGATACAATTAAAAAACACCATAAAATGGGAGTTTCAGATATCATTAGTTCTGTAGTTGGATTCTGTATTTATATAAGCAATTCTGTCATTCTCTGTGGAAAGATAACATTTACCCTTAAATACTTTTTAAATAATCTTTTGTACTCTCAGAATTGCTAGATTGCATTGCAGGTTGGGAATGCCACTGCAGCAGCCACGTGGCATATTCTTCTAACCTGCAGCACTTAGTTCTGTGATAATTGAGTTACAGAAGCTAAAATGACCATTTCAGAGTCTAGTGTAAAGTCACACTTACCACACCCATTGCATAAGCACGGGAGCTGAATGGCCACACAGTGCAGCACAGCAACATCTAATAAAAAACCTTTGACCACCATGAACTTTTCACATTATTGTATTTTTGTTATCTTATATGATGTTAACAATTCAAATACATTGAAAATAATGTTTTCAGAGGTCTGAACATTTTTGGGGTTTGGTACTCTTTAAACTTGTGTAGATATTTTAAACGTGTAGATATTTGGTTTTTCTCTTCATCTCCAGAATTTAATTTTCTTGAGAGTTTGGTGTGAATTACTTTCAACTTCTATCTGGAAAAAGTAGCTTTATGGTCTAGATGATCAAATCTAATTGTGAAATGGTTATTTTAAGGACTGTGCCTGTAGTTTTGGGGAATGTGTGAGACATGCAAACAAAAAATTATGGAAGTAGAATATATATTACATAGGGTTTTACTGGTAAAATTAATTAATCAGTGAGTTCCATAGGTTAATTTCATTTAATATAAAATTGCCAGCAGCAGATTAGATGATGGAAAAGAGACATTTAGAAAAAACATGTTTATAGGCTGAGCTCAATCATTATTTTTCAATGTCAGAAACATTGAAAGTACATTGATACTGATTAAGTTTTCAGTTTTGTTTGAAGCTAAGTTTATATTTGAGTGTCTTGCTGAACCAGAGGAATAAAAAATGATTTCCAGTAAGCTCATTTAGAGTGGAGGGGTTGGTTTGTTTATTTATTTATTTATCTACACATAAGGTCTTAGTTAGTCCAAAAGGATTAGAAATAAACTCAGAGCAGTATGTGAAAATATCCAGTTGCAGACCCAGTGTGAAGATATATGATTACATCAAAGTTCAGAACACCTCTGCTAAAGTATTACATGAAAAAAAATATATACCCTTTTTAAAAAATGTTTAAGATGCATTTGGAGTTTGACAGTATCTCTTTATATTTTGTTTAGCACCAGCTGGAGAGAGCATGATGAACATTTTCATTTTCCAGTGACAACAGAATAATTTTCAATTAAAAGCTGTTGTTTAATGAATAAATAAATAAATAAATATAAACGAATACATTTTGCTGTGCAGCATTCAAGGTCAAATATTTAAATAATCCATCTGATAGCTTAATAGGTGAGTTTGAAATGAATTGAAAATAATTATGGAATCTGCCCACATATTCTCATTATACAGAGTACAATTAAAAAGCTAAACAAAGAGTGTATATAAGATAAAAAAAAATTAATTTCAGTCATCATAAATTGTGTGAGTACAAAAAAGAAAATGTGTTCTGTTTACCTGGTAAGGTCCTTTGAGTACCTTTAGTAATAATGAATTCATTTGTTTGCAAGCAATGTGAGATGGCTCCAGTTAGGTCTTGTTAGTATTTGCATATTAAACATCTGCACTCAGTTATTGCATTGTGGAGCTCTACTTCTTTGATGCATCATAACCTTGCATTTCCTTCCTTGCAGAAGGGAATCCATATACCTGGTGGGTTGGAAAAGCCAACGAGAAGCACTACTATTGGGGCGGATCAGGACCTGGCATTCAAAAATGTGCCTGCGGCATCGAACGCAACTGTACTGATCCCAAGTACTACTGCAACTGTGATGCTGATTATAAGCAATGGTGAGTGCTTTACAAGAAGGCAGGATGAGAATGACCAAATCTCCTAACTTTTATAACACTGCCAGGACTTTGAATATATCTTTTTTCTGTATTTCCTATCTTACCAAAGAACAAAGGCAAAAATATTATATTTGTGATCCCTCCACAGCATGTCGACCCATGCCTTGATTTTCATTTTTTTCATGGTGTCTGTGACTGTTAAATATAAGAACTGTATTTATGATTTCCAGCCCAGTGAGCTATAGAAAAGAGTGCTAAAATTGCAAAGGCAATTCCTCATAGGAAAGACCAGAATTTTGGCCACCCACACAACTTTGTCTCCATCAGATTAAGTTATACAGCAATACAGAATTCATTTTATCCCTGCAACTTCATGTTTTTTTCACTGAATTTCTTCTTTTTAGAGTGCTGCTGCTGCATGTGAATGAGTGATATGTATTGAAATCACTCATCTAGTGCCTCCAAATCTCATTACCCATCTTTCCTGAGAAAAATATGTTAAAAACTAGACTCAACACATATTATGGAATGAGGCTCTGTATTTCAGAGGCAGCTACCAGACTTTGCACATGATAATTTAATTAAGACAGAAGAAAGAAATAAACTTGCATCTCTGATATTCCCCACAAACATGAACAGGCTGTGTAAAGCTCATCATCATTTTGAGTAAGACCCTCTCTGTGATCTTACAACACTTGGTTTGTGAGCCTTAATCATTTGTGTCTCTTTTGTCATGACAGGCAGAATTATATTTTACATGGTATGCAATATTCAGTGACATATTGAAATCATACTTTTATGAACATTTCTCCCATTAATAGCAACCTGCGGGTAATTGAATCAATACTGGCTCATAAAACATTTGAGGTTAATTGAGAAATTCTACAGCTGTTAATGAATGTAGAGCTACAGAACTGTAGTGGTATGTCAGAGTCTAAAACAGGGGGAAAGAAAAAAGAGTAGGAAGAATCACAGAATCACAGAATCACAGAACAGTTGTAGATGAAAGGGACCTCAGAGTTCCTCTAGTTCCTCTACCCATCTATTCAAGCAGGGTATAAACTGTTGCCCAATACTTTGTCTGGACATTTTTTTAATAAATGGAAGGATGGACTCTGCAGCTTCCCTGTGTGCAGTGTCTCTGGTCCTGGGACTGGGCACCATTGGAAAGAATCTGACTCCATCTGCTTTGCACCCTCCCATTAGGTATTTATAGACATTGATGACATCCCTCTTGATCTTCTCCAGGTTGAACAGCCCCAGCTGCCTCAGTTTCTTTAAGCAGGAGAGATGCCCCACTCCCTCTATCATCTTAGTGGCCCTTCATTTGACTCCGTCCAGTAATTCCATCTCTCTCTTCTACTGGGGGCCACAGAACTGGACCCAACACTCCAAATGTGACCTCAGTAGTGCTGAGCAGGGGAGAAGGATGGCCTCCCTTGACCTGCTGGCAAAATTTGCCTAATGCTCCCCAGGATACCAGTGGCCTGCTTGGCCTCAAGTGCACATTACTGGCTCATGTTCCACTTGGTATCCACTGGAACTCTCAGAGTCTTTTCTGCCAATTGCTTCCTAGCTGGGTGGCTCCAGGGGTGCACGGGGTTGTTTCCCCCATCTACAAGTTACACTCTTCACTGTTGAACTCCATGATATTTCTGTGAACCCACTTCTCCAGCATATGAAGATCCTGCTGAATAGCAGAAGGACTCTGTTTGGTGTGATCTGCAAGAATGAAGTAAGAAAAACACAAAAATAGATTCATAAAGGAAACCTTCCAGGCCCTGCAAAAGTTATAGATTGGGATGTGGAAAATCAAATATTGCCACAGACATTGCCACCCTAAGCTTTGACACAGTTAGGATAGTATGCTGTTAGCTATGGTATGGGATGAACTACAGAACACTGCAGATATAGAGGAGTCAGCTTTAGGGACAGGATAATCACACATTACTTGCCAAACTTCAGAAATAGAGTTAATAGAGTTAAATAGAGACATTGAAGAATATAAAGGCAGGTGACTCCAATTCAATCATAGACACTAGAGCAGTGTGGGAGGAGGGATGTAAGTTTGGTTCTGTGTCAAAATGTTAACAACAAAAAGAAGATATTGTGATAATAATTGCAATAATTGGTAGAATTAGGCGCACTTACAGTTTTCATTGCCTATGGCACTGGATGCATATCCATGAATAATAAGGTTCTGTACCATATGTTGACTGTTTTCTTTTACACCAAGAGAAATGTGTGGGGAAAATGGCACTGGATTTTGATCTCTTCTTGAAGATTCCCCAAGAGTCACAGATGATAATTTAATAAACAGTATTCACTCAATAACCTGTTTGTAACCTCTGCACCCCTTCTAACCACTGAGATTATGTGGATTCTACGAATAAACATATTCATATTGTTATTAGATTTAGATCTAAAATAGGCTTATTATCATAGAAGATCTACAACTGTTTACTTGGAACTCCATAAAAGAATACATTTTTACAATTTTTTTTAGGTAAGTATCAGCATTTTTTCATGAAAACTACTATTTATTGCAGGACGCTCTATGAAAAGCAATTATACCACTGGATATTATATTTTAATCTGTGATGTGTGTAAATCACAGGAAGAAATGAAAGCTATATTGTCGTCTTTAAGGACATTTTGTTCAAGATTCCTGTTTTCAGTTTGGTTTTGGTAGAATCTAGTCTTTTCCATAGTCATATCTTTTGGGTTTGGGAGTTATTTTGAGGAGTTCTAGTTAGGAATTTTACCTAGCCGTGTTCATCAATACCTAAAAAGCAAGTGAGATCCAGAGGATTGGAGGCCTTGATGACTTCAGTCATTGGGGCAGAATTCAACCAGGGCTTGCAACGCATCTGTGCCCAATTCTGGTGACAGCAAAACAGCTCCTGGTTTGGGCAGACAATCCTCAGTTGATATATTAACAAAGCAGCTTGCCACAATTTGCCACCATAGCTCACCAGCACAACCTATCTTAGAAGGATTTACAATCCCCTAAAAGAGGAGGGCTGAGTAAACACCAAACTGTGGCTGAGAGTTCAGATGAGACTTTTGCAGTAATTGCATATCTTGTCCACAGCTGGGAGCACTGCATTTGGTTGTGGTGTGCCCCTAATAATGTTCTGCTCCCGCCCAGAGAGTGTTGGAAAAANTTTTGGGGGTTGTTTGTGTGTGTGTGTTTTTTTTTGGTTTTTGTGTTTTGTGTTTTGTGTTTTGTTTTGTTTTGTTTTGTTTTGTTTTGTTTTTTTGGGTGGTTGCAGGGCTAATATACAGTGGGGAGAACACAGTAGCCAGAGCAATAACTATATTAGAAAAGGTAAGGAAGTAAAATGGGAAAAGAAGAATCTAGAAATTGTGAGAATTAAAGGTGAAGAAAAAGAAGATGATGATTCAGGAGAGAGATTTTTAAAGGAAATTTTAAAGGAAGGAATCAGGCTGAATCAGAATGATGTACTGTAAGTTTTTTATGGTCCATTATTTTTATTGTAGAAGTTAGAAATTGTGTCAGAAATTAAGAAAGGAATTACAGTTTGATTAATGATTTCATAGCAAAGGCAGGAGAATGCTTCCCTGGAGAACTGGGTACCTACCTCTGGAACCACATTCCTGCATGATGCTTCCTCTGTTTCATAAGCCATTTCTTCACAGAACAGTCATTAGTCTGGTCCTAATTTTCTGGGTATCTAGTGGAAACCTAGAAGTCCACTTTGTGGTAATACCAAACATTCACAGCTGCAACCAGAAGAGGGGATCACTCTCTGAATGCACCTAACTAATGCGGTCATTCAAANAATTAAATACAATAATTAAAAAAAAAAAAAAAAAAAAAAAAAAAAAAAAAAAGAAAAAAAAAATTTCAAAAAAAGCATGTAGGCATCTCAGATGGAGCACTAAGTATGAGTGTTTTTAACATTAATATCTTTCAGCCTCAACATCCAATCTTTAGAATGCAAATTATGCCAGATACTCCCTCATGGAGTTATTACAAAGATAGGTAGATTTATTAAGCAATCACCTGCTGTACTAATGAGCACTATAAAAAATCCAATGAGAAAATGTGGCATTTGTAGAAAGATTTGAAATAACACATTAGATATAAAATGGGCTCCACATACTGAAGTATTAGAGTAAATTTGGAGAGTGAACAATGTTATACTAAATGAGTATTGTCTGCATCCTATACTGAATAATGCTGAAGCCCTCCAGAATAAATTATAATCAGGGACCAGTCAAGGATCGTATCATAGTGGAAGGAACAGGGAACTAATTAATACTCTTAAAGCAGCCTGAAATGCTTTTTTCCCAAAATTTTGTGTTTGGGTGTTGCCTTTTTTTTTTTTTTTTTTTTTCTGTGTTTGAGTAATTCTCTGTAAGTACAGAACCAACTGTGTTAATTATGGACTCATTTACAATGTAACTTTTCCCAGGGATTAGTGTATACCATAGGCTTGGTAAGTCTTACATCTGTATGGTTTTTCTATTACTGTTTTTTAAAATTTCCCATCACACCTTGTCTATCTGAGTAAAATAGTTGTAGAACTATTTAGCACATGCTTAATGTGTTGATTATCATTCCTGGGTGGTAAATAAGCCAAATGGTAAACATTACAGGGAATACGAGATATGGAATTCAGATTTTTGTGTATTTGCACACATAGCCTAAAATAGAACCTGATTCTTTAGAGAACTCATGTTGTTACTGCAATGTAAGTATTAAGTAGTCATTTTTGTTATGATAAAGAAACAAAAACACAGATGGAGGAGCTTCACCCAGAGTAATCCTGCCAAAATGATCCTTAGTCCCAAATTATGTATGATTTGTGTCCAAAATGAAATTAATTCAGAGTTAAATGTATCAGATTGTATAAGAAAGGTTAGATTTGCTTGCTAATAAAGATAATTTTTTACAGTGTGTATGGTTGACATTTAAAGTCAAATTGCCTCAATCTTGAGAGAATAAAGGTAGTTGTTATGAGTAGCAAGAAGTTTTCTGGGTTGCTGTTAACCAAAATTATAATTGAATGATTAATTTTAGATAACATGTAAGACTTTTTGAAAAAAAGACTCTTATTTGAATAAAAACATTATTATTACAATTTAGGAAGTTCCTTTTAAAAATTACTGGCATTGTAGAGTTAGGCACACTGTACTAATTAAGTAACAAATGTAAAGAAAGCCCTGTAAAGAAATTTTGATTCCTACTCTCATTTGAGCCTAGAGTCAGTTAAAACTCAGATTGGCCAAAGTTTCTACACCATAGACTCCTTGCTTTTTATTACAGAGAAGTCACAATAAGTCAGAAGACTTATAACAAGATGCTGTCCATGGATTTACTCAGAAATGGTGACATAAGAAGTTTTTCATTTAGCACTTCCTGATATGAATGCACTTCAGGTTACAAAGTCAGTCATGAACTTCACTGCTGACTACTGATGTGGTTGCTAACCTTTCAAGAACTATTTGGTGGCCCAAAAGATGATCAAGAGGATTTAAGCAGAACAAATGGAGAAAATCAGTGGAGGGAACCTTATTTATAATCTCACAGTTTGGATATTAAAGTTTCTTTCTCCAGAGCCTGTCAAATTGGTTTATTTTTGTGAGGTGTTTTACAGAACACTCTGCAGGATGCATCCCTCATCCCTTCACAATTCTTCTCCTACAAAGGCAGTTTAAAAGGAAAGTTTCATGTAATGAGAAGATGACTAAACAGAGCTCAGAATGACATGAGTTGTTTAAATGACAGGAATACGGGTGGATGTTGAAATGCCAGCCTGAAGCTGTGGAAATGACGGGTAGGTCATTTGTGGCCAGATTTAACAGGACATCAAAGACTCCTGGAGCTATAGGCAGACATCAAGGCTTAAGTTTAGTATGTAATAATTACCATCGAAATCATAGATATTTCAGTTCCTGACTCCCTTAAGCACTTTTGAAAATCCATCTGTCCTTTAACCTTTTGTGGTCTCAGTAACAGAGCGGCTGATGCAGAGCTGGATAGTTAGAAGACACTGGCTTCTCCTGTCCTTTGTTAGAAGCTGCTAACAATGTCTTTGTATTTTTTTTTTCCCATTACTTTCCCATCTAAGCCGCAACTGAGTTTCCACACTCAGGTGTTACATGATCAGAAGTGTCTGGGTTACATATTCTCTGTGGAAAACAAAAAACAAAACCAAACTGAGAACTCATCATTGGGTCTATGTGGCTACATTTTGTTTAAATTTAATTACTATTTCTAGAATTATGTAGAGAAATCTTAAATAGGTCAGAGGGATCAAATTTGAATATATCTGGAAGAACTTGAAGGACTATAAAGGTAATATTGAGGAACATGCATGACTAGAAACATCCTCTTTATATACAAAGATTTAGATAGATAGATAGATACAAACAAAAAAAATCCAATAAAACTAGACAGACTGGCTGCATAAAAAATCAAGCATTTACATATGGCAACTTTGTATTTAAACAGTAACTTGCAAAACAGACATTTTTGCTAAAATACAGAGGCCTGTATTTAATAAGAAAACATATTGGTTTGTATTACAGGAAATCAGAAAAAAAAAAAAAGAAAATTATCTAATAAGATTTGTAATGTGCTGCTGTTTTACTTCAAATCTTTATCAGATGATTAATCACAATTTCATAAAAAATTAGGAAACTGTAGAATTAGGCCACAGCACTTTGAAAACTTTCATTCAACATTTTTGCAGAACTTAAAGGCCATCTTTGAAATGATAGACAAGAAAACGCTATTAATTGTATGCAGTAATTCAGTAATTACATCTATACAAATAAAAGTTGAAATATCAAGAGTTTTTTGTTTTTGTTTTTAGTTATGCTTAAGGAATGAATTAATTTTGTTGATGAAGGTAGGAGAACTTAGCTGACAAATTGCACTACTTCAGATGGGCTTTTTTTCTTCTACTCTTACAAATCCAGATAGGCTTTTTTAGGTCTTTTAGGGTTACCTTGCAGAGTGCCTTTGTATATTGACATTGACACCCAACGTTATATATTTCCAGTCAGTCAAAATTTAGCACTTTGACAGTATGTAATGGCACAGAATAAAAATTTGCATGAAGAGGGACACTAAAGACAGAAAGTCAAGCATTCAAACCTTAGGAAATGTTAGATTTAATACAGCTGGTAGGACTTCTTTTCCATATGAGTGATAGACTTGAGCTGAAACTTTCACCAACAGACAAGCAGATAGCCAGAAGCCATGAAGTTCATTCCTTCTAGTTACAATTTGCAGAAAAAAACTACTCCAGTAGGGAAAAGGGTCGAGTGACTGGGTATTAAATAGGCTGCTGTCTGTCCTGTGTTTGCCAGCTGTGCTCAGCAGATGTAACTGGTGTGGAATATTGAAACAGGGTTTGCATGCTGAAAAATGTGAGATCTTCCTTAAATTAATTCCATCCTCCTATTTTTATAACCTATTCTGTGTTTTTATTTATAAAACTATATATACCTTGTATTTGTCTATTATGCATTCCTCTTTTTTACTTCTTCCACAAGAAAAGGCTGAATGGTTTTGTTATCATTCGATAATGATGTATTAAATATATGATAACAACAGATTAAAAGTTTGAGATATGGAAATTTTGAAGTGGAGCACTTGGTCATGCTACAAATGTGCTGAGTAGTGCCTTACAAACTCTCCTTTACTTGTGCCTTAGTATCACCACAGGACTCTGGCCAAAATCCAGGATTTTGTTACACAAGGCTGTCTACAAACACAAAAGGACTGGGGTTTTTTTCTCAATGCTGTGCATTCACTACGATAAATGTTAGTAAATGTGTCATAAGACTTATTTGAGTGATTTAAAATTTAATCCAAGGGTCGATGAAGGTCATAGCATCTTTTGCCCAGTAAGTTTCAGGCTATTGTTTTTATGTAGACTTTGAAGGTCTTTGATGTCTGGAATTTCCTCTAAAGCTTGTATTGTATTTCTAGTGCCAGGCAGCTCTAGTCCAGGATCCAGACAAACCTAAGATCACATAGATTGCTCTTTCTCTTTTGGAGATGTTCCATGGAAGTACCGACAACAGCCATGGTGTGTAGCTCACAGGAACTGACAGATTTCCAGCCTGAACTGATACAGATTGAGGGGTTTAGGAGTCTCAAGATTCAATGAATCGTGAAAGTTTCAAATTTTACTTGTGTTTTCTCTTTTCTTCTCTTTGTTATTCACCTTTGGGACTTGATTTCAGGCCTTCTTGTCTGTAGCAAGGTGATCCTACTTGGACTTCAGCGATCATCCTACTCACTGGGAGTAAGGAAAACCTTTCCCCTAAGACTTGTGGCTCATGGCAGTGACTAGACATGTGAGGAACAAAGACTTAACATTCTCCAAATCTGAAAACAGGAAAATGTAGGCATTGATTTGACATGAAATAACTCTGGCAAGCTGCCTTTTCTTTGTTAAAATGCCCCCTTTTCAGTGTTATTTATTCAGTCTTGTGTCCTTATTGTGCAGTTATGATGACTTTTCTTTCTGCAATCAATACAAAACTAAGAATGAGGAAACAGGATTCTGTACTGCCTCATGCATTATGAGCAAAGTCTTTCACGTTGCTGTGCATGTGGAAATGGTCAAGCTCTAACAACCTTCTAAGGATGAAAATGATTCCTATTTGACTTCAAGTTCATTCATTTCTCAGTGCTAGCAGTAGTGAATGAACTTAAAGGGGAGAGGGATGACAAGACATTAACTTTGTTTATTAATTTGCCCTGTAAATCATTGTGAGACAAAAAGTGAGTTTTCACTCTGCTGCCAACCTCACTTCTGAGTCTTGCTGTTCAAGTTTTCTTGTCTTCAGTTCCAGCTAGTTACAGACAGATGATGCCGTCCAGGTCTTTTTAAGTTGGAGAATCGTTCAACAGTGGCACTGAAATAAAAAAATCTATCAGAATTAGGTATTTGTAATTATTATTCTCTGGCATACCCTTGCTGTTATTAAGTGTCCTATCTTTCTTGGGGTATACTAAGAAATTTCTGAGAGGGTCACGAATTAGCAGGTGAAAAGGCAGATACATGATTTTTAATTGTACCATGAGATGATCGGAATATAATTCCCAGCACATTTGTATAATTTTTGTTATTAAACTTCATGATTAGTGTGAGTGACAAACTGAGCAAGAACAGAAGTGTCTCCTATTTTTTGCACAGAAAGATGCAGACTTTTTAATCTGAATGAGAAGCTTGTAGTCCTAGCTTTAAAGAAAATGACCTTACTGTCACAGCTTGTCAGGTAAGGGCAGAGTACATTGTGCGTTGTGCACTGCAGAACTTTCAGCTGCCAATTATTTTCTCCTCCTCCACCTTTTATTTATGGGCTAACTTAAAGACTAATGACTCTGCCCTCAGTGCCATGCTATGAAGATGAAATCACCCCAATGCTGACCAGCCCAATGTATTTCACTCTGTACCTGAGGCTCCTTAAGTCTTGAAGAGGGTGCTTTTCTTCTTAAATTGTAAGACTTTCTCGACTTTTTTTATTTCTGAATCAGATGCAGTCAGATGTACAGACATCTGAAATATATGACAACCTGTGTTATAGGGTAGATGAAGACTGCAGCACATGATTAGCTGTTATTACTATTAGCAGTCATATTTTAGCTGAAACAATCACAAGGGAGTCAATCAAGCTGAAGGTGTTAAGCCTCTAGTGTAAACAAAATATATATCTGTTTTCAATGTTTGTTCTTTGTGTACCAGGAGATATATAGATATATAGATATAAGGGGAAGAATGGAAATAATCATATGGGGGGACAGTTGGGGGTCTTGAGGAAGAGAGAACTCAGAAACCCTTAAGATACTTCTTTTGTATCAGGTCCCAGACTTGATGGGAATATTGTCTTCAGAGCAATTGATCAAAATATCCTGTCAGTTCATCTCTGAGGTAGTTGCAAAACCTCTGCATTTGAAGGAAGGATTGTTTCCTGTCTTTTTCTCATTTTGCCCAGCAGATTCTTACCCCTGCAAAAGACCTGATAAAGAAACAGAAAATAAGAATAGACGAGACTCACCTGTAGCATAATGTTTGGCTGGGAATGATTGTTATATACATAATGCATTATTTTACTCTAAAGAGAAAGACAGCTTACCTGTCTGTGAAAAACACTCAAAGCAATCAAGAAACCTTTCATAAAGTCTGGAAACTGAGCAAAAAAAATAGCAGTGGTTCTAACACCTAGAGAAAAGGGAGACTGCTTTTCCTTTTTTTTTTTTTAATCTGTAGTTAGGCTTGTAGAAGAAACTTAAATTCTATAAATTGTTTTAATGTCATGGACTAGGTGTGGGTTTAGCTTACTTACCATTCATGTTTCCCTCCTGGTTCGCCCTAAGTATTCAAAATTACTACTGGTCTGTAATTAATTATGGCTAGATATTTTGTCCCAACTGCAACTCTCTTTGTGTCCCCCAACCCTCCCTCCATCCCCTCCTCCAGCTGTTTTACTTTTCCTTGCCTCCTGTTCACATACAGAATACTATACTTATGAAAATTATTAGTATAAATTACAGCCCCTGGAGACCCCGTGAAGTTTCTAAGAGCACTCTGAGTGTGCAGTGGAGACTCAGTGAATCACCTCTAAGGTAATTTGCTGCATTTTTATCTCAAGTATTTTTTTCAACAATCTTTAAACTGAAAATAAAATGCTACATGGATTCTTTACAGTAGAAGCGTATGAGCCAGCTTCCTGATGCAATTCAAATGGTTTCTTTTTTCATACTTTGCTGGAAAATAAGTGGTTGTCTTGGGTTGTGGAGCCAGGGGTGTGTATACTATTTCATTTGTTAAAAGCACTTGGGAGTTTTTTGGTTTGTTTGTTTTTTTTTCTTTATCTCTTGTAACTCGGGGAGTGGCGGTGGGGGCCGGATGCCTTCTGATAATAGGCCATTAACACCTCCCCAGGCTATACCCTCCCCAAAGCAGTGCATCCACATTCCATCATCCTATTGTGAGATGCATCATATCCCCCCTGGCAGTGGTGAGGAGCCAAGCATTCCTACCTGGATAAAACTGAGACACAGGAACACAAAAGCTACTAGCTTCACCCGATCCCTGGGAAGAAGACTGGACCCTTCTCACCCACTGGACCCCTTTTACCATCACTGGACCCTTTTGCTACAGGATCATCTCTACTTCAACAGAACCACATCTGCCACTCCAGGAGGACTCACTTTGGGACTGCTTCCAACACCCTGACCAACAGGGGGCCAGGTTGTAGCTCTGACTCTGTCAGAGTTCTTCAGAATTGTTGATTGTTTGTTTGCTTGGTTGGTTGGGTGGTTTTGTTTTCTACTACATTTGTATTGTTAATATTCCCAGTAAAGAACTGTTATTCCTATTCCCAAATCTTTGCCTGAAAGCCCTTGATTGAAAAATTATAATTTGGCGGGGAGTGAGGGGTTTACATTCTCCATTCTAAGGGAAATGAATGCTTTCCCTGGTAGATACCTGTCTTTCCAAACCAAGACAGTGGTTTACTAGGAAGAAATTATTCTATCTAAAACAATATCTCAGGACAGTTACTTATGTGTATTCCTTTATCAAAAATATTATCTTTTTCTCAACTTTTGGTCAAATGGAAGCTGATTACAGGATTACATGAAATGTAGATCAGGTAAATGAAATCTTCCTTGAGTTATGACTTGGGCCTGTTGTTTAAGTTATACAATTACCTTTATGGAAATATAATATAATATAATAT
>VWYO01025892.1:92039-105471 GCA_013400275.1 Rhadina sibilatrix | reverse complement strand
AAAAAAAAAAAATGAAAGAAAGATTAACATTTGTTTAGTCTTTAAATTTATTGTAATCTGTGACTACCTTCCAAGTCATCTTTTTTTATGAGTGCATGTTTCTTGTGTGTATATATAGTAGGTACAGTATGTATATAGTCTGTATAATATTATACAAGATCTATTGTATGCATGTGTTTTAAAAAACAATTGAAATGCTGAGGAGGATTTTACTTTAAAATGGATATTTAGACATGGAGAGAAAATGGTAAAAGGATAAAAGGGAAAAACCATACATAGGACCACAGCAAAGTGGAGCCCATCCTTTTTTGGTACATCCTTTTTTAGAGAGAATTACAGCATTTCATCTTGAGCAAGCTTTAAGACCACCCCTACCTCCCCCATCCCACTGGTAACAATGATGTAAAATATGCTGTGAAAGAAATCTTGTCCCAAATTACTGATTTTAATTATTGACACCTTTTGTCTTAATGCAACTTAATAGAACAAATTCACTTTACCTAGAGATGTTCTGTGGAAATACCCACTCAATTTTAAAAAGCTTTGAACCATGTCAGCTATACCAGTCATGTGGTTAAATTCTCCTATTGACATGGAAAGTTTCACTATATTTTACAAAAGCAATTCACACAATTGAGAGAAATATATGTCTTGCTTAGATGAACCATAGTATAGGTAATCATTTCAATAAAAGCATCAGTCCAAATGTAAAATTTGTGAAACTTCATGAAGAATTAAATATTTTCTGTGAGACACTAATTGTTGCTATTACCGGCATATTCTTTCTGGATTGTTTCCACCAGTGCTTAGAACTGACTTTCAGCCTGGGAAGTATCTGGGAAGGCTTGATTATCTTGTTCACACCTTTCCTTTGTGCACAGTGTTCTCGTATTTACAGTTTCTGTTGGAAGAATAGATTTGGGGGATAAAGCCTTTTCTTTTTCCATGTTCCTTACAGTCGGTTCCTAACAGTTCAGTGTTGTCACAAAAGGGGCTTATTTCTTGTGGCTCTTCCCTACGTACATGGTGTTTGTAGGGAAGAGCCCATTTGGCTATAAGTTATGTATTCTGAGATTCACAATTTGTGATTTTCATTTTGTCTCATTTCCTGGATGTCATGGCAACATTGTTAAAACTGGGAGAAACAGGCGTCTAGAGCTCCTCAGAAATCATGCTGCTCAGATACTCATGTTTGAGGAGATTAAATCATCCCCCTTGCTCAGAGCATCGTATTTAGGACTTCTACGTGGTGTGCCTTTGTTTTACAAGAACTTCCGTCACACTAGAGTTTTTATTTTCTCTAAAATGAGTGGGGTGACTTATACCTGGAATTGCAAATCTTATTTCAAAGGATTGAAATAGGTTGTGGGAAAGGATGGCAAATGAGGACAAACTGGCAACGTGACTGGCATGGCCAGCCTGAGGGCCACTTAGGGCTACTTCACGTTTTTTTAAGATATAAATTATATATATGCAATTTTACCTTATATGCCTTCATGTGAATTATTAAAACCTCCAGGAGAAGAAAACTACTATGAATAATAGAAAGGATTCCTCCTCTGTAGTCAGAGAATTTTGGTTATCACAATGGATACTGGAATATCAAGAAGCAGTATATTTAATCCTGTTGCACAGGCTAAAATGCTTATTTCAGCATTATGGTGATCGCTTCATTTTCCTTTGGTTTCTGGGTAGTCTATTAAAATAGAAAACAGATTAAGCCATTTCTGAGTCTTCCTTTCACTTACTGCTTCCTCTGTGGTTATTTTTCTTTCAGTTACTATCTTTACTGATAACCCTTTACCTCTTCTCCTGGGAATTTAGCTATGCATGGAAAACTGATACAGTGATGCACTTTCTGGGGGTATTCAGAAACTCCTTGTCTGTCACAATGTGTGTTTGGTTGTAGTAAAATGCAATTTTCCCTGCAGAATTACCATTTTCATGAAGTTACTTTCAAGTTTTTAACATTTTAGGCCTGATAGAGTAGCTGGCAAACTTTGTTTACGGCTTTTTAATCGAAGGCCAAGTTGAAACTTGTGTCTCTGCTTTTGCCTTCCTTCTCTGTCATATTATTCTTTCTCATCCTCTAGTGTTGATCAACTCAGAAGGGGGATCAGACTCCAGTTTCACATATCTTCTGCTATCGAGGGCTTACTTACATTTGATCCTACACCTTTTCTGCCCCTGGAGTTTCTTAGTGTCTCCTGAAATTAAATTTATTAATTTGTTTTCAAGGCAAAGGTGTCTATACCATAAAGAAATAATGAGAAAAATAGTGATATTCTTTGTTCCCAAGATTATAAATGTTGTCAGACCTATAAGAAATGTGGAACACTATTTAAAACTTCTCTCTTTACTGTTTCCTCTCAAATCTCCCAAATATTTTGGGTGTATATTCTTCAGTTCTATCTAGCCTCTGGGTTTGGTGTTTTTTTTTTTGTTTGTTTGTTTGTTTGTTTTTGTTTGTTTGGTTTGGGGGGGTTTGGTGGGTTTTTTTGGGTTTTTTGGGTTTTGGTTTGGTTTTTTTTTTGGTTTTTGGTTTTTAGGTTTTTTTTTGGTAAAACGTTTGAGCCTTTATCAAATCCTTTAGCACCTTGACAATTAAAGAACTTGGAAACTAAGATTTAAGCCTGACATTGTCTCTTGCTCTTAAAATATTCAGGCGGATGCTATGTTATAGAAGGAAGATGAGGTTGCATAATTTTAGTCTTATGTGTCAGGACGTTAATGAATTGCCACTGTGATTTTGTTTTATCTCAGAGAGACACTTAACACATCATCCTAGCCAAATTGATGTCTTAAGCAGACCAGGTTCTTTCCAGCATTTCTAAGATCTTCTAATTGGACAAAAAAGCACAAAATAACAAACGCTGCACTGAAACAAAACCTGATAAACCCAAAACCACTTCTTCTTGTGAAGTTAAAAACATAACTTTATACTTTGTCATTTTCATAGCATAACTGTTTTCATTTACTGGACATGAGAAGGAAATAAAACAGGTTTTGGAAATAAATTAGATCTTTATTGACATTTTTATGCTAAAAGAAAACTAGAGAAGTATATAACTCCTAATAGGAAGTAAACAATTAGTATTATTTGTCTCTTCAGGCCATTTTTTGGCTGATTTTTAGTTATGACACATGTAAGGAACACAATGTTTGGAAACAATATAGCTTAAAAATATACCAGATGGTTTAATAATGTTAATATTTTTTTATAGCTGTGGAAAAAAAATAACAATCATCTTTGGCTATGCATTAAAATGCCTTGAAAGCACTATCTTTTATTTTTCATGAAGTAGGATAATCTGTATATGATGTCATAGTTTGTTTGGATCTCTCAAATTTACAGCCCAGTGTACTTTGTAAATTAAACTTTATTTTATGAGCTTATGAGCTCAATAAAAAAATACAAACCATAAAAAATAAATCCTCTGCCTCAAACAACGCCACCAAAACATAAAAACATCAAACAATGGTGGAATCATCTGTGTACAGACTAGTCCAACACATGAACTCATTAATTCATTATTTCCCTAATTCACAAGCTCTCTTATTTACAAGTTCTCTACATTGTATTTTTTTCTGTGAACAAACTATTTACCAAGCTGTTGATGCCAGTGCTCATTCTTTCTCCTCTATTGAGGAGTGAATTTCCCCCATACCACACTGAAAAGCACAAAGGCCTCTTCAGTCAGCCTGTTGTTGGATCTGCTACAAAAATGTTGGGGATAAGCTTAGCCATTTACACTTTCCATCTCAGAAGTTTGGTCTGTAGCACTTCCATGAATTAGTGTAACATAGAGAAACTGCCAGGTAGTTGTTTTTTGAAGATGCAGGATTTGTTGGCTGCACGTAATATCAGCCCTTATCACTTCTTATCCACTGAGTTCTATATACAGACTTCTCCCAATGACCACTCACATTGGCACTGCTCTCAGTATATGTCAGACTTTGGGATCAGCTGTATGTTCATTATTGTCATATTTTTAGTTTTCTTTCCTCTAAGTTTTTTCCAAGCCATTCTGGTTATCCTAGCTTCAGTGTCTTGTAATATCAAGAAATCTATTTGTCAGGATTTCAGTATCAACTTAATTCAGTTCATATACCAATTTCACCCGATAAATTTTGAATAATATCTCTTTAACCTCCATGTCCTTTTGCCCAGAGACTTTGTAGCCAGCATCATAGAGATGGTCACTGTAATCAGTACAAGTTTCATTCCATGCAGGAGGGTATACATTGGTTATGTTCAATGTATGTCCATTTTAATTAATTTTGGAGCCATAATAATAGGCTCTTGTATGTAATGCAATTGCATTAAGTGAAGGGCACTTTTAGTAAGAGGTAGGCTGGATTGTTTTTTGAGATACACAGCCGTGAGCAATGGTAGCTTTATTTTGTCCATTTACATTGATTTGCACAGTGATTATTAGGAGTGTTTATGAAATATTTGCTATGTCTTTTCTCATTGTGTGCATATTCTGTAAGTGTTCTGGGCCACTGGAATATTTCCAGTTTCCTTACATGCCTGTAATACTCCTTTCACTCTGTTGTCACAACCATGTGCAGCTTCATGTGCAGTGTTAACTACATGTAGGTAATTTCAGGTTAACTTTAGATCTTAATATAACATTATCACCCACTGTCAATATGCGTCCTTGTGATGTTGCAGTTGGTGTTCCTTCTGTAGGTAATGTAAAGGTGGGTTAACATGGATCTGCAATACCTGAGATGTTCCAAAATGCAGGATCTGTTATAGATAAATTCTGGGTATATGTTCCAATTGTCAATGTTGCCATGGTGATGCAGGAGGGTCACACTTTCTGCAGAAGGAGACACTCCAGTCTTGGACCTAATCCAAACCTCAGGTTTTTTTTAACTTATGCCCTTTCTCATTGTAAAAGGAACAACACACAGATAACTCCTGAGTTGTGTGTTTAACTGCAACCTCATTGTATGGACTTCAGAAGGGTTTTATTTCTGTTTGAAAAGGATTTTGGGCAGCAGTGATAAGAATTCTTTATCTGTGGTTCTTGTTGTGGGAGTTTGTCATTTTGTAGCCAACTTACAAGTTCTCACAGATATGATTCCCACAGTATTAATAGATCCATTCTCGTGTATTTGCTGGTTTAGTAGTTTATTCCATTGATCTACTGCCCCACTATTTTGAGGCTGATGCAGAAGCTGCAGAATCCATTGTACCAGATTTGAACTAAACCAAGCTTGTCCTACTTTATTCTTAAAAGGTTATCGATCCTAAGATTATGTTTCTCTGGATAAAGGAGAAGTAGCAAACCACTGGCTTAAAGTAGCTGTGAGACCAGTGATAGCTTAGGCAGGGAACATATTCTGAACACCACTATTTCTGCTCCTGTAAGGATTTCTTTCCACCCTCCAGGTGTTTGTTGTAATACACATGAGAAGTTTCCCAGATAAGCTTACCTTCCATGAAATTGGTAGAATGTTGGTGATGTGCTATTCTGTTGTTTAGGAAAAAAAATGGCACAAATATACAATTTGTGGAATTTGTTTCGCCAGAACTTTTGCCACTCTTCTTTTTTGACATCAGTTCTTATTGCCTGTTGAAATAAATCCTACATCCCTGTGTGTCTAAGCCACTCCTGTAACCAGGTACTTGTTTTGCCTCAATACTTTGTGCTATATTTTTTCCTAACCAAATGATCAGTCTACTGGCTGTGTGCTGCCAGGATTTTTAGGGTTTTGGTAACTAGATACAATTTTTTATGGACATGTTTTTAGACAGAGCTATATCGTGAATCATTTTCCAGTGTGATTTTTTTTTTTCACCATACGTTATATTCATTTACTTGGCAATATTTTTTTAATCTAGCCACTGGGTGGGACCCATAAGGGTTATTAATTAAAACCAACATTACAACAGGAACAGACACACAAAATTTAATCGCCTCTTCTTGAGTTAATAGCTTCGTAGCTAGCCGCCCTCAGTAAACAGCCAAGTTTTCAGAGTTAAATCACTTCCTATATTCTTCCCATAATGACCACATCACCACCACCCATTTCCTTAAAGCCTTCTCTCTTTGTCAGGGTTTGTTGAAGGGTGAACTGCAGCAATACCATGGAAAGTTCTGACTTTGTAAGTAGCACTTACAAAAGAACATGATTCATTTTTTTCCTATTAAATTTATAGATTACACAAAAGAAAATTAACTCATTTAGTCTAAAGCAGACATTTTCTCTAAAGACAGAATATCTTAAAAAAAAGTTTGGCTGAGGTCTTTATAATTAAGAGACATGTAACTGAGGATTAAATCATGCAGTTAGTAAAAGGATGATGAAATTGTATCCTCAAGCACTGCCCTAGCTACTGAACTGACTGAAAAGGCTAAATTCAGTGAGCAGGTATAAACATGAAGAAAGTGCAATAATTTTTTTCTCTCCTGGTGATTTTGTTAACAGTGCAAGGGCGAATATACTGCTGTTTACCTAAAACAATAGGTGGCAAAAATAAATCAACAGCTTTTTTTTTCTTAGTGGTGTTCAGGATCATTAGGTAAATAGGAAAGGTTGCAGTATAATTAAATGTGGTTGAGATCTTTGTTCACCAAATATCTGTCTCTTTTTTCCCTCTGAGAACTATCATCACTCTGTTCTCACTCTATCATCGCACCTCACTCACACGACACAATGAATGTTGCTCCATATATTTTGTTTATACTTATTTTAAATTAGTCCAGTAAGAAAAACAACTTTAAAAGGGATATTGTGTTTCTTCATATCACTCAGCAGTTAAAAGTGGAACTATAAGAAGGCTTCATTAATCAGAAAACCCCCATTTTGATCCAATTTTCTAAGTTTATTTTATCTTTCCATCCAATTATCTTTTTTTAAGCAATTATGTACACTGAGCTCTATATGCTATGCTAGCTAGTCTGTTGCTGCAAACTCAGGTAGTGACTTTAAAACTAGCTCCACACAGTATTGTTTTTATTGATTTTAGACTTGTGACATTTCGGATATTAAGAGATCTGTGTCTAACGTTAACATGGACCTTTCTTCTTTGAATTATCTTTAACATACAAGTTAAAAATTATTCTTGTTCCCTCTGGAACATGTATAATATATAAATATTTTATAGATGAGAGTTTTCAGAGTTTGTCTTGGTTTGGAAAGACAGGTATCTGCCAGGGAAAGCTGGAGTTTCCCTTAGAATGGGGAATGTAAACCCCTCACCCCCTCCAAATTANCCTACCGAGTTTTGACAGTTGGCCTATTATCAGAAGGCATCCACCCCCCTCCTCCCAGAGTAAAGAAAAACAATTCTCCAACTGCTTTCAGCAGATGAAATAGAATACACATTTTTGGTTCCATAACCCAAGACAGAATTCAATGTAGATATATGATATTTTCTTTCAAGTGGTCATCTACCAGACAAGAGAATTATTATTTTTGTAAATATTACTGTAAATATAGAGATGATTAAATATTCAGTATCAACACATTCAATACTAAAACAGTCTTCAGTTGGACTGCTGGACTTGTTTTTATTATATTTTTTATCAGTGCAGTATTTTTGAGAACATGAAAGAGTAGATTGATATGAACTATGAATAAGATAAAATAAGTCCATCTTAATCAACCCTCTGGAACTGTGAGATTTTTGACAGTTTTAGAACTTTTGCAATAATCAACATATTTTTCTAATTTTTAAATTTTTGCTTCCTTTGAAACAAATATTTCAGTCCATTTCTATAAAAATAAATACAAGCACACATCTTCATAATTCATATTTCTAATAAAATTCCTGTTACCTGTTTCAGTTGTACAACAAATATTGTATTTTTTTTGTTGTTGTTTTTATCCCGAGTCAGCTAGCCACTGAAATGATTTGTGTTGAGATCTGTCTCTTCTTCCTCTTGCAGTCTTAAAGGGGGTATCTAAAAAACCTGTTTCTATTAGATTTTCTGAAAAGGACATAGGGAAGTTAATACAAATAGAAATACCTCCTTTTCTTTATCACCTTGGAGTGAGACAGCACTTCTGTTTTCTGGAAGAGGAATGACTACTTTTAATTCTTAATTTTTTTGAATTTTAGATACAGACTTGGGGTCGTCTATCTATGCCGAAAGTGCAGGCAAAGTTCAGCCTATCATAAAATGATTAGAAGTCTAAGAGGCCATCAGCTTATTATACAATCCTACTTCAATTATTACAGCTGTAAGTTTGGTTTGACTGGCAGTGCCCCAGCCTCAAGAACGCTTGAGCCATCACAGTGGAGGGGAGCAAGAATTCGTTGGTTTCCTTTTTAGTATTTGTGATCTTAACATTTCTCCAGCTTTGGAAAAATTACTGAATGTCAAATAACAAAGTCACCGCAAACCTGTAACATAACAACAACAGGCTATTCTGATTCATGAATAACTCAGGTCTTTCAAAATTTCAGTCAAAGAAAAATATTACCATTTTTATTTCTCTATATTTTAAGATTTGTAAATTGTGCATTCCCAAAGTTCTCCCTTATTTTAATGAATATGCAAAGAAGCTAGCAAAATCCACTGAAAAAAACTACTGATTATGAAAAGTGTAATAAACATTTCTGTCGATATCTACTAGTTTGGTACAGACACAAAAAATGTAAGGAAAAGTTATTGTACTTTTTAAAAATCCAGAAGTTTCAATTATTTCATTATGTATCTTTTACATTATGTAATATGTTTTATATATATTATTATGTATCTAAAATTTACAGTGATTTTGTTTGGTTGGTTTTTTAATTAATGTTTTAGGAAACAACCCAGAAGTTAAAGTAACAACTGACTGCAAGTGTTTAATATTTAGTTACTTTGGCTCTACTTTGCCTCATACAAGTTTGTGGGTGGCAATATCTTTGTATTTTGGATAAGGCTTATTCAAATTAAATGACCTGGAAGTAGGTCAAGAAACAAGACTCAACCTTGATGAAGCTTTGGCAGCAGCTCTGCTGCATCTGTGTAGTGTTGTTGTGGGGCTTGATGGTACTACACCAGGCAGTGATAATGAAGGGAACTGGGAGTCATTCAACATCCTTTTCCTCCTCTCATATCCGTACTCCAGTACAACAGTTCACAAGCTTCTAACAAATGGCAAATAAATGTTCTGAAAACATAGAAAAGTTGGAAACAGCTGGAAAACTGGAATAAAACCTGCAAAAACTTATATTCAGTTCAAATGAGATATAACTGAATCATACTGCCAAAACTATCTACTCTTCAGTGTTTTGTTAGCAGCATTGGCCTTCTGTATTTCAAATGCAGGTGTTAGCACTAATTGCTGTAACATATAAACATGTTTGTTTACAAATGGATATGGCAATTCCTTTTTTACTTCAAACAACTTAGTCTTTTACTGAAGTAGCAAGATTTATAAGTTTATTTATTTGTCTGAATCTTTTTGTTTGGTTGCTGTGTTTTGTTTTTAACATAACCAAGAGGAAAAACACCAAGGAAGATATAAGTGGCTAGTCTCTACAGACTGTCCACATCAGCATTTTCTCAGCACTGGGGTAGGGAAGCAATTTCTGAGAAACCATTTTTCTTCTGGGCCAAATAAGTAATAAATTATGAAAAGATAAATAATGAAAAAGAATGCAACAAGATTTACTAGCTGAGTCATACCACTATGAGGTAGGCTGTACAGTACAGTAGAATGTGCTACACTTTCAAGAATAATATAAGAATATACTACCTGGAAACTTTCTGGAATGCAGACAGCAAAATAAAGCTCCCAATTAAAAATGCTTGATTTTTCTCTTAAAAAAAAAAAAAAATCCAAAGGTCATACGGGTTTTTGATAATTTTTTTTTCTTAGGTATGCAAATTATAAGGCAAGTTTTGCCTAGTATGAAGTTTCACTGTTTGGGAAAGAAGACAAGTTATTTGTGATTTTAGTTCTAGACAAATAACTTCTTCTTATTAGATATTTAAAATATGTATTGATTCAATTCAATCTTGTCTTGAAGGAAGAAAACTTTTATCTGTTTTCATTAGACTCAAGCATTTTTGAGAGCACTATGATTGTTTTATGACTCTTTCTTGGCAAGCAAATCCTAGCCAAGTAATAGGTATGTCTATTTATGCTGTACTCAAAAAGTATTAAATAAAAGATACTTAAATAGCTAATTTTTGTTGATAAAGTATATTTCTAAAATGTGAGCAACATCATTAACTCACTATTACAGCAGTAAAAACCCCAACTGTTGAAGGTTATTCATATGATATAATTAATTAAAAGCTAAATTATTGTCTGTCTTTGTCTTTTTTTAGGAGTAAAATTAGATGATGAATCAAAACATGAATTTAGACTCCATTCAGAAACAAATGGAAGAGATAGAGGTTTTTGGGACCCAAGCAACACAACCTGATGAATTAGATGGATATTGGCAACCAGGTGGTCCTCTGTGTCATTCAAATCTTCCATCTCAAAGTTTCTGCCCAAATTCACCTCATTATGCACATATGCATACAAGTTACAGCAGTGACTGGGAAATTTTTGAAGCAGTAAAAATTCAGGAGCTGGAGGAAGTCAAAGCCAGAGCTGCCCAAATGGAGAAGACCATGCGCTGGTGGTCAGACTGCACTGCTAATTGGAGGGAGAAATGGAGCAAAGTTAGAGGAGAAAGAAATAAAGCACGAGAGGAAGCAAGACAACTGAGGATCAAATTAGACATTGTCATAAAAGAGCTAAGTGTGCTTAAAAAAATAAATCAGGATTTAGTAAGTGAGAAGGAAAACTTAGCAAATGGAGCTCCTTGGAAAATGGAATGCTGTTGCTCAGAAATATCCTATATTAAAAATGATCAAAACCTGTTAATGTTTCTGGAACCAGAACCTCAGAAAGACCTAAACAAAATCATCAAAATTTCTGGAGCAGAAGACACAAAGAAGGTAAAGCATGGGAAAGATTTTTTTTGTGGTTCATGAAGTGGCAAAATATGGATATGTATATAAAAATGGGATTTTTCACGAATTTTGGCCAAATGCTGCCTGATCCATTCACTAGCAAAACCCTTCAGCCCCTTGACACCCCCCCCCCCACCAAAATATTTCTAATACAGAAAAATACAGAAAACAATTCATATCCTTGCACTATGACTAGTCATTTAAGGAACAGGGGCAGATTGTTATATTCAATAATTTACAATATTGTTTTGATTCTCTCTCATGTTTTACAGTAACAAGTTCCCTCTCTTATCTAAATTAACCATGTTTTGTATACTTACATTCTTTTTCCCCTCCAAAAAAAGCAAATTAGGTTCTTGACTTCTTAAATAAAATCACTTAATTTTCCCTGAACTTCAAAAGCACGGGAAGTGGTAAGGTAATTCTTTTGCAAATCTGCAAGACATTTTGTTTGATAAGGAGAGCAATTAAGTCACGATATAAAATAAAAAAAATTGAAAATCAGCATTGTTTAAACAGCTTCTAGCTCTATACAGAAGATCCAGTTATATTCATCAAAAACAGAAGTATTTGTTCATGTTTAAATACTTTTAATTCTGTTCTGGGAATACACTGTATAATCTTCATAGACAGCCCCATGTAAAAACTTTATTTGTTTTCTGATAGATGCCAGTCATTGTAGATATAGGTAAATTTTTTTCACACATTGCAGGAATTTTTTTCCTCTGCATTGTTGGAAGTAGGAAAATTTTTACTTCAGTTCAAGGGAAATTGCCAAGATTTTAGATCTGAATTGATTCTGTTCTGAAATTTTATTCTCTAATTCATATTAATGATATTATATTCCTATGAAATCTGAAAAAATATGTTTCTAGTAAGAATAAATTTTGCTAAAAAAGCATGTCTTTCATATTTTCATGCAGACAAATGTGTCATTGGAAGGAAATAGCACAAAATATATTTTAACTATTTCTCCTTGGTATAAAATATTTTCTACTTGAAAACTGAAACTTTATATGTGAATGGGAAGCATTTTTATCTTTGCAGTTTTTAGTATTTTCTGATGTAAATTTTGGGCATTTTGCTAAAAACTCCAAAGAACAGAGTGATGTGAAAGAGGATTGTCAGTATACTGCTAAAATGAGATTAGCTTTTAAACAAAATTCCTCAGATATGATAAAGCAAATACATTTCTAAGGGAAATTTGTTTATAAGAGACATTCAGCATTCCTCAAAAGCTTGTGGNAACTGTCTAAGATGTTACCTATTTCCTTTCTTTCTCCTATGTTCCTTAAAGGTCTAGAAGAGCCTTGGTAGGTCCTGCTGGAACTATGTTAGACTTTTTTCTTCATTTATGTTTTTCTCAGGTGTCATATTTTTGTTTTCTCAGGATATAAACAAAGACCAATGCAATGACAATAAAAAAATCAGCCCGAACCCGCCTGCTTTCTTCCCCAATAGACTTTCCAGCATCTATTTGGAGGAACCTAAAATAAGTTTGGGCACTACAGCTAAGACAACAGAGAATGATTTAATACATGTATCAGTCCTAAATTTGCGTTTGGCTGAGATGAGGAAAATCTTACAGAAGGAAAGAGAGTAAGTGCAATATATATCCTACTTGTGGAATTCTCATAGAGGAGTTGAAGACAGTTTCTAAAATAAATATGGTGATGCTTGCATTTATAGATCATATAGCTCATATGTTCAGAGCTTTATTCATTGTTATTTGCAAAGCTTTAATAAGAATTTAGAGAAACAATTCAACATGTGTGTTTATTGTTTTCTTTGGCTTGTCTGTCATTTAAATAAGAGATGTTCCATACAAATATGTACTTATTAGCAATTTGGTATCAGTGCAGTGATATCTAAAGTATGTTATACCCAGGTTTTGGAGTGCTTTGTGCATAATAACAAATTTTCATATACTCTACTAGCAGACTTTGAAAGAGTCCAACTGCAGAATGACAAAAGCTGTTTTTTGAATTCAAAATATATAAATCAACTGCAAAATGCTGTTAATCTTAACCTCTTCACTGGTAGCAAAGTCTGTGTTAAAAGCTGGTAACAAACAGGGAGTAACACATTTACTGTACACTTATGTAGCACATCAAACTTGCCCTACATCAATACTAAACATATATTTTGATGGCCTAAAAGAAGTTTTATGTTGTATAAAGAGTCAATATTGAGAAAGATTGACTCTTACCAGAATGGCTTTTCAAGGAAACATGCAGCATGTGATGCATGATGGTGTAGTAGCAGACTCCAGGCTGTAATTACAGGTGATGTTAATTTCAAAATCAGTTGAAGTTAATTAGAAAATTAAAAAGAAGAAAATTCCCTGTCTATTGCAAATATATCCAGCACTTTCAGTAGAGAGAGTCTGTAATGGTAAACTGTGTTGAAGAATTTCCTTCCTGTCAGTTTATTTCATAATAGTGGTGTAGATAGCACAAGTCTGAGGTTAAAAAAAAAAAAAAAAAAAAAAAAAAACTTTTAATTCTACA
>VWYO01025892.1:76677-91995 GCA_013400275.1 Rhadina sibilatrix | reverse complement strand
TTTTTTTTTAATATTAATTAGATAGTTTTGGAAAGCATACAATAATTCTCTAGTTGAATCATATAGTACAAGATGGCCATGCTCTCTCTCCTTAAAAAGTATTTACTTTTTCTATGGCAGTAAATTATATATGTGAGTTAGGAGACTGATGCCTCACATACCCATTTTCCTGGGGTTGAAATATTTAGGGGCCTAGTTACTTCATCAGCAGAGTATACGTACATATATAGTACTTTTTTTTTAGATAATGGATAATTTTTCAACTCTCTTGGTCACTTCTCAGGCAAAATAATAGGTTTTGGGTTGCATGCCTCTCTAACCAATTTTTATCTGTATTTCACGGAGACAGATTTTCCATTTATACCTAGATATGTACTGATTGTGGTGTAAGGCAATAAATTTACTGGCACATGGTAAGAATTGGGGCACATCTGTAGCATGCAATGTGTGGCAATGCCAACGTCAGGCAGCAACAGTACTCACAGAGCAGTGATTTCCACATAACAGAGAGATTGGTTATAACAACTCCCTCTCCAGGAGGGCAACATTTCCTGCATGCAGAGATGTTATGTAAGCAGAATATGTGCAACTTCTAAGTATGAGGCAACTATGTTTGGCAATGCAGACATTGAATAATGTTACTAGGGTAAGTATTATCATAGTCACCAGTCTCTTGAGATAGCTGATGAATCTTTGTTGGGCAGGCTGTCACCTGCTAGCTCAGAAAGGGTTGGTCTCCACTGCCTAGTAGAATTAGTTGATTCTGCCAAATTTCCAACTTCAGATTTCCAGTTTTCTCTCAGCTTTTTTTCTTGTTCATGTCAGTATTTTTACTTCTATATTCTGTCATTGCTAGTAATGGCTATCTCAACAATCTCACCTTTGTCTGCATTTTTACTCCACTTATCTTGTGTGGCTCTTGCTTAAGCACTTTCTCACAGCTTCTTTCTCACAACTTAGCAATTTTCTCAGTGAACTCGAGCCAAAGATACACAGCTGTGCTGCATCAAAAGCAAACAGATCACAGGCAGCTTGAACCCCAAGGCCAAAGGTTACTTTAGCAGTCAGTATGATCTTACTTATAACAGCAGAGGACTTCTCAGCAGTTTCTTGGTTTACATACAGCACTCTGACTGCATTTTTTCTAGACTCAAGTTAGCTTGTGCAAATCCAGTGTTTGAACTTCCCCCTAAGTAAGTTACCTAACAGTTACCTAAGTAGTAACTTTCTTGGTTTCCTAACTAATCTCTCCATAAGATGTTTTGCTTCTTCACTCTGAGAGGACTTCTGCTTATTGCATTCTGCTTAGAACTATCATCAGTAGTGTTGAAATAGCTTTCTGCACACAGATCAGGCTTTGGAAAGAACAAAAAGAAAGAAGGTCTAAAAAAAAAAGTAAAAGTAAAGAGATGAAATTTTATGTTTTGACATTCAAAAAATATCAGGCTCATGTTTGCAACATAAAATTACACATCAACGTTCTCTACTAGGTGCTAATGGCTTTCACATCAATTACATATTTGAGATCCCATAAATGTGAATGGAAATTACAAACCTTTCGAGTGGCTCAGAATTTTGCATAGTCATTTGCTTAAAATAGCTGTCTTTTGTCATCTTTTGGATCAGTGTTCTCATCTAAATGTCTTCTAGTTTTAAGATCGTAATTCTGTTTTGAATTTTAAAGTGTTTGTTTCCTCTAAAACCAAAAGCCCACAAACTAGCCCACTGCTAGTTGATAATATCAAAGAAGAACTGCTTAAGACTGGCTGGGTAGCATAGACAATGGATACAAAAGGCTCTGCCTGAACAAGAAATCCTGTTGGTTTTTGTTTGTTGTTTTTGTTTTGTTTTGGTTTGGTTTGGTTTTTTCTGTGAGGATCACTGAACACTGGCACCAGTTTCCCAGAAAGGTTGCTGAGTTTGCCTCCTTGGAAACATTCAAGTCCTCTCAACATGGTCCTGAGCCATCACCTCTAGGCAACCATGCTTGAGCATGAGGTTTGCACCAGATGACCTCCTCAGGGTCCCTCTCAACCTCAACCATTCTGTGCAATTCTGTGATTTAATTAGATAATGAGTTAAAATGTCTCATTACAAGATCCATGAAAAATGCTCTGAATTTGATTCTTTTGCCTCGTAGTAAGGTGCTTCTGATGTCTGCTATCCTCTTTCTTCCACTCTTTTTTTTGTTTTGTTTTGTTTTGTTGTTTTTTTTTTGTTTTGTTTTGTTTTTTTTTTTATTTAAATAGTAAACTTTATGTAATCAGAATTATTTCTTTCAATTAGTGGTATCAAAGGAAGCTGATCTCACTTAAGAAGTACTGTAATACAAAACAAAACTTGTGCCTCCTAAATAAACAAAACATATGGACATTCCTCTTTTACTTTTCAGATTAGACCATTTCTGAGGACTTTCACTGCATTCAGTACAGTCAATAGGCTATTATTCAAAGTATTAGATGTCATCTTTCATGCTTTCACTTTCTACTGCATTAAATGTCCCACCAGTAGTCGTTGTAGTTCCCCAATGAAGTCATGACATCTTTCCAATGAAATATCTCATTACTTGGAAAGAAAAACTGTTGAGTGGAAATGCATGAAATACATCTTGCTCCACTTGGTGTTTATTTTATTACTGTAATGTTATGGGAGTTCTAGGTCTTGGCTAAGATAAACTGTGCTATATATTCTAAATGTAGGCAGAAAAAGGAGATCCCTGATTCAAGAGCGAGGTTTAGGTATAAAAGAAGAGAGAAGAAGATTTATTCTGCTATAGTGGATCGCTTCATTAATGTAACTGACAATGCTTCAGGGACCTGAGTCAGTCTAGTCATTGGCAACTCTTGCTATCTCTGTGCAAGCCTGCAGTCTGCTGCACAGAACCACCCCAGACAAATTTCATCAATACACTTTGCTTGAACAGGTGAATATGTAAACCAAATATTCTTAAAATATAGTTCTAGTAAGCCTGACAATAATATCTTTCTTAAAAAGGTTAAAAAACTCCATTGGCCTCCATTAGAATAGAAAATAACTACTGAGGCACACAACAGTTTCTTTAATTGCCAGTGTTAGAATTTTCTTTCCAACTATTTCATATTTTTTTCTCATTGTACAGGCATTCTGCATTAAATAATACATTTTCATAAAATTCTTCTAGCATTTTCTTCTAGGAGCAGTGACTTTTTGAAACATGAAATATACACCTTTTAATTTTTTTTTAAAATATTTAACATCAATCATCTTTGGTTTCTGGTCTTTATAGTACATATTTCCTCCTGTACACATCTGTTTAATCTTCTGTTTATACTAAATACAGGTGATGTGATACCTTTTTCTTTGAGGATTGTCACTAATTGTGAAAAAACATGCGATAAATTAAGTGGCCTGAACCACTAACTGAAGTCAAATTTTCTTCGGTTTATCCAAAAAATTTATTTCATTTAAAGTTTTAATTCTATACTACTGTATTTCTGTTTTCTCTTTAGCCATTATTTTCGGTGAGTAATTTGGAATAATTATGCAATGATAATATAGGTTTTTAGAAAAGTCAAGATATACCATTGACAAAGGCAACAGAATATAACTCAAGCTATGAGAAGGAAATTCAAAGTAATTTTTCTTCTATCAGCTTCAAAATTGTGCATTGCTAATTTTTAAAATGCTTTTTTAGAATGAATGTATTTCTGGAGAAAGAAATGGAAAAGATGGAAAATGAATTATTTCTTTGGAAATGGAAATACGAAGAACTGAGACAAACCAAGCTGGAAAGCCTGAAACAGGTATGTTAGCAATACATTGTTATCACATGGAGGAAGAGAGAAAATTTAGACTTCTGATTTCCTGTGTTGTAACTAAGAGTAAAATAGTGTCCAGGGTTTATGAATGTGATAAATCCACCACTTATCAGTTATTATTCTATGTAGCCAGATGAGATGGTGTGTGGGAGCTGCCATGGCAGCACTGGTGCTCGGGAGCTGTGGGACTGGCACTGGGATGGCTCCACAGGCTTCCAGGAAGAGACCAGCCAGAGGAGGTAGGTTCTGGTGCCCCATCCCCATGTGTGGTGAGGCTGATGAGGTTGGCCCTGATGGATAGCAATGTGTGATCAGGGTCCAGCAGGACTTGTGTTCAGAGAGAAAGGGCCCATGTGAGGTAAGAGGATCTTCAGGACAGCCATGCCACCCTTCCTGTGAGGCTGGAGCAATATAACAGTAGATGTGTAGAAATTGGCTGAAAAAATGTGTTGTCTCCATCAACCTGGACCAGGAAATAAGGCTGGGCAGGATCAGAGAAGGCAAACAGGATATTAACAGGATCTTCACAGGGACCCAGAGATAAGAAAGTCTGAACTACATGGGAGGGGCAACCAGGGGCTGTGAGTTTCACAGTGAATAGAGTCCCACAGTAGGAGGCCTGGAAAGGTATGCTCTCCAGCAGCTGGAGGATGGCTCTTTTTCCAGACCTGCAGTTCAAAGGGTTCAAACACCTGGTAGTGAAGTAAGAGAAGAAAGCCATGACTTGTGAGGCATCAGAGCAAGCTTTAACACAAACTATACATTAACACAAGGAGGAAGCAGCAAGTGGCAGTAGGAGACTAGCTTGTGGGGATAGAAACCCCTCTGTTTCCCACTTGCTTTTTTGAGGGTTTCATGGCTTGCTGTGGGCTCGGATCCAGAACACTGCAGAGAGATTGCCAAGGTTTGTCCAGTCCTTAGACTGCTATGCTACTACTCATCCCCTGTGCACCAGCTAGGGGCATATTGGGAATGATCACATAGCTCTGAGGTTGAGGTCAGGGAGACCCAAGGTCTTGTCTCCTTGATCCTAACAGCTGGGTAACATAATGAGGAGAGCTTTGAATTAGGAAAGGAGGCAGTGAGAGATTACAGACCACAGAGAAATGAAGAAGTGGTGGTCAGTTGGAAAGCTCAGGGTGCAGGTTGATGGGAGCAAGAAAAACTTCAGGAATGACAAAAAAATGTGAAGGGACACTCCTCTCTAGTGTTGGTAAAGAAATGCACACATCCTAGGAAACAAGCAGGGAGAATTAGAGCTCTATGTGGTTACAGAACTACAATACTGTTGGAATAATTCAAATACTGTGCAAAGTCCATGCAACTGGAGTACTGTGAAGGACTTCCAGAAACACTGGCAAGGAAGGGCTGAGGGGATGGAAGTTGCCCTCAGATCTATAAGCAGTTCAGGTTTTTTGAGGTCTCCAGAAGGATGGGGGGAGTAATCAGATTTGTGAATCTAGGATCAGAGGAGAGGCCAGTGAGAATGTCACTGTGGTAGGAGTTTGTTATATACCACCTAATGAGGAAACAAAAGCATTTCAAGAACTCAGATCTTGGAGTTGTAAACCCCAGTTATTGTGGGTGACTACAGCTGCTAGAAAGGTAGAATAGCTGCTGCAGTCAAAGAAATTTCAGTGGAGTTTCAGGAATAAAATCTTGCTGAAGTTATTCAAAGGGCCAACAAGTGGTGATGAATAGCTGGATCTTCTGTTGAATAATATGAAGGAAACTAGCTGGGGGTGAATAATTTCCTCATCTGTGGTAACTCTGAAATAGCCATGTTGGTTGTCCTGAAAAAAGAAAAGTGAGCAGCAGAGTACAGACCCTGAACCTAAGAGGAGCAGGATATTGGCTTAGTCAGAGAACTGCTGGGAAGGGTCCCATGGGAGGGAACTCTGGTAGGTAAACAAAGGAGTCAGCCAAAGCTGTCAGACTTTGAAGTAAAGAAAGGTTTGCCCTAATACTCAGGAGAACAGGTAGATGTGTCAGGAGACTGATTTAGCTCAGCAGGGCACTCATGGTGGAGTTCTAATGCCAGAAAGCAATGTACTTTTACAAAGATCAGCCTTGAAGGAATAATTTAAGAGCATTGCCAGGTTGTGTTGGATTGGTGTTAGGAAATACATGTTCATTTCGATCTGTGCTCATGACTAGAAGAATAAGAAATATTTGTGTTGCAGTTTACAGGTTTTATCTTTCAGGACAATGGATAGAGGACCTCTTGGATCCAACAAAACTCAAAATGTATGTCTATATATCTAAACACAGATAGTGATTTAAAAATGTCCTCTGAGTTAAACATCTTAGATTTGGGATAATGGAGGGAATTTAATCAGTTTTCTTTCATGTTCTGGAAAGAACTGAAAGCAGTCTATTAAATCTCAAGTTCTAGTAAATAGGTGATGCATATGCAACACAGCAACAAACTAACATCTATGCATCATATTTGAGCTCCTTCAGATTTTCTGAAGCTCCTTCTTTATTTTCTGCTTGCTCATTAAGTAGGATTTTGGTTTGCTATACTTGTGCAAAAGAGAAGAAGTCTAGATTTAGTTAATAGTTTTGCTTAATAAATCTTTATGAAATGCTTTATGGCACTGTCATCAGGAACAGAACAACAGGAAGTAAAAAATCTCTGAAAATTCCTTGGAGATAAATAACAATGTTTAAGCATGTGCATACCTACATGTATGTGTTGCTACTTTTTTCTTGGGAGCATGCTCAATTTCTTTAATTGCTAACATGAGGTGATATTTTGAGCATTCTGTTCATCTTCTGACATTTATGACATAAATCTCATTTTTAAATTACAGAAAAACACTGATCTGGATGAATCTGACTAATGTGAATGAAATTATTTATATCAGTGGAGAGGGTTTCTGTAAGTGGAAACTCTCCCTCTACTGACATAAACCAAACCTTGTGTGTTGACAATACGATGTGAATATTACTCAGTGTGTATTACTGTTCAGAAGTGGATGCTGGAACAACAGACATGATTTTTGACAGTGAGAAATTTGGAAGTGAAATAAAGGAAAGTGCAGACATCTACTACGCTAAGCATAGAATCTGATTCCAATATACATTTTCCATATTTAATCAATCACAAAGGATTCAATCACAAAGGAATTAACAGCAGATCAATCATTACATCTAGATTATTTCCATGTCCTTGACTAAATTAATCTGCTATTTCCTTTGGTAGATTGCCTAACAGTCCCACTGTGAATGTGAAAAAAAATTGCTTTGTTTGCAAGTGATAGTGCCACTGCAAATGAAACCATTTTTAGAAATGGGTAGCTCTTCACCTTTTGGAAGTTGGAGAGACTTTGGGGAATGTTACAAACTTCACAGCTGCCAAGACTTGGCTACTAGTGCCCCCATTAACTAATCTCTTTCTTTAATTATTTTCTTTAAACGACAAGTATTTATTCACCTTGGAATAAATTAAATATAGAAATCCTTGGTAATCTTGCTGATCATAGTTTGAAAAAATTATCCATTCAGCATCAATTTAGAAGTTGTAAATAAGTTTTCAAAGTATTGAGTTAATAAAAAAAAACTAGTAAAGTGACAATTTATAATCATAGTAACCATGAGCATTATAGGCAACTTTGTATGATATTAGCATTGATCTTGTTCTGTTTGGGGTCATAAATTTTAATAGATACCATTTTAATAGATACCACAAGAAGTTGTATTTGGTGTTGTAACTGATAATTTCCTTTTTTGAAAGGAAAAAAATTCTGTTTGCCCATTAAAAGATGTAAAGCACTTTTTTTTTTTTTAAACAGGAAAGCAATTACTCACTATAAAATTACACTTACTGTTGTATTTACATGAATATATGCAGAAAGGCAAAAATTGTTTGTAAGTCTACTGAGTAAATATAGGGTATTGACATTAGATATACTTGAGTTTAAAGTAAACTTTGTTGGAAAAATAGGAATCTTTTAAGTTCTTTGAAGAATTTGAAAAATTTTACATCCGTAATTTTACTTGTTGAATGTCCTTAGGGATGGGGTATCCAATTTTTTTTCAGATACAGTTTAGTTTACAGATCAATTAATCATCAGAGAATCACAAAAAGTATGTCTGAGTTTGGTTAGTTAGGTCTTTGGGCTCTGGAAAACAAAGCTAATCCTTGGTGTGTTGCTGTGATATTTGTAAACACAGAATTGGAGTAAGCAAGCCTGTTGAAGTTTTAGGTTTTAAAATGATCATTTTATCTTATGTACAATAAAACATTCTTGTTTATACTCATTGCAAATCTTCCTCAAGATTTTCTATCCATGTTTATAAATCCTGAAGGATGTGTTTTTCTTGTCATTTAGGAGTTAAATAAGATGGAATAATTACAAAACAATTTTACATTATACTGAAAATAATGGAAAAAATGCATGTACTACTATATTCCACTGGTGTGCACTGTAGACTTACAAATGCCACTATAGGCAGTGACTACTGTGTTGTTTAAGACTTTTCAGTTGGCTGAAGTACAGAATGTACTCTTACTCTACATTATCTAGTGCTTTCGTAGTTAATGAGGGAAATTCCTACCCCAGTTTGTAGGATATGAGGCAAAAATTACACTAATTGGAACTTAAATCTTTTTGGAACATCCGTGATAAAAAAGTATACCTAGAAAAAAAGGAAAACAAGCTAAATAAGCATTTGCATTTTGTATATTTGGCAGAGATATTTCTGTTCTTCATCTCTTTTTTTTTTTTTTTTTTTTACAATGGAAAGTGAGAAACCAGCTATTGATTTTGCAATAGAGCCAAAACAAACATCTTTAAACATCTTTTAAGACAAATGTTTTCTGCTCTCTCTCTCAGTATATAGATGTTTTACACTATATTACAACAATCTATGTATTGTTACTTAGGAGCACTTCCTTCTTTAAGAGATTGTGAATGGTTTCTTACCTGTTGTTCCTAGATGAAGGAAGCTACACTGATGTGAGTGAAGCTTCTGAATAAATCTTTTACTATCACTATAAACATTTAAATGCTGTTTAAAATGGAACAGCCTACATGGAGGCTCAAGTTGTCTACAGGTAGATCTTGTTAAACACTCTGCATGATTTCTACCTTCTCCAGAAATCTTTATTCTGAAATTACCATATAGTGTGAAAGTGCAACACAGCCATTTACCTGAAATTGCTTTTTTCATTCACTTTGTTCATATATGAAGTAGAAAAAGTGACACTCTTAAGATCTTACAGAAAATTTAGATACATACAGTAAGGTCATCATTATGTCCCGTACTCTTCACTTGATTCAAAAAATGCCTTCTGATTGTCCCCTGAAGCCTGCAGAAAGCATAATAATTATCAGACATAAACAAGTAGCCTGAATGGCTAAACTGGCTACTGTGAATTTCTCTGTTTAACTTCTTACCTAAGATGCCCAGAAATGTTGAGTACTTTTCACAGCAATCATAGGAACAAAATAATGTACAAAAAATAGTTTTACAGTGTTTTTATACGCTAGAGAATAGCCAGTAGTCTATTTTAATATGCTAAAGGAGTTTATTTCTAAAGTTTGATATCAGAAGCCTCAAGGCTGAGATTTAAAATATCATTAGACAATTTTCTGTAAACAACATCTGAATTATTTGAGAATGCAAATGACTTTATAAAATGGAGTCTTGGTGCAGTTAATTTTCCTCTAATAAAATGTCATCTTTTTTAGACTAGGTCTAGAATTTTGAGTGTTCCTTACTGGTTTCAATGCTTCATTTGTTTTGGAGGCTGGTGCAATATTCAGACAGAGTGAAATGGGATGAAAATGGTGCTACCCATCTGAATCATGGTTTGATAAAAGTACTTTAAAAATTACTTTTAATACACATATTTCTTTTCCAGTATAAATTACAAAGTTAGACAGTAAGGAAAGAATTCTATATTATTGCTTCAGCAACAATTATTGCAAAGAGTTGACTATTCTTTCTACTGTTTTTATAAATCAGATCTCCACTCATATTTAGTTTTATCTCTGGAAAGTACATACTTAATGTTCTTAGTGTCCAGCATAAAGAATAATTTGTCATGCTGCATAAAATTAAGGTTCCATTTGATGTTTATTTTCCCACAAATCTAATTTGGAAAGTGCAGGATAAGTCTACAGTTTCATTGACTTTTTTGCTGCTACTGGCTTCTGACAAGATATTTGGACTTCATTGAGTCATACTTTCCAGTATTTTCTCTGTCTTCATTACACATTTTACATTGAAAACACCAAGCAAGACCAGGATTATTTTTTGTTTATTTTTTATTTAAGGACAACTGAGAAATGAAAAGTTATTTCTGTGAGAAAGTATGTTCAGAAGAAGCATACTGAAACATATTTCTGCACACAGATTTTCTGTGAAAGGAACACCATGACAAAATGGCACCTTTTGAGCAGGTTTGTTTAGCCTGTTGTTTTGCCATTGGCAGAAAGTATAATTTGGTGCTGAAATGAAGAAGATGAGGGAGGAATGTGCAAATGCACACACCTATAGATATATGTGTGTGTATATGTTTGTGTGTTTGTGTACATGAAGTGATCTTGGTCCTAGATTTGTCACAGTGCTCCTTCTCAGGGCAGAGGGATTGGATCTAATGATCTTCAAGTTTCCTTCAAATTCAGTTCATTCTATGATTCTATGATTGCATCTCTAATGAAAACAACTTTTCATAGTTCAGATTGAAAGGCCCAAAATTATGACAAAATTTCTTCTTAATAACATATCAGTATGGTCAGTTGACCATATGGCTCTCTGTATCATAAATTAATTCTTTGCAGTGTGTAGTTTAAAAAACAAACAAAAACAAAGGCTGTTTAATATCTAATTTTTAATATATGTTTAGCTATTCTGAATTTACCTTTTGGTATTATACTTTACCGTTCATTTAGTTGTCAAAGTTAATATTTCTGCTAGTGTGCTTACTTACCCACATAAAATCAACTTTGGCCAAAATTACTTGAAAAAAGTATCAAACCATTGAAGAATTAAATGTAATGACAGGTAGAATGTTGAAAATTGATGACATAGAATTAAAGATACTAGCATTCTTCTCCTAGTGATTCGGTTCTTTTTTTTTCTATCCTTACCTGGATAAGGATAACAACAGTTCACTTAAAAACTAGCAATCTAATTTGGGAGGAGCCTTGGTTGGGAAAACAGCCGTAGATAATTTTCTTCCATTGGTTTTGAAACAAAACTTTCTATGCTTAAATTGGTGAAATATGGCATATTTCTTCAAGTAACAGCATGAGTGATCCTTTGAAGTCAATAAGGAATCTGCTGATGTCAATGAACTTTGGATCAGTTCCTAAACTGTGCGGTAACAGGTGATTAGGAATTGTACCAGTTTCAGTATGATGTTCCGTTGTGAGTATGGCTCAGGTAAAACAGAGGACATGCCATGTAGACTGGAAGCAGTAGAACCATTGCTACAGGCACTTACCACCAGACCACTGCTCTACAGAAATTGCTTATCTAGATCAAGTGAGTAAAGCTGTATATTTCAGGTTCATACTCTGAAAGGAGAATTGTATGGAGAAATGTCCTATGCTATATTTACCTGAACTCTAAGCAGCAGAACACTTAAATTTCTTTGAACAAAGTCATCTCCTCTATTTCTTGAATCCTGTTGAACTTAGAGTTCAGAAAAGAAAACAGTCTTGAAGAATGGTTTAATTTGTCCCTTTTAGCGTAGGTTGTTAATGCTTAAGGATAAAGCTCATGCATCAGAATGTGGCAACTTTGGAATCTGGTGTATTGCAGTGCAATTTATCTGCACTTTGAGTAACATTGGTATAAGAGTCTGGTACTCATCAAGGAACCTTGATGCTGTTTTGATTTTCCTGAATATTTCATATTATGTCAAATCAGACTTACAAATTTTAATTAAATATGCTATGGATGCTTTTCCTACAGGAAAGTAATGATTACAAATTCTAGTGTACAAATTCACACTATTTAGTATTCTAGTAATCTGATGTGTATTCATTAGAGACCTATACATATATGTATATTATGTAGAGACCTGTGGTTACAGAAAACATCCTATTCCCAGCATCCTTGACCATTAATCTGAAAAGTCAACAGTCCTCCTCTATAAGATAAGTGAACCTGTGTAGTCCCTAAGTTAAATGTAGAGGCTTTGACTGTTGCTGCCATTTTGATGTATTTTTGTTATGATTCATTAGCATAATTGTAAGTTAAGTTTAGTTAGTATTTTATTTTTGGATCTATCAATTAGCATTCCTATTGTAATCAATCAATCCTAATATTATCAATTTAATTTCATATTAAAATGTAAATTGGGTTGAACAGCATTCTGATCTGCAACATGTAACACCCATACAATTTAGGAAATTCTCGAGACTGAGGACAATGTTAACTTGTTTTGAATGTTTCCTAATCATGCTGACCATTATTGATTTTTTCTGTTTTCTTACAGTTCTTTATTTAGCTACACGTTTTTCTCAATTCAACAACGTAAAAGTGAGGATGGAAAGTTGGTTAAGAAATTGGTTGTAAGCAAAAGAGTTGTTGACCTTCTGTACAGCAAATAAAACTTAAAAACAAACAAACAAATAACTATATTACTTATTTCACTATTTACTCTTTTTTTTCCCAGATGATTTTCTACATATCTGCATTTATCTTCTTATGAAAATCCCTGTATTTTTTGAGGAAGGGTTATCATCTTCCTGTTACAGTACTTATTAGGATGGTTTATGGCATATTCTAGTTCCTAAATTAACTACTAATAATAACTACCTAAACACACAGCAGTAGATAACTATTTGAAGTAACAGGAGGCAAACTTTTATAGTCTGGACTGCAATTAAATTTATAGACTTTTTATTTCTAAAAATACCAAATATAAAAATTATCTTCTGTAAATTATATATAAATTGTTATTGCTCTGAATGTTAAGGATGAAAATTTAATTGCTCTGGTAATTTCTTTCCATAGAATAGGAGCTCATTTTTGCTCCAATTAAAGTCTGTGCATATATTTCTACTCACAGTCGTACAAATCTATTTTTAATCTTGCTATTAAAAAGAGGTTTTGCATTAGTCAGTCTCAGATCTCCCAAGGTCTAGTCTGTGTTCCTTATTTTTGGAAGAAGCTTGTATTAGATTTGAGTAGGAAAAAAAACCAAAAATCCACATACATGCATCGTCCCTGCCCCTGATAGGAACAGTTGTAACAGAAGTAAGCGAAATGCAGATCATAAAATTTCTTAAACTGAGAAACTTCAGTCTTGCAACAATACTTGGATGAAGAGAGAATTAAGCAGAGTTTAATAAGAAGTCTCAGGTGTCATTAAAAAAAAAAAAAAATCTCAGCAAGGGCCTATTCTACCTTCTTTTGAAATAAAAACCAGAATGTCTGGAATTGAACATTTCAGCACACAGTGGGGAGTCCTCCCCCGCTCCAACCCCTCTCATAAAACGAAGATGTCAGTGAGGAAAATTGAGGGGTGAAATTTCCGGCTTTCCTTCATATTTTTTTGCTTAAGAATTCCCAAAGTCATCTGACCTTTGTGACTTCGAATTACATTAGGAAAAATATTTACTGTAATCCTAGGCCTAAAAAAATCTTTGCCATTTACTCAGGATTTTTTAACACAGTTTGTTTATTCTATTACCACTGTCACCCCTGCTGTATTCTGTCATAATCCAATCAACTGCAAGAAAATCATGCTACTCTTTGTAAAGTAAACAAATTGAACCCTTTGTTGTAAATGTCAAGAGCTCAAGTTTTACCTTGTATGTTAGTGAAACATAAATATTAAAGTGTGATTTTTTTTTCTTTTATTTTTTTTAATGGCTTGAGATAGAGTTGTTAGATCAGTTGATTATTATTCAGTATGGGAATTTTTTCTGGATTAAAAATTTGACCTCTCCATGCATAGTAGCAAAAGGAAATAGTCATTTGTTAATACATCGGAATTCTCATTCTCCACATAAGTGATGGCTTGTCAAGCTTTGAGAGTTTTGGTTGGCATGTGTCCCTTATAAATTTCAAGCAATCTTTCCCAAGGGATTATCTGAAACATGAATTATTTCCTTGAATGAGTTTAGAGAACATTTTAAATTCACCTAAACCACTGTATGTTTGTTTAGATTAATCTTGGTTAGAGCTCTAATTACTATATTCATCTCTAGTCAAAAAACGAAAAGCAGTTTGATAATTTAGTCATGTTAGTCCCATCTCAAATATCATTTCTATTTAGGAATATAGCAAACAGCATCTTGTACATGCCATTTTTGTGTAAGGTCATGATTATCTAAGCACCAGTATTTTGCTAAATACAGCAACAATAACAACAACAAGATAATTTGAGGAGCCTGCAGTAAGAGGTATGCTGCAAAAAGATGCCCAGTGCACTCAAATTAATTTAGATTCAGTCTCTGTTTCTAATTACAGGAACTACAGAAACCACTTGAATCTGACTGGTTTTGTCATCATTAAAAAATATAGCCTTCAAGTCAAAGGCTATTTAAATGGAGCCTAATATTAAAATTATGAGGAAATAGTACTTGAATTTTGTTGGAACCAATGCTTCAACTTTTGTTTCTGGTGTCAAGAATTACTCTGAGAACCACTCTCTTCAGATTTGTACAGGAAAGGATGAAAAGTATTTGACTTATGTGCAATTTCCAGAAACTGGGAAAGCTTTTGGAAGTAGTTACTATGAAGTAGGCTAGAAAGGAACCCACATAGAAAGCTGATATTGGATAGTCTGAAAGACCATAGTGAAAGGGCACATTTAGTAAATTTGTAGAGCCAAATTACTGAAGTAAGCTAGTGAAGCATCTTTCTGGTGCAGCTGAGTAAGTTATATTTGATGAAGTTGTTGGTACATTTTACACCATGGGTGTTATATTTGAAGTGGAGAAAGCCATAGACATAGGAGGGGAATATAGCTGAACATCGGGTAAAATGAGAAATACAGAGCAGGAGAAGTCGTGAGTGATGCTGACAGAAATTCTGGAGGTTTGTCTTAGGTTTGAACAAAAGAGAATGAATGCTTAGAGGTGCTGTTGGAGTAGGACTAGAATTGCAGTGGTCCAGGGAAGGTTGGGACAGCCAAGTGGTCTGTACCATGAAGGCGTTTGTGGTGTGAGCCAGAGGTGAGGGTCTCAGTCCTGGACAGAGATGGAAAATACAGTCCTTCTACTGTTGCCTATATTATAATTAGATATAAGGCCTGCATGAAATTATCTATGGCTTGGGTATATATAAAATGAGAGGATATGAGTAATTTTTAATAAAAAACAGTAAAGGTTTTAAAGGAAGAATGACTAAATGGATGATTTATGATTGGTAATTTAATTGTAATTAATTTTTTTTCCAGTGGGTAAATAGCTCTCATTTACCGCATTCATCTTATGGGGGAAGAGAGGAGAATTTCTGGGAAATTCTGGAAAATTCCCAGTATCTTGATAGATAAGATATTTGTAACTGAGAGATAATTTTAAACCAGCTGTAGGTAAAAAAAAAAAAA
>VWYO01025892.1:1934-55778 GCA_013400275.1 Rhadina sibilatrix | reverse complement strand
TTTGTAATGAAAACAAGATTTGTCTCTAAATCTTGGACATGATTCCCTAACTTGAATACAGTACTTTGGAATAATAAAGTATGTTCTATATAATTTTCTGTAATTTTCTGAATAGGTACCTTTATACTAGGCATCTGTGTTTTGTCCATTATAAACACATATTGGTGTTAAATCTTGTAAGCCAAAACTTCACTTATTCTTTGTATTCTCTAAATTATTAAATGTTTAAATACAGGACATTAATGTATTTTCCTTATCCGGAAAAGGAAATAAAAATTAAACTAATTATGTTGGGATCATTTGTCATTGCTTCTATAAATGATCATACAAAACTAGACACAGTAAAAATTTTGACTTATTTCAGGCTTCTTGCTTTGAGCCAAGAAGATGAAAATTGACTTGTGCTTTAAAATCACACAGCCCTAAAAATGATTGTAAGCATATTTGGATTGAAAGCACATTCCACTTTGGGCTGTTTTATGAAAATGAAAAAGTTGTTAGCTGATGTGTTGTGACTGTACATTGTATTTTAAATAAATAAATAAAATAAATTTAAATAAACGTCTTTTGGGTTAGAATTGTTCCTGCATAGAACGTAAAAATAACTTCTCTGAAGAGAGGTGAGACAAGAGGGAACAAAATTTAGTATATTTTTTAACCTAAAACATTGATATGGATGACAAAGCAATTAAAAATATTTCTGTTTTACTTACTCACAAGTAGCATATATGGAATAATAGAATCAGAGGATTGTAGAATGATTTATGGTGGAAAGGACCTTAAAGACAATTTAGTTCCAACCCCACTGCCATGTGCAGGGACAATTTCCAATAGACCAGTTCCAATGGGACCTCCACAACTTCTCTGGGCAGCCTGTTCCAGTGCCTCATCAGTGCCACAGTAAAGAATTTCTTCATAATATCTAAGCTAAACCTATTCTCTTTCAGTTTGAAACCATTCCCTCTTGCCCTGTCACTACACATCTCTGTAAAAAAGTCCCTCTCCATTTTTCTTGTGACAATTAGGTCACCCCAAAATCTTCTCTTTTCCAGGTTAAACAAACACAATTCCCTCAGCTTTTCCTCATGGGAGAAGTGCTTCTTTCCTCTAATGAACTTGGTGGCCTCCTCTGGATTCACTCCAGCTGGTGCATGTCTTTTTGTACTGAGGACCCCAGAGCCAGATGCAGGACTCCAGGTGGGGTCTCACCAGAGCAGAGCAGATGGACAGAATTCCCTCCCTTGCTCTGCTGGCCACATTTCTTTGGATGCAGCCCAGGACACATTTTGTTTTCTGGGCTCCAAACACACATGGCTGGGTCATGTCCAACCTCTCAGCCACCAGCAGCCCCAAGTCCTTTTCACAGGGCTGCTCTCAATCTGTTCATCCCCCAGCCTGTGTTGATGCTGGGGGTTGCCCTGACCCAGGTGCAGCCCCTTGTATGTGGTCCTGTTAAATCATGAGATTTGCATTTTCCCACTTCTTGAGCTTGTCCAGGTCCCTCTGGATGGCATCTCATCCTTCAGGTGGGTTAACTGCGCCACTCAGCTTGGTGTCATCTGCAAATTTGCTGAGGGTGAAGTCATTTCCTTCATCTTTGTCATTAATGAAGATATTAAATGACTGCAGTCCCAATACAGACCAGTCTACAAAATATAGTTTGACTTTATAAATACTAATAATAGAAATAGGATAACAAGATATATAGAATAACAAGAATGTTTTGTAATGGTGGAGAATCATAAGAAAATTGTGAATGATCCAGTTCATGGCATGTTCTGAAACTTGCTGTGAACTCAACTTTCTTCTACCTTCAAGCAGTAAATCAGCATAATAACTGATTCAGAAGTTTTTACAGATGCTATTTATGAACACTAAAATATACTATGCAATTACTTGTCTACCTGTTGTGATCTCTTGCTTGCCTGATGTATTTTTCTTTTAACACAATAACTATTATAAATTAAGATATTCAGTATCTTAAATTAAATGAGTGGTCTGTGTATGAATTACTGAGCTGAGGATTTCGACTAGTAAAACAGGCTGATAGAGTCCAGCTTGGATGTGCATGTAGAATGCAGTATTTCCTGTCTACCTTTGAACTGTGGACAAAAGGTATGAATTTGTATTTTTCTTATTTTTAAACAGTGCTTCTGGGCTAAGGAACTTGCACTGGAGTATTTGTTCAGTTTGGTTCCGGGGAAAGAGGAGCTGTTTCATAAGATCAGCTAAATTGATATTTAGAAATGTCACCCATGATATGGTGGCCTTTTCTAATATATCCCAAGGTAAATATAACCTTTCACTCAAATTTTTTGTTGTTGAAATTATGTAGCTGTATAGCTTGTTTCTTATTTGGAGTCTTTCATATTTAAATGATATTGGGGAAAAAAAAAAAAAGTATTTTTAAGCAGACTTTATTTTTGTATCTTGTAGGTTTTTTTTGTATCTCAACATCATTGAGATATATATATATATATGGTAGAAAGCATGTCTTTAGCATGGTAGGAAATGGTTGAGCAGAATTTGAATGTTTGATTGAACAATTCCCACTGAGAAGGGGAAAAATAGGCCTTGTTAGATTGGCCAAGAAGGAATTTTTGGTGTGAGAAACATGGGAAATGGTGGAAAGCATACATATGAAATCAAAGTTTTTATGATCTGTTGCTATATTTCTGTGCATTGTCCTCACAAGCCAAGAGGAATGCTGTAATAGTTTCATCTCTAAACTTTTTTGCTTTTTCTGTATATTATGTCACCTTATCTTTTGCCCCAGCCTGCTGCAAAACCAGGCATAACTCCCTCAATGACACCAGCAAATGCTGGCAGGAGAATTATGCTGCTTTTGAATAGTCCTCAGTTAAATTGCTCAGGAGACCTGTCAAAAATGTCTTACAGTTCTCATAGCATGCATATTAGAGTTACCTTCTGGGTGATCTGAGGGAAGAATAGTGCTACATACTTTCTTTTCAAAATCAGAAATAGAAATATTACCATGGCTTTGGAGATGCTCTGAAAATTGCTTGTTGTGAATTCTTTCCACCACATTGTACTAACTCAAAGGCTTTTAGGAACATAAGAAAATTATGCAATTTTGGGGTGGTTTTTTTTAACCCTTTGTGCCAGGTAGCATTTCCATGTGGTTACTGCGGAGATCTGTTGTTCACAAAAAACTCTTCCGTGGATCAGAGAGACAGAAAAGTTTAATATGTAAAAAAAAAATAATTAATAAGTATGAATATATTAATATATTGTGCTAATATGATGTGTTAATATGTATTTAGGACAACTGTATGAAAAATTACACAAGTCAGTAGGACAAACTAGATGGGAATATCACTTTTAACTTTTCCATATGTATTAAATATACAGTAGTTGTGTGGAATTGGTAAACTGAGCTAGATTAATGGATGCTTTAGATATATATGATGAGATATGAAGGACTGTATTTACAGAAGGACTGTAACTGGCAAAACTAATGGTTTTGTCGATGTGATAGCACCCATCTCAAGATGTAGTACAAGGCTGCAATAAAAATCAACTGACCAAAAAACATACTGATGTTTTATGTGAAGGTGTTCATATCTCTGCTCTCCCCCAACCACAGAAATTATATTCAAGTGGCATTCAGAGATCTTGTTCATAGATGCTTGGTAGTGGTCATTCCAAATACAAATCTTGAATTGGTTACAAAATTTCCTAACTGAAAACCTGAGGATCCAGGGCAAGTCCATTATGCAGATCAGCTTCATAAGCCTTGTGCAGTGGTGCCCTGATTTGGGGAAAAGCAGAAGTTGTGTTGCAGTGCTCTGCATTGTTGGTTTGACCACACACCGTAAATCTGACATGAGAAAAATGCAGTGCCTATCCTGAATGTGTTCCTATCATCTGTGCACATCATACTTAATAGAGCTGACTTGGAAATTTTGATTTGTTGTACTCATTTGTTAAGTAGGACATACATGTTGCTGAACAGTAGGGCAGTATGTCTGCCTGAGAAAGGTAAATGGTGGCAAAACCAGATTTTTGCTATGTAGCTTTCCTACTCGGAATGTCCTGCCCTCCCTTCTTCTTCCTCCAGCTTTATATGCTGAGCATGACATGGTATGGGATAACTCTTTGTCCAGTTGGCTCCAGCTGTGTCCCCTCATAGCCTCTTGCTCATCCCCAGCCCCCTCGCTGTCAAGGCAACACGAGATCAGAAAAGGCTGGGATTTTGTGCAGGTACTGCTCAGCAGTAGCTGAAACAGCTGATGTTACAGCAATGTTTTATTCAGTAATTCAAAATACAGCATTGTAAGAGCTACTATGCAGAAAATCAACTCTGTCCCAACAAATTAAGTATAACTATGAAAGATTCTATCAGGTTACATTGGTCTCTTTTTAAAGGATAATTTAATGCAGTATTACTTTGCTTAAAATGAGATATCGCTTATCTGTCTGAAACGTCTTTTTCAATAATTTATTTTACTTCTTTATGTTGATATAATTTAGGCAATAAACAGAAAGAGTGGATGAAGCTAAACTATGTGATTGACATATACTTATTTAATTATGTTGATAGAAAAATTCGGATATGCCTTTCTAATTGAACATTTGGTTCTAATAGTTTTGTCAGATATAGATTCACAACCTTTAGAACAACACTTTAGCTATAATCTGGAGGTGGACCAGGATTCCTGTACCCATCTTTATTAAAAAATATATGTTCCATCTGCTTTTTTTTGTACATAACGTATGGTGACAATAACAAAATAATAGTACCTAGGGGGAAAAGTACCATCTCTCTGTGTATCTTAGGATGGCTGCATAATACTGTGAGATTATGTTACTATTGTTCCATTACAATATGTTACAGAGGCAAAAATATATTTTATTGGTCTGTATCTTTTGTGGTAATATCATGATTATGTTGTAGTAACGTGAGAAATTTTATGATTTGAACATGATTGCATTAGAAAATGGCTAATTTAATAAATTAATAAAAAATTTAAATATAAAACTAGTAAGGGACTAAGTCCTCATAAGCTAAAGGAAACAGAGACCAGTAAATTAATTTATTACTATTAAATATCAAAATGCATATTTATTTACATATTGTTTAAATCTATTCCAAGAATAATTCTATCATGGGGTTCCTGATTCACCCAAGAACCCTTTTACACCACATCAAAAATTTCATGCTCCTAATAAATAATTATCTAGGGTATCTCCATTGTCACTTCAGTATTTTGTGTTCAGAATATAGCACAATAGAAGTTCAAAATACTGATTAAATGATACTGGAGTGGGAGGAGGGAAGAGGAGCTGACATTTTACTTAATATCAGTAAAAATTACAGATTTTTCTTTTCTGTCTGAATTTTGTATTTTGAAAGTCTAACTAACTTGAGAGTGGTACAGACAGAATTTTTAATAAAAGTTAAAACAAGCTTCTTGGTTTGCTCTTAATTGGCTTCCTTTCCTATTTAGCAATTCCTCTACGATAAATTTTATCTTTTTTAAATTATCATTGTCTCTAATTCCTTGACCATATTTGAAGATTCATTTTTTCAGCATAACCCCTTCTTTATTTGCTGTAGTTCTGTCTTAGTTGCAATATCAGCATTTCCTTTCAGGCACTTATGCCTAGAAGATTGTTTCTTCTGTTATCAGGATTAAGAAGAGAAAAAGCAACCCATTGCCAATTATTGTCCTTTTGTGGTATTTGAGATTGTTCTTTAAAATCTTTTTATTTTTTACCTGTCTACCATCAATATAAATAGATTCTATGAAATACCAGTAGAGTTCAGCTCTGTTATTTCAGCTGCTACTTCACTATGTATCAAGAGCATTCAGAACACTTAATGGGCTTTTTTTTCCCTTAACAACTGGAAAGGCATTCCAGTTCTGGAAAGGCATTAAATCCCATCTCTTCCCGTTTTTTGAGGGACCCGCAGTTGTCATGTAATGCACTTTTTCTGTAAGTGTGCAAAATTCTTTTTCACAACTCAAAATCAGAAGACTGGAATAAAGCAGGAAACATCTGGTTAGGTCTGCAATATGTCAATTTGTCAAATTATTAGCTTAATAATAGCATATCCATCAAAAGTAAAGAAAGAGAAAGTGTTGGGATTTTTTTTGTTGTTGTTTGTACACCATAAATGGATACTTGTGTTAAAACCAGTGAGGACATTAATTTTCAAACTTCATTTACTTCTTGAGGCACAGCAATAAGTGCTTCATATGAATTTTTGTGGGTTCTCTGATTTTCCTTTTCATCTAAGAGGGATTAGAAGCAGAATAAAAAAAATAAAATAGTCTCTTCACAACCCTGATCCTTTTTGGGTTTTGTTTTACTTGCATAGTAATTGACATTAGAGAGAGATCATTAATTAAATGCTGTTTAATCATATTCTTCATTGAAAACTAACTGTCACTCTGTTTAAGATTTGAACTTCATTACTGTGAGTAAACCATAGTTTGTTGGCATTTTTTTTTCAGCATAGTAAACTTTGAAGTTGTTCCTGATTTGTTGCTTTTTCTTTTTTTGGTGATTGATGAATGTTTTGGAGCAATTACAGTATCAGACTAAGTCAAAGAAAGAAAACAGAAAATAAACAAAAGGGTTCATAATAAGAATATCTTGAAGTTAGGAGGATCATATGAAGTTGTACCACATTCAGGAAGCACATCCACAATTTAGATTATGTTATAATACCAATGGAAATTAAGGTTAGTCTAATTAAAGTCTAACTGTCTGATCCAAATTGGCAGTTACTGTCTCAGTTACAATGACACTGATATTTACAGACTGAAATATCTAGGTGATAAAGAAAAGCCTCAGTAGAAATACAGTTAAATTTGTGGTACATAAGTGACTCAAGTTTTTTGACTTCTCTGATATTTTGTTCATCTTTCTGGTTTTATTTAGCCAAGTATTTTAGGTTGGTACAGATCCTCAGGAGGGATGGAGTAAGGAAGAGGATTACAGGAAGCTATCTGTCCTGATTTTTTTAAATGAAGATTTTTATGTTTGGTGGTGACCATTTCTTTCTTTTCAGATTTGAGTCTGCTGTGGCATTTTTTTTTTTTATTTTATTTTTTTTATGTTTTCAAACACTCTACCATTGTTTGACTTCTGTTTGTTGGTTGCTACCTAAACTGTGTTTGCCCCTTTGTGAAGGCAGTTTGCAATTTTTAGTTTAGATTCTGTGATAACCTCCTCCAACCCCATATGTAACATATAGGGGTAATGTTTGCAACTTATCAGCTTTATGGATTTGTTAGACCTTTGCCATAAATCATATTCACATTGCTAAACTCAATTCTGATCAAGACAAGACATGAGATGTTGCATTGCCAAGTTAATAGAAATTCTGTGACCTTCCATGAGTAAGGTCAAATCACTACATGGACTGGCATCACCACCACATTCTCAGTTTAAAATTTGAAATATATTCCATATTGAACAATCCTTTACTGTGTGGATTTTTAAATTTGGCATTTGATCTCTTGTTTGGCTTAGGGTTTTTAGTGTGGTTTTGGGGGGATAGTTCTGCTTTTAAGGCTTATCAATGAAATTATTTGGAAAGCTGCTTGTTGATCCTCTGACAGGTAGCTGTAGCAAAGATACACTATAATATTTTATTGTATTTAGCTGGGTTGGACTTGATGATCTTAAAGGTCTCTTCTAACCTAATAATTCTTTGAAACTGTGAAATATTCCAAATCAAGACATCAGATTTGCTATCAGTATATTAAAAGTATTAGGGAGAAAAAATACTTATAAAAATTTAATCTTTGAACAATTGAAAATGAAATATAACTCAGTATAGAACACCAGAAGGAACTCTATGAGCTTATCCATGCTCCTGTTCTTTAGAATATGCAAGGTTTGATGTTCTACAGCCTTACTCAATGACCATTTTTCCTTTTTTATCTCTTCAATCAAGGAGAGTGATGGAAAGTGATGTCTCCAGAGATATATTATGAAATTAAGCTGCTTCAGTGGAACAGCTTTCCTTTCTCACATTTTGCTTTTCCAGCTCCTACCTAATAACACAAAAAAAAAAGAAAAAATATTATCCCTCCCTTTGGTCTAAAATGTTTTCTTTCAGACTGTGATAACATTCAGCTGTTTTTATGTACTTTGTCCTGCACTCCTGTTTTTCAAAATTCTGCTGCCTGAGGAACATGGGGCCTTAAATGTTATAGTTGGGGTTTTTTTGCTACAGTGCTGTAAATCTCTATAATTCAATGGCCAGAGATCCATAGATTCTTTTGAAGGTAGCTTGTTTAAACTCATACTTAACTATTTATAATACATCCCAGCGGAGTCTGATCAGTGACCGATAAATGCTGTGAAGTGGTTCTGCTGATACCCATAAGAGAAAGTAATTGACTTGGGAGTACAAGCATCTGGCCACAGATAACTCATTTTCTAAGATTTTGCAAAGATACTGCTTGGAAAGGAATTTGCTGTGACTGAGGTTGGAGAAAAAAGTCAAGAGGACAAGTTTGTCTTCAAAGTTTAAGAGTGCTTGTTGATGAATGTGGAAAACAAAGAAAAAAGTCCTTGACAACATATTTTAGCCCTATTCCTTTGGATTTGAATGGATTTAAACCTTTGAACAATATTTATTTATTTGTTTTAAGATACAAATATGAGAAAAAATAAGAAATAAGGATGTAATTTCAGAGTACATGCACTATTAGGTGCAAAATTTCTCTTTGAATTGCATTTTTGTGCTGTTTCTGTAAAGAACGGGTATAGAAATTGCAATTTCATTCCCCAGTTTCTCTTTCCAATTCATTAAAATTCAACATTTTGTTTTGTTTTGTTTCAATAAACTGGCAGTTATCTATGTCCTCTGAGCAGAGAGGATGATAAATCTTTTATCTTGAAAATCTTGGTGCTTGATGCATCAAACTGCTGTGGGTAGAAAAACTAAGGTGATGCTCTGACTTAGGTCATGTGTGATCAGACCATATTCTGCCTGTTAAAATTTTCAGGTGTGGATCACTGTACACCATAAACGTCGACACAGCAGTCTTAAAAGCTGCATTAGCTGTTGAATTTTATTGTCTGTTTCTGTGTATTGGAGGACTGGGTAAGAATTTTTTATTGTTTCTTCCTCTGACAATTGTTGCAAAAGATCTGAAGAAGTTAAATGAAACATAATTGTCAGTTCTGTAACATCTAAAAGGAAAAGGAACTCATAATTTTACAATATTTGCATCAGTAAATGTGGTAGAAGTGTAATGTTATTGTCAGTGTATACTTCATTCTTGCAAAGCAGAATTTCTTATTTGGCTTTTTAATTCTGTGCAGGCTTGCCCTTGTTTAATAAAAGTCACATGTTAAGCTAGGAAAGCCTTAGCTTGAATTCAGTCCCCATGTAGATGTATTTGCTAAAATAAAAGTAATACAGGCTTTTTGACCCAGATTAAAGGTGTATGGATCTGCTCAGAGATTTTATTTTATGCAAAGAAACTTGCTAACATCCTTTTCTTACACTCCTTTGTGGATAGAGAATCATACTGAGTAATTTTCCTGCTTACTAATTTTGTTGGTCTTTTTGATATATCTGTTAATGATGTTGAAAACACCTCTGGGAATTAGGAGAAGTAATTATTAGAATTGATTGATAATACCTTAAAATTTTTTCAGTGCCTTAAGAGCAGTAAATTATATGATGATATAAGATTTTTATTTACTGCATCTACCAAACTGACAATCAAAAAGGATGGAAGGTTTGGATGTACGCTGTATTTTATGCCTTTTATATTTTTATACTTGCCCTTGGGAATTTTCAATCTTTGTGAATGGAATGCAAATAAGTTACATCAATAAATAGACAATTTGCAGTGCTTTTTTTTTTTTTTTTTTTAATTACAATACTCTAAAAATTCTCTATGGTTTTTTTACTCCTGACCAAGCATGAAAACAATGACAATCCTCATTAGAAGGTCACAACAGTATGTGCTGTAGGTGTCTGCATGGCATAAATGTGACAGAATATATTTGGCATAATTTTGAAAGACATAACCATATCGCAGAGATGTTTCCAACCTTCTGAAACTATGAGAAGTTAAAGAAGAGAACTTCTAGGTGGGCTCTGTAATTATACATCTCTTTTGCCTTCCCTATGTAATGATCTTATTGGAGGAATTGCTCCCTAAAGCCTCTGCCTTTTGAATATCACTCCTTGTCAATCGTTAATGAGGTGGTCATTTAGGAAAAAAGTGCTGGATTAAGCCTGAACAACATGTAAGTCCTAATTACACATATTTCTGTGAAAGTTCATGAATGGCCTGAAGGATCAACACAGACACAGACTGCTTGCTCTATCTCTAGCACAGCATTCATTCGGCACAACTTTGTATTTTGTGTTACCTCAGATTCTGGTGATTGGATATTTTTATTCCACAAAATTAACTGCAAAGTCAAAATTTCAGTCTTCCCAAATTTGTATATGAATACAATATGCCTTAGAGAAACATGTAGAAGATAAAATATTTGGTTAATTGTTACTCAGTAGTTGATTTAATCAGTAATTACTAATAGCCAACATTAGTGTATTAGATGAGTAGTGCTAAATAATTTAAACAGGGTGTTTCCTGTATCTACTATAACTCAATGATATAATATACAAATAAAGATTTAAAACAATATCCATACAAATGAAGCTTAGCTTTGAGATTATGCTTAGTTCTCTGTACTTTAGAGATGTTAATGTTGATTTATATTTACACAATCTGCCAACTGTAGCTGAGAAATCATTCAAAGGTAAAAAATGACAAATAAGAGATGGCTATGAGTGAAATATGAATAAAAGTGAAAGATTTTTGGCTTGCTTTGGTGTTGATATACTGTACTGTCAGTAATGGCAATTATCAGCAAGTCTCTGCAAAGCAGTGATTTTTTAAGCATTAAACTTTTGGTTGTGTAGATAGTTTTAGGTACTGCTACAATTGCTTTAATGATGGGGAAACTTTTTGATCTCCGTGTTTATTTTGTGAGTGCTGCTGTAAAATCTCAAAGACAGATAGGATACAAGAACAGAGGATTTTTTGTGTGAGTAACTGCCATATGTATGTATGCTCTACCAAAGTGAAAAAGGAAGAATTGTCACTTTAAAAATTTAACTATGCTGGGTTATATTCAGTAAAACTTAAATTTAGCTTGCTTTATTTCAATAGAGGAAACTTCAAATTAGACTTTCAATTACATTTTTTTCCTTAAGAAATCAAAGTCTCCCTGAATAATATTATAACAAGAATTAGCAGGAAGTCCCCCATTATCTGAATAAAATAGGTTCTGAAATTACTATATTTTAGTTTTGCCTAGCTAGCTTCCACTGATGATTCTCCTTGGCAGAGAGGCAATTTTTAATATCTTGATTCTTAAAGTAATCTTATTTGCAAAGATGTCATCTTATTTTCATTGTTTTGATTTGAAAACAATCTTTACTTCAAGTGAGTTATAAAAATAATTGAACTATTGATAAAGCTGCAAATCTGTAGGTTTTAAATTGTAAGAAATACATGGTTCGTTTGGTTTCTGCATATTGATCATGCTGAGAATATAAAAAACCTTGATAAAGTGGCAAAGATTGCAATTTAAACAAAAGGAAATGAAGCTGAAAAATTAAGCAAGTCTTTGAATTAACATCAGCAAATGAATTTTTCCACATTCTCAATATTTAGGTTTTTTGTAAAAACTGTGAAACCCCAAAGTTGGAAATAAATCTAATCTATTGTGAACATTAAGAATATATTGTTCATATTTTAGAATATTCCAGACCAAATTGCAGCTGCTAAAATCAAAGAATATGGAGAGTCTATTCATTTTTGCATAACAGTATTATAAAGTAAATGTGGAGAGACATTTAGTGTCACAATAGTGACATCATCTTCTTCTAGTGACATCTGTTTAGCTTGGATACATTTCAGAGAGTGCAGACATTTTCTGGTGCCTTTCAAAGCAGTCCTACAACAAGCAGTTAATTAGAAAAATGAAAGAAAAAATTGTTAGAGTTGTAGAAACTTGAAGTATTGCCCTACTAACAGGTGTCTCAAGCAGTTTGGTCACAACTACGTTTTTGGTTATTGACAAATAGCAGCAGGGCTACTGCTGATTAGCTAACAATGGCTGTCCTGAAAGAAGATAAATGGTTCCATGCTGCTCTACCACCACCATTTCCATGATTACCGTAGAAACAATCAAATATGAGATATTGCTGACAAAACTGCAAACTGCAGCAGCAATCATTAGCTTCAGAAAGGCTGAGCTTTGCACTTGATCAGCCTCAAACTTAACAGTGGGTATTTTTCCTTGTATTTGGTGATCTGTGCTTTTTCAGTGGGGTAAGCTGGGGCTAAAAAACTGCTTGAACTGTGGATTGTTGGATATTCAGGCTCTGGCTATTGGTTTATATCTATCTTTTTTCTGCCTTTTATTTTTTTTTTCATGTTTGCACATGGTCAAGTTTACTTGGCAGAAGCTCAATGGAATCTAATGGTGAAATACTTTTTATGTGAGAAGAAATGAAAATGAGATTTCATTGTGGTTCTCATGATTGATGAGATTTGTAAAATAAGAGGGAGTCCAATTACTAAACGGTGTTTCAGGCAAAAAGATCACTGAGTTTCTCAGTCACTCCTGACTGCTAATCAATTTGTTGAGTGATGATTAAAATGTTTTGCTTTGACCTAAAATGACTTAACAGTTTGAGTCCTAGCTAAATGGTTCTTTTTGATAAGGAACTGCATTCCTATTCTGTATATAAGTTGCAGTTCCCTGTTTTAAAATGAAAGGTTGTGAGCAGCTCTTTTAGAGTTTTATAATTCCCTCCATTTTTACTTATTCAAACCAGGAATTTGTCATCTTCATAATACTTAAATAAATTTTTGTTCATGAAGGTAGGAAAAGAGGATTAAATATGTCAGAAATTAAGAAGATATTAGCATTTTCAAAATGTTTCTTTCAAGATCTTCCTCAATTTTTTTTCAATATTCATTTTCTATCTTTTAAAGGGTTGTTGAGACAACAACAGTCTCAACAAAGAGTGCCAAAAATATGTTTTAAATGTGGGTGACAGCATGCTTTATTCCAGATAGTAAATCCATCTCTCTTAAATAAGTGGAAAAAATTAAAAATCACTAAATTGTGATACAAAATATTTTGGATTTTTTTTCTGGAAGAAAGTTTTCATGCAAGAGTGCCAGCATATTTCTGGGGTTTTGCCTGTATTTCTGAAGTTTTATTAAAAATATACGGTTGTATGTCAATTTACTGTGTCACCGGTGAAGAACTTCAAGAAAATAATGAAAATTCGGATAGACTGTATCCCATCTACAGGTAGACCAAATGTCATTGCAAGATCTTCAGATGCATAAAGGTGATGCTTGGGTACAATTCAGATAAAATTTTGTAGAACAGAGCCATCATTCCCAATAGCCTTGGTAATCCTTTTGCAAGATTTGTCTAACGGTCAGATGAGAACCTAAAAAAGTTTAATTTGTTTGGTCTGGAAAAAAAATGCTGGTACATCAAAATGTCAAAGGAACTGATAACATCAAAGTAAGTAAACCTTTTTCTCATAGTAACATATGAAACTCCTGAACCCATTATTTTCCAAAGTAGATTTATGATATAAAAGCTTTGTGCAGAAGCCAGGTATGATTCAAACACAGAGTTCTGGCCAAAATCCCAGATTAGATACTGTACCATTAAATCTCTTACTATCCTAAAATCCAGACCTCTTGTAAGTGTCTGTATAGTTTGTGAAATAATTCAAAACCAAAGAGGTCTTAATATTCTTGAGAAGGTTTATTTAGGCAAAAGCTAAATTTGCTTTAATTTTTTATTTTTCCTAGCTTAAACAAACTAGGATATATGCTAATTAGCAAATTCATATATGCTATCTTAGACAGTTGCAATGTCTTTGGAGAGCTCTAAACAAACTTCTGTAATATTTTTACTAGTTTGTATTTCACTATTAAAATTGCAGAGAATACAATTTTAAATTTATAAAATTATTTTTGAATTGATATTCTTTTCTATTGATTATATTTAAGAGGCTGAGTACTCTAGTTCAGGGCATATGGAAATCTATGGGTGTAACTTTGGTAAATTAAGAGGAAAAAGTTATATTCCATATGTAGGGTTGTTTTGTTTTACCCTTTCTGAATTTAACTGAATTCTTCAAGTGGCATAAGAAAATGCAGAAAGTCAAATGCAGAAAGCAGTATCGTGTCTTTAAATGTACAGGGACATCTCTAAGAGCAGAATATATAATACACAGATTTTCTTAAAAAGTGCAGAGTTGGGGGGAAAGCTGAATTAGCTTATCGACTAGTAGTAGAGTCAAGCTGTTCTTTGGAATACTTTGTTTTGCCCCCAGGCACAAGTAGTGCCAGTATTCCCTCTCCACATTTACTCTAGGTAGTCCAGCTCTTCGGGAAACCACTCTAAGCAATGCTGTGTAGGACGTTGGAAATGCAGAGCAAGCAGACTGTTTGCTTGTGGGGAAAAGACAATCTGTCTGTGCTCAGAGGAGTAACATCTCACTTTAGCAAGATTTATTGCAGCTTCAAGCTGAAACCAGTTTCTTGATCTATATAAAAAAAGAGGATATGGTTGTCTTGATCAAAGCACTGTCCTAAAGATTAATTGATCTATGCTGTATGTTTGGTTCTGTACAGACTTGAAGAAGACAGGTAGCAGTTCCCTGCTTCAAATTTCTCATCAATCAAAACAAATGATACTTTCCTACATTTTTACCTTGCTATGAGCAAAAATAATTCCTCATAAGGGCTCTAGTATCTAGTGGGCCCATAGTTCTGGAGAGAAACTTAAAATACTAATATTCAATACATTCAGTACATTCTACATACTTCCATACTAATATCTCTTATGTGTTGTGACCTCTGCCAAGTGGTTGTCCCCTGGATTGTTTGGGTTTAGAGCAACTTGCCTGTGTCACATAGTTGGCTGTGAGTATCTTTGCCTTTCATCTCTATGTGCATACATGGAAATGAAGTTTTCAGGTTGATTTTAGCTATACATCATTTGTATATGTAATTATATGAAAGCTGGTGCCTTTTTGAAACTTCAAGTTATTTTTTAAAAAATTGTATAGATCTAGCTGACAACAGATAAATACTTAATAAACATTAGGAATACTTCTGTATTATACGATTATATGAAGTACATAAAAATTCTCTATATTCACTATATGATAAGGCATGCCTCCTTCTGTGTAGTACCAAATATTTATAATGTTCCAATTTTCCATGCTAACCTTTTTTCAGAAAAGCACCGTAGCTTGAATGTCTTGAGACAAACCCAGGTGATCTACCAGCAGAGAAAAATTTCTTTAATGAATAAGCCCTTTAATTATGTTCTTGTTCTGCTATATGCTCAAGATTGTAAAATTGCTGGAGAGAAGAGTAAGTAATTGAATAGCAATTTAAGTGTGAATTTATTAAATCAATTAGATTTACAAAAGTAATTTGAGACACAGTGCTGCTACGTTGGGCACACCAAGTATATAAAAATTTAAAATAGATGCTTGTAAGTGCAGCATAGCTTCTTATGGGAATTTGTCTTGGTTATTATAGTAAAAATGATTGATTCTACGTGTCTTGTAAAGCTTATTCTGTAAGTTTTCTTATCCTAATAGCACCTCAGAGGTAGGCCATTTCATTTCAGATTGCTGGGGAACCTCTAGGCATAATAAAAGATTTAATAAACTGATGAAAATTTATAACAGTGATGGAAATATTTCTGTGCTTTTATTTTCCTCTAAAACAAACATATCTTCTGTATTAACTAGCTTGTTAAAGCTATTAAGTTTTCTGCACTTGGAATTTCCATGAACATTATGTTAAACTTTAATGTGTAATGTACTATGTAATATTTTATGTGGTGCTTTAGAAAACTAAAGGAAAATTAATTTCTGCAATTTGATGGGTGTGTGTACTGTAACTACCCAAATATAAGGACAGAAAATGGTGACAAAGGCTTTTGTGATAAATTGCTACGTTAGCCTTCCTAAAGACCTGACCTCATGCCATAGTGTTAGTGCAGAGAATCAGAGTGTGAGAGAAGTTACTGTGTATGAAAAACCACAAGGAATCTAACATGAGCACCGGACTCATTTCTTACCTTTCCTTCCTTCCAAATAGTGGGAAAGGATATGCCTGTTCAAGGTTTCTTTAGTGTGATGAAATAAGATTTAATAGATGCAGAATTTATTGTCTCTAATGGAAGCAAGATCTTGATAAAATTTCATTGTCCCTCCAGTTTAGTGACCATCTTCTTCCTCTTCTGCCTCTGTGATCCTTCAGGTCATCACATTTCCTATCCCATGAGACTCTTTCCCTGCTTGCGATCCAGAGGTACACGGTGCCATGAAATACAGCTTTATTCTTCTCCACTTTCAAATGTCTTTTGACATCTGATATTTAGAATTTATATTATTTACTGTTACTGTTTTTATGTTCCATTTTCTTCTCACTTTACCTTCACCAAGTTACTTAGGTATTCAAGATTTTCTCTTTCTCCAATTTTCAATCAATATTTTGGTTTCCAGATTCTGTATATTAATTTTTCACTACTCTCAACAGTCTTGTACATTCAGAAACTTTTCAGTCTGAACAGGAAAATTTCGTGCTTGATGAACATTTATTATTATAAGATTTTTTTCCCTGATTAGTCCACTGTGTACAAAGTCAATGTTGAGGCAACATGTTAGGGGGTAGGAGAGTGAATGAAAAAATATTATTTGCTAAAGAGTATATCCATATTCCTGTGACATTCAGTGCAATATCATAAAGATCAAAGCAGTAACTTAAAGTGTTCAGATTAAATAGATCGATCATTTATTTAACTCAAAGTGAGACTTGAAAAAAACATTTCGTTTAAACGTGCAAAACTGAGTAGTTGAAATATTATTATCAACGTTAATTTTGTCCACAGAGGATGGTCTCAGAACATTAATGTAAAAAAATCCATTTACTATCTGTTTTTAAGGCAATAAAAAAAAAGTGTTTGTAGACTACCACTATAGTAGCTTGGGTACTTTCTGTATGGCCTCTTTGGGTATTTAGGCAATCATTTATGGAAGTAAAGTAATAAACCCCATGTCTTAAAATATTACAGCTCAGTGAACATGGAAATATCCTAAAAGTCAGATCCCTATTTTGTAAGATATCAAGTGTTAGAGAAGCTAATGGAAAAAAGTAAGCTCGAACTGCTTGGCTTTATTAAAGTTTCTATATGTATTGAATTTATTACTACAAAGAACAGTGAAATGTGAAGGATGGAGAACTTAGCATTAAAAACTTCTTAATGTCTAATTGGTTGCTGGAACAGCCAATAGAAAGCTGATTGGGCACTCTCTCTTGAACAGATAACAGAATCTCAGAATGGGTAAGGTTGGAAGGGAGCACAGTTTGGTCATCCGGTCAAATCCTTCTTCTCAGCCAGGGTCATCCTAGAGCACATGGCACAGAACTGGATCCAGATGTGCCTTGAATATCTCCAGTGAGGGAGATTCCACAACCTCTCTGGGCAATCTGTTCCAGTGCCTGACCAAAAATGTTCTTCCTCGTGTTCAAGTGGAACTTCCATCAGAATTTTATGTTCCACCATCAATGGTTGGCTGGGTAATACTTTCCATACTTGAGAAACATTAGCAGCAGTGACACTTAGGAAATTCAGCAATCCTCCTTGACTTTGAATTCAGCTGACTCTTTGCCAGCTTGGGGCATCAATAGGCAGAGATATGTCTCCAATATCCACAATCCCTACTTTCTGTTATCACATTACTTGTGAGAGTAAAATTAGTAATATTCCAAATCGCACAGGACATCCTAGGCCTGACCTCACTATCTTAAGCTAGTAATGAGTTGTTCCATCTTGCACTACCACCACTCCATGCATCTCCTTCCCAGCCACTGCCCCTCACTAATTATTTGATAGAGCCATTGCCCAGCAAACTTAGCAGGGTGTTATGTAATAAAGCATATGAGCCCTTCAGATCAGCCACAGATGGCTTAAGTAGACACTGCTGCAGATTCTTTCTTCTAAGGAGCCTTTTTTAGGGATTCAGAAGTATATGCTCCATAGTGAAGTAGACAAGTAGCATGCTAGTCACCTTAGAGCCATTTGTTGACTGTCTCAAAGAATTCACCAGGTAGTGGGTGTAAAGTAAGTGATGGCTTTCAGACAACTTTCTGGAAACCAGTTAGTGATATTGCTTATCAGGAAAAACTGAAAAAGATTTATGTTCTTACCAGAGCTTAGAGTAGGGGAAAGGTCTTAAAACTTGTTCTGTTTCTGAAGGGTCAGTGATTTTTTTTCACTTTTATTTCATCTACAGTCCCAATGCACCAAAATCTGGCAGCACTGTAACTCAAGGAGACAGTAGATTTGATGGAGAATATAGCCATTTCTTTTTCATCTGCATATAAAATGGTCACAGATGAAAGAAATGTTTTCTTCTGGTGCAATCTGGCTGAAAATGGGACCAGTATTTTACTAACTAATGCATTTTAGGTGAGAGCCGCTACTTTAGGCAGAAGAAGTATGAATTCTCTTAGGTACTGGACTTGAACTGACATTCTTGTGAGGGCAGATTGTGTCCTCTACACACAAGATATTTAACAGCAGGCTTTTAAATTAACATCACCCTGATGGCATGCTTGAAGCCAGGAAAGATATGGTATGATAGTACTGATGCAATAAAAATCCTGTCATTCTTGATGCTGGTCTAATAGGGAATTGCAGAAATAAAGTTGAGCTATTGCACATTTCTCAGGAGAATGACAATTAAGAAGACATTTCCTTTCAATTGACTGCAACAGTCATGGCTAAAATCTTGCTGAGAGCAGTGATGGACCACAGCAGATGTGGTAAAAATCACAGGGATCCTGAGAAAAATGTGTGAAAATCACAATAATGTGCTATGAAAATGTGCCAGTGGAACCATTTCCGGAAGTGGACTATCTTTTTATTTTCCTCTTACCAGACTTCTTGGGGTCTTCCAAACAGTTATGGAATATGGGAAAAGAAAAAGAGTCACACTCATTGTCAGATGTCATTTAAAGAAAATCTCTTAATGAACATTCTGACCATTGAAAAGGCCAGACAGACTGAGACAGACAGCTGGATCTCAACTGTAACAGGGTTGGTGGATGCCATATAGGATTAGGAAGTGTGCCCAAGTTCTTCAGTGAAGCTCTGTTAGCTCAATATCTCAGTGCCCTTATTCATAATACAAGTTGCCTGAGAGCAATTAGCACTTTTGCCTCAATACATTAAGCTCACAAACTAGAATAAATGGTGAAATTCTCACCAACTTCATTAACAATCATATTTTGGAGTCAAACATCTGTCCTCAAATTCTGTCATGGGGTAGAATACAGAAGACAGGAAGGTCAGGAGTAGTAGAAACCTTTTCAAATATTACATCTAAATACACCAGAGCTGAGCTATTGATCCTGATTTTTGTCAGATTTTAATGATTGATTTCAATTTCAGTAAAATGTATGTGTGTACAGATTTGCATTTACAAAGAATTGCACAGTTCAAACTGAAATTACGATATTCTGGGGTGTGAATACTGTAATACAGGCCCTGCTGGTTTACTCCCACATAGCTTCTGCTCTTGCTCACTGTGTGGACACACACACATACCTAAAATCAAATCTTTGCATTCATGCATTCCCAGACAGAGTTCTTTGTGACCCCGAGCTGTGCCATGAAGAGTTTCATAAAGATAAATGCAAATAGCAGCCAATTTTTCTCACTGCTCTCCTGTTGGCAAATATTTGTTTCCTCTAAGGTTTTGGATTTTTTACATATTGGCACTGAGTATTTCATGACTTATCTATAGTCAGATTCCTTTTGTACTCCTCTGGTAGGAAAAAAAAGATAAAATTCTTAGTATTTTTCTCTTTATGTACAAAGACAGCTTGCTTTGACAGAAGGTTTTTAGAAATGTTAGGAGATAACAGATCTAAGGCTATCATGATGGCTCATTATCACAATCTAGATTGATGTAATTGAATCCCACACCTGTGAACCAAAAGAATGAAGTAAGTGTGTTCCTCCAGTTACTTGGCGTGCTGGGACCATGCAGTTTACTTGGCATTGGCGTTCTCAAAATTTGTGGCATTGAACAGATCAAAAGGTGTTCTTGCTGTAACGTCTAGACTGAAAGTTAGATACAGGTTGAGAAATCATTTCTACTTCCTCCTTCAGCTATGACTTTTAAGATTAATTTTCTATGTGTTTGTAGGACTGAAACAATCTAGTGTGGATAAATGCTGTCATTTAACTTTAACATTTTAGCATTAACATATTAAACTTTGCCTATCTCTTCTCTCATCAACTTGACTTCCAAAGGAGAGGCCACCATCAGAAAAATAAATTTTTATTTAGTCACCCCGAAAGTAAACACTGTGTTCCATATAATAAGGGAATACTTCTTTGTCTCTAGCGCACATTTTTCTGCTTTTCTGAGAATCAATGATCTTCTGGGACTGATATTTTGGTGAATCCTGGTGACTCTTGAAGGTCTCATGGCATTCAAAGCATCTACGTGACATTAATTTCTGGGTCCCTAGGTAAATAAAGACAACTATCCTTGTCTAGACAATATTCTTGCAGCAATTGTTATGCAATGCAGAACTGATAAATAGAATTCTATAAACTGTTTTAGATATATTAATGCATGTGTTTATAGCAGCTGAATAAAAATGCAGAAGAAAAAATATAGACATGTAAGGGAATTAAAACAATTTTTAAAAACATGTTTCAGCATTCAGAATTCAAGGTCTGAAACTTTGTTTACTAGTTTTTTGCTCAATCAATTTTTAATTTTTCTTTTACTTAATCATAGCTTTTTACAAGACACTGTTTTATCTAAAGTTCTCTGGTTCTGTCAGAGAATCAAATGTTAGTATTTTCACGTGTTTGGAGGAAATCTTGTCAACTTTGAGAGTCATAGGTTCAGTAACCTATTTCAAGGTTCTTAGAGCATTCCAGGCCACTTCTCCTGACAATATTGTCTATATCTATTTGTATGTGTGAGGTAAGGGAGGGAATTAAGCACTGTTAATACTAAATTACAGAAGAATTCTAACTTATGTTTGTAGATAATTAATATTACTAGTAGGGGTCTAGTCTCTAAAAGAGGGTGAATATTTTCACACCTTAGGTGAAAGGGAGTGGATTGTGTAACATTGGTCTTCTGGATGTGAGATGGTAACAGTAATTAGCTAAAAATAGGTTGTATTTTAAAAAGCTATTTACTATGTAATAACTATTTTCTATAATGGTAGTTTTTCTTAGTTACTTTTAATTGAATAGAAACATCCATTTTGTCTTTCTTTCAATATACAACTTTCCTGCCTGCATGAATGCAGCTCAAACTTCAAATGTAACTTCGGATACAAATAATGAAACTCATTTAACTTAATTTAGCAGAATGGCCTATTTTAAGATACAGTTCATTTCATTCTAAAGTGGATGTCTTTCCGAAAATTTCTGTTATCTAATAAGTCACACATGCAACATCAATATAGTGGATGAGATATGAGTGTTCAAGGTCTAGAAATTATTACTTCACTGCACTTAGAAGCTCAAAACAAATTTTATTCAGTTCAGTCATTACAAATGTCATTCTGACGTATTGTTGACCATTTATGAACTACAGGAGCTGAAAATTACAGTAATAGATGGTGGAGATGGGAAATATGGACCATTTCCTTCATATAATCACTAATGTGACTTTTTTTTCAATATTAAGAAAAATTAACACCATAGTAGTCAATAATAGTTGTTCAACTTTGCAGCTGGTGGGGCAGATTTCTTCAAATTTTACTTTCAGTCAAATTTCATTTTATTTGTGTTCTGTGTTGTTTAGTGTAACATTCACTTTTTCTGTTTCCTCTGACCAGAGTGTAATGGTACTGCATGTTTTTAGCCCAATGGTACCAAAAACCAACATGATTAAAAACACTGCATTTGCTCTTAAGTGACTTTCACACATTTATAGGCTACATTGTTGGGTTTTGTTTTTTTTTAATTTTAAAAGCTGGTTCCATCATTTGCCTCTACAAACTAAAACCACTAAATAAAGCATGCTATCATTTCTCTGTGTACAACAAAATTATTATTTCTGTCCAAGTGCCAACAACTAACACGAGGGAGGGATGCTGTTTTCTCAATGTACATTTATAATGTTAATGTACAGGAGCAAATAACATATTGTGCACAGGATTGGTAGGACAGCACAAGATAATAGTGATAGTGTCACAGTGGGATTTTGTAAATTTTTTTTTTTTTTTACCAGCCTTTGCCATTGCTTGCATTTCAAATACAAAAACATACTTGAAAAAATAAACACATTTTATTAGCACAAATAAAGCAGGAATATGTTTTAATAATTCTTTAAAAAGTCTCTATCTCTGAAAGTCTTACCCTAGACATAGCAAATGTGGACAGATACAGGTTAAAAAGAAAAACAACCACCAATATATCATTATATAGTATCTTTGTCCATACATACTGGAAATATTATAATACTTTTTTTTTCCCAGCAGTACTCAGATTCCTTGGCATAACTCTGGATAGGATCCTATAGTCACAGTTGTATTTGTTTTCTGTTCTTACTTAAAAGTAGCTCCAAAATCTATAGCATGCTTACACCAAGCTAAAAATGGAGGAGCAAGAAAAACTAGGAAAATTGGTAAATGCAAAGAAAGTAATATAATGGCTTGAAACTGAAGTTTAAATACTGCTAATTCTCAGGAAATCTTTGGGAGCTAAAATACTCAAAAGCTGAGGTACACCAAAGTAGAATTTACTAGTAGTATACTATTTTATCAGAAACACTTGGCTGGCAAAGTTTGGAAAAATTATATATTTATTAGAAATTAATCAAGGCTTATATCTGAATTTAGACAAGGATCAGACTAATCCATTGCTGATATTGTTTTTTCTATATCTTTCCTCTATACACATATTTGCTTTCCTACCTCTGTGTATGCATGTATAAAATTTGAAATGTCTGTATTTGTATAACATGACAGGCCAATCTGTAAAACATGGCATCGTTTTAAGGTAAAATCTTAATGTTTTTTAAAATATATTTAACTAAGTTTCAGCAGTCATGTTAGTATGAATCAAAAGAAGCTGATTTTTCCTCAAGTCTTAGGATTATTTGCTTTCAGGAGAACTGAAAGAGTTATAAATTAAAATTGTTATGAAGAAAGGAATAAAACTACAGTTAGTTATATAGAAAATATTGGGCAAAAGCAAGGCACTTTTGTTAATTAACTTTAATTGTAAATAATTATGCAGCAGGATTTTTAATTCAGGTATAAGATCCTCATGAATACCTCATTTTATACTGTCCTCAAGACATTATGTGAAAGAAATCAATCTTTACCTTTAAATCTGTATGTGCAAGGTATTTATTCTTCCTGCTTCTCCATCTTTCCTCTTTCTGAAAATAATCTGGCTTAATAAATGCTCTCACACCAGTCTCAGAGTAAATATTTCTTCTTGTTGCTGTTGTTGTGAATTAAGTGTCCTTAATAAGACCATGAAAATAGCTGCCTTTCATTCTCTGCAAAATGGCTGGACTTTCATTATTGCACTTCATTACAAGGATCACTTTTCATCTAAAAGTATATGGAAGTTCTGTGTTGCTCTCCTCTGAATTCATGGAAAAGGACAGGGAGAGGTGAATCACAAGCTGTATTTTGAAACCTATAATAGTCCTTTTTGTAATCATAGTCATGATACAGTGTAAAGAAGGCCTCTCCTTACCATTAACCTTGAGTTTTTCTTTCTTATAAAGTGTGTAAGGATAAACATTTTCTTATCAAACAATATGACCCTTGTAAAAAACACTATGCATAAAAATTCAGGTAGAGGTGAAGTAAAAATAAAGTTCTTCCCTTATTCTGAAGAAGTGTTATTTTTCCTTGAGCTTTTGTTAAGGTTTTTCATTTCCTGTGATTGAATTTCTGATGGTCAAAGCCACAGAAAGACCAGACCCAAGCAAAGAGATTTCAAAGAAAAAGTAGGAAATGGTAGGAATAATAGAAAAATATGGGATGGTGGACACTGATAGGATTTTTAGGCTTGTTTTGAGTATTTTGCATTTGAGTGTTTTGTTTATGTTTGGCTTTTAGTTTGTCTATTTTAAGATCAAATTATTGCTATATATATGTATTCCTGTGTAAAACCTTCAACTATCTCACTTAAGGTGGAAGAATTAAACTTTGTCTCTTGCTTTTTTTTCACAATCTTTCTTACCCTTAACGTGAAGCTCACCACTGCTTCAAGATTTAACCCAACAGGTTGCTTGTAGTTCAGGTGCATTCATGCAACTGCTCATGACTTCAGCTGTCACAGGTTCCAAGTTCTTTAAAACTCTGAGTAGCAGAACAAGGATCACTACAGTCAGTAAGGATGTCTTTCCAGGGAAAAGACTCCAATTGCAAAATGCATTAGGAACCCTGTCTTTACACTTTTTATCAATACTGTCTGCACAGCATCAATAAGGCACAGTAGTACTTTCTGAATGAATACCCACATATTTGGGATGCCTGCTCAAACATATTTTAGTGATAAGGGTACCTGATCAAAAGTGTTTGGAGACCTACCTCTGTACTAGACCTTCTCCAGAGGCACCTTCCAACCTCAGCACTCCTACGACTTTTTGATTCTGAAATTAATTGACACATTTCCTAGAAGTGTCAGGAAAAGGTTTATGTAAGGAATAACTACAAAATAATTTCACTTCCTTTTCTAAAATATACATGTTGTGGTACTCTAAGGGGTTTTTTAAATAAAAATACCACTCATCTGGAACATTTCTTTTAGTGTGAAAATATAGGCTTCAAGTCTATAACACTCTTTACTTATCAAATTCCCTGATGCTCAGTAAAAACCTTCTCTCTAATCTGTCTGGAGTAATAGTTAAAACACAGGAAAAATGCCTACAGTAGTGGAAGAATATGTTTTCCTATATTGCTTAAAAAAAAAAAAAACATATAAAAGGAGAGAGAACTTGTATTTTTAAAGTATCACATTTATTTACTTTCTTTTCCCTAACACAGCCACTTATCAGTGATTTAGCAAAAAACATGAAGATCCTGTTTTCACTTTATGTCTGAGTATTAGGAATAAAGAGATAAAACTTATGCTAATGTAATTTTCTTTATATAACATTTTAGCACAACATATTCACTGTTAATATACGTTGCACAAAAGATTTGTACTTAATGGTACAGGCAGTGTGTCTTTAACATACCACAAAAGTAGCTCGTTATTTTCTCTGTTTCATTGTCAGAAAATTATCTTGTATATTCAGATGAAATGTGCAATATGATTATTTGTAGTCTAAAACTCATAGGAAAATGAAAACTTCTTAGTTTTTCTGACTCTGCTGCTTTTCATTTTACTAAATGATACATATTAATTTTCACTGCTCCTCTTAGGAGTACATTTATATAACCATGCCCTAACCTAGCAGGTTTTGAAGGGATATTTGACGTGCAGTTAATATTAAATCTGATTTATGTAGATTAATGCAACAATCTGATGTGCTGTCAGATTTTCTCATTATTTTGTACACTGTTTAGGACACGAATCATTGAAGTGATCAAGGCAAGTAAGTGTGATTCCAAACAGTATTGGCAGTGAGTTGATAGTAAAGTCTACAGTTTCAAGGATAAAGAGGTTCCTTTTTTCTTGAGATTTGTTATTCTCAAGTGAAATAAATTTTTACAATGCATGTTCGCAATACATAGCATTCAGGTTTTGTATGTGAAATTATGTTTATGTACAGCTGTATATACTGCTGCAAATAGTAATATTACCTTGTTTCCAATGAGGTAATAGCTCATTATTACAGTATATTCCTGGACAATGGAGTGTGTTTTCTTTTTTCCTATGGCTGTAAATCACATGGTTTTAGATGAAATTCTTTATGATGAGTTAGGAAAATGAAATTTTTCTCACAAGAGACAATAAAAAGATACTCCTTTAAAGATTTACATCAAAAATTTTTTGCTGTATAAAAACACATACAACTGGAGTATGCATGCTGAATGAGGTGTAGGCAACAACAGTTATTTATAAACAAAGAGAATGTTTTCTCCCCAAAACAATATAATGTTGATCGTAATCTGACTAGAAGCAAAGAGAATTTTGATGTATAATTTCTTTCTCCCACTAACTAAAATTAGAACAGTTATTTTTTAACTTTGTTAGGGCATTGTAGAATACTGCTCCATTAACTTATTTCTTTTGTGAGCAAGAATTTTCATTTTGGCTCTACTCTATGAAGTGTCTTGTAGTCTGTTTTCTGAATGAGTAAGTAATTGGGGTATTTTATTCACATAGTCACTTTAGTACTCTGTTTAGTTTTTCAAAACTCCTTGTGTTATCAGGTTGTGTTTTCACTTTAACCAAAAAAACTCCCAGCCAAACACACACAAAAAAAAATTAAGAATGAAAATGTCAAGAGTGATGTTAAGCCTATCTCCTGTACTTTCTGACAGTAATCTGCATTTATGGATGCAGTGGGATTTGTGCTTCACAGAAGTAGGTGAATTGATTTAAGTCTTTCAAATACTGGAAATATGCTTAATCTGTTTACATCTTCACTGTATTAAATCCCATTGAAAAATGAGTCTCTTTACACTTGAAAACTGGTGGTTGGAATGGTAGAGAATAGAGAAAGAAGGAGTACTCCAAGAACTAAGAAGCAACAGGACAGGGAGCATTAAATCCATGGATGGATTTGGAGATAAACTGGAATCTTGCTCTGGGGATACTAGATGAACAAGTGGATAATGACTTCTACATACATTAGAAGCAGTCTCCCATTCACAGATCCTGGTTCTTACAGGGGCTTCAATCACACCAAAATCTGACAGTTAATTAATATGCTTTTCTCTGAGCTCTAGAGTGGTTCACCGCATTGAGCAGGAAATTCAGTAAAAATCCTAGGGGGCCTGCATGGGTGAACAAGGAGCTCCTGGCAACACTCAAATGAGAAAAGGAAATCTACAGAGGGTGGAAGTAAGGACAGGTAATTTGGGAGGAATACAGAGATATTGCCTCAGCATAAGGAGATACAGCTAAGAAAGCCAAGACCCAAGTGGAATTTAATCAGGCCAGGCATCACTAGAGTAGCAAGAAGGGCTTCTCTAAGTACTTAGCACACAAAACTAAAAGTAGAATTTGAGTCTTCTACTAATTGGGGTGGGAGCCCCAGTGACAAAGGTTAAGGTGTCTTCAGCTCAGACTTTACTAGCAAGATCAGCTTTTAGGAATACCAGAGCAAAAGTCTGGAGTAACAAAATGTACACTTGGTGGAAGTGGATCAAATCAGGAAATTCATAAGAAAGCTGGATATACATAAGAAAGCTGGACATACAGAAGTCTCTGGTGGGATGCACCCACAACTGCTGAGGGAGCTGGTTGTTGTCATTGCCAAGGCCACTTGATTACTTTTGTAAAATAACAGTGGTTGAGAAAGATGCTCAAGGACTGGACTATCTCCTATCCTCAGGAGGAGCAAGAAAGAAGAAACAGAGAATTACAGGTCACTCAGCCTCATCTCAATCCTTGGAAAGGTGATAGAGCAAATAGCTTCCAGGCAAGGACAAGAAGTTCATTGGGTGTAGACAGCATGGACTGAGGAGCACATGCTTGGCCAGCAGGGAGAACCTGTTGGATCTATTTGGTTTATTTTGTGAGTACCATGACCTGGAGAGGTACACAATGCATATATGCATGTGCAAGTGAGGTGATCATATTAGAAAAGTATTTGAGAAAAGAGAGTGGATTGCATGAGAAGTATTTACTTGTAGGTCTTATTTCATTCAGAACTTTATTTGATGTTTTTTGCTCTACAGGTTTTTTTCTGGGAAGTCATTCAAGGTGAAGCCTTGAAGCTTTCAATTGCAAGTGAGATAATGAAACTCCTATTAGACAGAGTCAAAATTCATAATTTTCAGATTTTGGTCTTGATTACAGTTTGGTTACAAGATTTTGTGGCTCCAAATGAGGAAAAGACATAGTAAAGATGAATAATTTTGGCCTGCATCATGCCAAAAGGAAAAATGCAGATGGCCAACTAATTGATTAAACACTGGGAAAAAATGCAGTTTTTCATAGCTTTTAAGTGAGAAAGTCTATGAAAGGAATAAAATTAATGAAACTAGATTTTAAAAATTAAATTAAAATGTTATATAATACTAAAATATTTAAAAAATAAATTCTTTTTTTATTTTTATTAGGATTATGGACTGCACTAATATACCATGTAAATATGTGAAAATTGTTCCAAACTGTTGCATAGTTTCAGCCTATCAGATGTATAAGATTGCGAGCTGTTCTAATGAAAAACAGACATGATAACAGCTCCATGTCTTTCAATATGATCTCTAGCACAGATATGGTTAGGAAAGCTGATGAATTCTGAGAAGTTAAATGTACAATGTCATGCTAGCATTTATTTGAAAGGAAACAAAATTCTCAGCCCAACAGATCTGAATTTTTTTTCTGCAAAGTTCCAGGTGGCAGAGTTGCATAAAAAGTTTAGCAGAAACTTGCTCTGTACATACATGATTTCAATTGAGTGAAAATAATTTAAAAGGTTAAACATATTTCCAAACATAAGAAATGATTGAGTGATCTTAGACATTACTAAGAGGATATCATTTTTATAAATAATTCTGTTAGCTGAATATCTGGCCCTTCACAAAGCTCTTAAGATCAATATTATTCTTGCAATATAAGAAAAAAAATAAAGGATGTCTATACCTGGAATAGTAGCAATAAACTGTCTGCATTCTAGTCACATCTTGTTATAGGTGACAAGATAAATTGGCATTGTTTCTGTTTTTAACTCCTTTCCCTGAATATAAGTAAAAGTGTCTTTCATACCTCAAGATATAATACCTCTCAATATTGTCTGAATAAGCCTATAAACAAAATTCTTACAGACTTATATTTTGAATCTTTCACTGACTTGAGGACCATTACAACTTTATACCCTGTAGATTTTAAGACAAATATTAGGGGAAAAAAAAAACAAAAACAAAAAAAACACGAACAAACAACAAAACAAAACACCTAAAACAAACAAACAAACAACCTCAATATATTTATTTTCTGTTCAACGTTGCCATAAGGTAGAATTTGAAGGTATGGTCAGTGTAGCATACAGTTTATCAAGCTTCTTCTTTATTTCAATTACAAACAATATTCAGATGTGTGTAATAGCATACTGTTCTACGTACATAATTTAGGTTACATTTTTATGGTAAGGTGGATGAAGATTAAAAACAAAGCTGTTGTTGTACAGATAAAGCAAGGCCATCCTCCTTGTGAAATTCCTTCCCACAAAAAGGGCCACTTTCATCTGTGTGGAATTAAAATGTATTGTCCTACTCTTGAATCATCAGTAGTTCACAACAGTATGAATTCACCTGAGAGAGTAATAGACAAATAATTTAAGAAGGAAAAGAAACTTTAGAGAGATTTTAAAAGTAAGATTAATAAAATGTTTTATTAAATTTTGTTTTAGATAAATGTCATAAAACCTTCTAAGAGATATTTGAGGTCATGGAGGTCACTGTCATGTAACAGATGAGAAAGCACTGAATTAAGACTCAGAAACGTTGAATTCTCATTCTAGTTCTGCCATTGAGGCATCATCATGTCAAGAGAGTCACTTGTCTGTACTTCAAACTGACAGCCTTGAAAACAGAGATAATTGAATGTCTCGAGTCAGATCTCTTCTGATATACTAATGTTTGCAATGTACCATTTCATCTGACTACAAACCATGGAAAAAAAACAACTAAGAAATAACAGATTATTTTTCTTTCAAAATTTTAGTTCTCCAAAGAGCTATTATCAGTATAAAATATAGTCCATTTCAGGTGTGATACCAGGTTCTACTCTCCAAAGTCTCCAGCCTGGCAGGTCATACTTTAAGTCATTTTGATGATAATTCAGGATTCTTACTCTTTAGAAGATTGGGAAGATTTCTATGAGAGTCAGTTGTTTAAAGATAATCCATTGAGTGTCTTATCCTCCAAAAGAGACACAGGGCCAAGGTACTGACCACTTGCATTGTGTCCAATGTCACAAATGGTTTAACTGGAGTTGGGTCAAACTCTGCCCATTGGTTTTACTGAGATGATATGACTGCAACAGATGGCAGAATTTGTCTTGTGGTTCTCTGGCCTCCTTCCAAACTGGGTAATTACATTCTGCATAACTACAGCTATGTACAGTTTCAGTTCAGTTGAGTATTTTTCATCCTCTTCATTGCTAAGCAGTTTTCATATTTGAGGAATCTGTTTGGGATTTTTTTATGGGTTCATAGAAGATACTTTTCTATAGTTAAACCAGTATTTTTCATTTATAGCAAAGCAGCATGCTAGGAATCTCTCTACACAGAAACAAACACAATACAGGTTTTGAGAATCTTAGAGTCCATTTTAATTGTTACAGTTCTAATATATTAGAATATGCTGGCAAATGTGTTTATATAATCTGAAATGTATAACCAGTGTAAGAGCCACCACTTCCAGTCCTGCAAGCAAACTGAATTAAGGATGGTGTGCTTTGTAGTGTAATATGAATAAATCATTTTGCCATCAAACAACATTTATTTCATCTGAACCTCCCCAAATGAAACCACTCAAACAAACAAGCAAACAGACGAAATAAAGTAAAAGAAAACAAAACAAGACAAAACACTTTTTATTAACAAATTACTATTATGTTCCAAAATGGATTGCTAATGACTTGCTTCACTCTTTTCATAATTGTGGTTAAGAACAACAGATGCAAAACAAGAAAATTCTGCTGCAAGTTCTAGCCTAAAGATAGGAAAACAATAACCAGAATAAATCATGTACAGAAAATTAATATCTCTGTGTGAGGAAAAAATTACACATGTAAGCATAGGCTAACAAAGCACTTTCAAAAGTAATTACAATGATTGAAAATCTTACTAGAACTAATTCTAGATTTAGTGAGAGATTTGTTCTCAGGCCTGTTAATATTACGTTACAAACATCCCTTTCAGAGTACTTGAAGAATTCCCACTCCTCCTCCTCTACTCTCTGTCCTAAGTATCAAAAAAGAACCTTTATTTAAAAGTGCAGATTTGTGCCAAATATTGGTTAATGGTATTGTTTTGATGTGTTTACTATTTAGAGTTCACCATTCAACTGTAGACATACCCTTAGTTTTTAGTTAAATTCAGCAACAGTGAGATTCCTATGTTCTCATCCTTCTGTGCTCTTATAAAAGTATAGTGAAATTTTTGGATTTAAATGCTTATAGTTCCAATAAATATTTCAAGTGATTTGAAATTTGTTAAATTAGAATACTTATCAGCTTTTCCAGTTTCTTTGTATTTAGATGCTTGTTTATTTCTTAGCCTCTTAATATCATCCATCATTGCAAATTGCCAAGCATGTACCCACCAAAAGTCCTCCAGTTAAATATTTACATTTAGTTGAAACAAACAATATAAATTTGTGGGGTTCAACATACGGAGATATTAAGAATGACGGCATTCCTTTCCTTACAGATGAAGATCCACTATAGTAAGGAATTAAGTTATATGTTGCATTTCCATTGAACCCATTTATTTGAAACTGCTCAGAAATTCACAGGATACCTTCAGGGATTCCAGGGGTCATGATTAGGAAAGACAGTTCCATATCTGTAGCTTTCTTAATTATTTCTCTTTTAGAGAATTTTATTCTCTTGACTCCTTTACTGTGACTAAAGCATCTGGCTGGGACATGTTTTATTATTTCTTAGGGACTATGTTAACACAGCTCATTTTGTGGCTTTTGTTCACAATAAGCCATATGTAATGGTAGTTAGATCCTCCTAGATAAATTAATGATGTTATCTTGGTGTGAATAGAAGTGGAGTAAATGAGTCAGGCAGTCTTTGGATGAAATAACTTCTTTGGTCTATTTTGGATAAAATGAAATTTCCTATGTGCGTTATGTATAGGAGGAACTCTTGTATACTGAAAACTCACACAGAGAAGACAATGTTCAGTTTCTCTCTCAACCAGCATGGTAGTCATTGTCACTAGTGTCACCAGTTATTGCCAGTAATGTCCATGCATGGTTGGAGAGGCAGGTGAATCATACTACCTGTTGGGAATTAATTTAAGAAACGGAGAACATTTGAACTCTTAAACTGAAAACTTGTCCATTACATCTAGACAAGAAGTTGGAGGCTGTCAAAGTGTTTCCACTGAGTTTTTTTTTTCCTGCATCCTCCATTTTGAGTCTGGTGAATACTATACTGTGACAACTGATGACTACCCCAACATAGCTGTGACTAGTTCTTAAAAACCTTTTATTTTCTTTAAAGCCTAAGTTGCCCATTCTTATTTAATTTTCTTTCCTTTTAAACAAATAAGTTTTACTCTTCTCAGAAAACTAAAATTCCACAAATGTCTCCTTTCTCTTTCCTATTCAGAACCTATCTGCTTATTGGTTTTGATGCTTGAGAAAAAAGTATTATTTTATTATTATTGTTATCAGTGAGCATCATCAGTTTTCTTGTCTCTTGTGGAAAATTGCTTTCTTCATACAGCTACTGAGATGGCTATCACTGCTAATTCTGTCAAGTTCTGACAATGAATTATATTATCAAGATTAATTTCCCTTTTGAAAACAATGAATAACATATTAGCTCTAGGGTAAGTACAAATGACATGACAAAGAAATTTAGTAATGCTTGTGTACAGAAATGATCCATTTAATTATTGCATATTCATGATTATTTTTATTTTGTGCTCTGTTTCTAGGGACCTATTCATGTCTGGCCAAAACATAAAAGTGAGGCTGGTTTTACTTGGAAATGAAGCCAGGTAAAACTGCTACCTCTAGTGGAAAACCTAATGAGTTCTCTGTGCTTCCTATTTGTTGACAGAATAATTTAAAAAGATCATCCAAATGAATATTTCATTTTTCCCTCATGCTCCAAGTTGGCTGAAGAGGTAGTATTCCTTATAGTGAAATATATATATGAAACAGAGCTGTCAGTCTCTTTCCCTGTGCACTTTTGAGCAGTCTGTTAAATCCAGTCAATGTCATTGACCTGTCAAAGGATAGTAGAATATTTTATCCTTTTTTCCAAGGTAATCAAGCAACAGTATCTGTAGAACAGCAGTTTCTACTATGACTGATAACAGTCAGAAATAAAATACAATCATGGAAACAAAAAAAATCATGTTTGTACAGAGCCATAAGAATAAATGAATAGCTCTGGAAGTACTGAAAAACAGCTTGTTCAATAGCATTTCTTTTTATTTACTTGTACTGTCTTTATTTAAAATATTTTGTACAAATTATTTTCTTTAGCAACTAGTTGAATGAAAGCTGAACAGAAATGTAAGTGTTTTGTTTTTTTTTCAATTATATTTGCATTTCAAGTTGCATTTTTGATACGGGATATCGTATATATGCCAAACATATATCCTGTGATGTAAATTTGTCTTATGTAATAATGCAGACTAATGCATATAGTCTGATCAATGAGAATACACTAAATTAAGATTTAGTACCATTGAATAATTTTTTTTTTCTTGTCTATCAAACATTTTAGTTTCAGTTTCGGTAGGACACATTTTCAAGAATTGTAATTTATGGCATTTTATGTAGTAGGACAAACTATGAGAGGTTTTTGAATTATCTTGGAAAAAATGACATATTGTTAACCAACAAGAAATAATTCACTGCACCAATCACCATCTTCTAATGCCTTTGTCTAGGAAAGAATCAAAATACTTTACAAGAAGCTTGCTACTGGTTTCAAAGAATCTCCTGAATCAGAATAGTTTCTGAGCCATAATATCAACCCTCTTATTAAAAGATTTTCCTGTATTTTAATAAATATTGTCACTCTGGATATGTACACACATGAATACACTCAGAATTATTTTCAGAAGTATAAATGCAAGATTTTGACCCCTCAGGTTATGCCTTTGAGAAATTTGACACATTATAGTCACTTCTCATTCAAGATGCATTTTTTTTCTTGAGACTAAGAATACCTACCTCAGTCCATCAAAAGTGCCTGAAAGTACACAAGGCTATGGGGCGTGGAAAGCAGGTCAAGCTCAATTTGAACTTTTTTGATGACTCCTTTAAAAAAAATGATGGTTATACATTGGTTGTTAATGTATCAAAACAAAAAAAAGTTTCATCCATTACCAGTTTTCATAGGAGAGATTTAATAGAGTTCAAATTACAGTCCTATAATGAAAGTTATATGTGATATATTTCTAAACCATCTCTGCACTGTATTGCATTTCCAGTCCTGTGAATGTTTTGTTGTCACTGGAACAGAAACAGGAGAAATACATCAAGATAAAGAAATATCCTTGTCTGCCATTAAAAGGAAAAATGTATGTAGTGTCCTGTTGTCCATAAACTGTCATGCAACATTTTGATGGAAGAATTTCAAGGTAGCTAAGACAATAAGATTTCTATGTATAGCCTAGAACACACTGTACAAAGATATGCAATAAAACATGCCATAAGATCTGACAACTTTTATTTCAAGCATGAGAAGCAGAATACATATGAAGTTAAACATTTTTAAAAGTGCATGCCCCTTTTAAAAGGGGAATGTACATATATAGAGAATATTCAACTTCAAATATTCTTAGATGTTGGGTGTTGGATGTTATAGTTTGCACTATAATCAACATCAAAGTAAAAATGTGCTTAGGAAATTTGAAAATCGGTCTATTTATTCTGAACTTAATATTCTGCTAAATTATATTCGAAAGCTACAACAGGGCCTGGATTAAACAGAAAGAAGAAAAAGAAGTTCTGCAAATTCAGTCTAGGCATTTGAAAAGTCTTTAGATGACATTAACAGCTGGGCCTCAATGGTGATGTTCAAATGGATAGATTAAGGGAAGATGCACTATATATTCATTTACTTTCACAACAGTGATTTGCAGTTCACAGTTTGTAGTTCATAAAAAATCACAAAGGTGACTTTTTTTAAAGAAAAATCTGTTCTGCATCTCTGTTTCAAATCTAAAATGTTGTGTTTAAGGTCAGGTGGATGTAGCAATGTTAAAGCAAAGTACAGGCAAACAGTGTTGCTCCTCAAAGGAAAAAATCTCATGATCTTGCAGAAGGACTTTCATCAGGGACAGCTAATTGTGAGTATTTATATTGTGCCTTTATATTCTGTTCTTAATAGTTTTTGGAGAAAGAAGGAAACAATTAGCAATGTGTTAAATCCAAAAAATTTAACATCTACTTCATTTCTAAAAATCCTTTTAGTTATTTGACCCATCTTAGGAAACAGCAGATCAGCTGTCTATCCAAGGGGTTTTTTAAGTGTCAGTTCTGCCAGCTGCATTACAAAAAGTGGTTACCACAAGTAAACAGTTAAGCTCTTAATTGTAATACTCTTCCTGCTTTTGTGGTGTTACCTTCTCAGGATAGTTGAAGGCTTATGTATTTAATAAACCAAGAAAGTGTTAATTAATATACTAAAGATGGCATACAATTAGTGGGGTATGAGTATACTTTTGAAAGAATCTGCAGATATTGGAAAAGCTCCAAGCCACATAGGAGACCTCTATATTCATGTCAGCAGATGGGATTTTGTTTGAAAATGCAGAGTTGCAATAAAAATTTGGGCTACTGCTGGAGTTGTTTGGTTCCATGAGCTTTTAATGACCAGCTGTTTTCTGTATCCATGGTTACCCTGAATGTTAAAGCATCTTTTTCAAAAATATTATTTGTATGTTGCTCTTTATTTATTTTATGCTGCATCTAACTATGGAACAATATTAAACAATAGTAGAGTACTAGTTTTGCCTAAGTAAATACACCTAGGTAAAATAGCCCAGATACACCTAAATAAAAAACAATCTTATTTCTTTATATTTCTTTTATTTTTGTAATTAATACTCATAAAGAAATAAGCTACTGTATGGACTAATAAAGATCTTACATAAAAACAAATATGATCATAGAAGAGAAATTTACCATTGCAAGAAAAGGAATACATATAAATGTCACAGATTGTGCTGTCCTGGCATTTCTGCTAAAGTGCTGATGTCAGGTTGCATAAGGTATAAATTATGGAGTTATGAAGTCCCAATAGACAATAATTAAATTTATGGGATTGTCACAGAATGTTATGTAACTAGTAAGATACACAGAGACTTTTATCTATGACTATACTGTCTGTAACTGTGGTCTATGACTGCCTTAGTCTTTGTGCACAGCTTTAACATTTACCACATCACCAGAATTAAGGGTCTTTTTAACCTAAAAATCTTATTTTTGTAGAAAGAATAATAAAATAATTTTAAAAATTGTAAGATATGAATTATGCTGTATTATGCACTGAAACAGAATTATTGCAGTTAAGCACTGCATTTAACACTTGCCTGCATCTTCCTGTACATTCAATTATTTTTAATGTATTCCTATACTCCCGACCAGTACAAGATATTTTCCACAGTTTTCCTCCTGAAAATGTCGTGTTGTTGCCCTGCAGTGAAGTAAAAGTTATTTAGCATCTTAAATTAATAGTAAAGAGAAGATAATTTATCAGGAAGTAATCCAGATGCCTAAGTATGATAGTGTTCTTCACAAAAGAGTATATTATGTTTAATCTGCTTCTTTCTGAGTCTTAAGGGCAGCCAGGTGAACTGCTTTCATACATTTCAGAAGCAGAATCTTCACACCTTCAGAAGACTATTTTATGGCAGCATAAATATTTTTTTATCTTTCGGTAATGGTTCTACCTAATATTAGAAAGGTGCTTTACAGTAAGAAATGCAGGTAGTATTTAGATGAGATGTCATTCATTTTTTATGCAAATCAAAACCCTTTTTGTACACTAATTCAGAGATATTTCCAACTTCGGCTGAGATTTTTTAATCTTTTTTTGTGATTTATGTTTAAAATAAAATAATATTTTTAAAAAGATATCTTTTAATGCGCAGTAGATACATTCCAGGAACTAGATTGCAAGGGGAAAAGTTGACACACAACTACTCTTGCACACTGCCTGTAGTTAGATTAAGTTTATAGTTTTAAGTAAATGTTCACTGATTAATTGGAAGGAATTTTCAATTTCAATTGAAGTCAGTTTTTATGGACATAAGATGTTAACATTTAAGCCTTTTCACAGTCAGAATCTTGGCTGTGTCTGATTTAATGTCTGTCAGTATTTCAAGATCAGTTTGCTCTTTAGTTTCTCAGAGAAACAGATTTTAATTCCCAGTAAAGATGTGAAACAACATACCTGTGATAAATTTGAGGTTTGATATCAAAAGGATGACACATTTATGTTTGGAACAGTAATGAAGAGTGTCTGAACTCAAAAGATCTGCATAAAACTAAAAAGCTTCCCTTAAATCTGCTGCGACTTTTAGGCAAAGGCAGGTTGCAGCTAAAAAGCTCTGAAAGATTCAGCTAAAATGTAGTGATGTCAAAAAGAAAAAGAATCCATATGTGAAACAAGCCTAAAATATTCTTTCCATTTCTCATTATGTGAAATTATATATGTCTACTGGATAAGAGATCTTCATTCTGTTATGAAAGCACCATTTACTGTTGGTGACATAAATGCTGCTGCTCTGGGTTATCCGTTGTCTGATTAGACAAGGATTTGGGGCATGCTGTTCTCTCAGGGTGACTCTGCAGTAGATCTAGGATCAATCACTTCTCTGGTGATTCTCGCTTCTTGAATCAATCACTTCTTCCCTTTTTTGCATCCTCTTTTTGTCTCTTAATTTTAATTTCTTGTCTTTTTAGACTGTGAAATACTCCCTATTATGCACTTCTCTAACATCTAGAACAGTTGGGATCTAAATTCCACTGTAATTTTAGCACTTCAGCATATAAATATTCCTGAAGGACTTTTAAAATCACTGAGGTTGTGATAATTACAATTATATGAAGTGTTTAAGATACAATAACTTTCCTGAGTCAATGCTGTAAAAATTTAGCCTGCTGAGTTCTGAAATATTTAGCTCGAAGTTTGTCTCAGAACATCTCTTCATTTTATTGTTGGACGATGCTCCAAGTCTGCTTTTCATATTTGTGATCTTGGAGAGTAAAAAATATATTGCAGCCAACTACTGTTTCAACCTCTTTCTTTCTCTCTCCCCTTCTCCCCCACTGTTAACTCTGTCTTGGTTTTCTTTTTTTCTTTTTTTCAAATGCAAATTTCTATTTGGGAGGGGAAAGAATATTGTTAACACTTCTCTCTGTTTTGCATGGTAGCTTACAGATTCCTCTACTTCTTTACTGATGGTGTTTTAGCAGCAAGTATTAATCCCTTATTCTCTCTTTCAGTCTCATTTTTTTGGTAGTCTTGTTTTGTGGGATTTGTTGTTACTTTTTACTTTTAAGACAGATTGGAAGCTATCAGAGGTTCTTTACTATCAATGCAATTGTTCAAAGGAATTTTGACTTAGCTGGCAGTTAGATATTTTGTTTTCTTAAGTAGAGGTTACCATATACTCCATTCAGATACCAGGTTTTGAATAGCTGTGCCAGTGCATACAACAAATGAAGTGCTAAAATGCATAAAAACAAGCTCCATCAAGTCAAATATTGTTGCCAGTTTTATGAGTTCCAAATCAATCAGCTGGGAACAGAATGCAAACAAAATATCTATATATATTACTCTTCACTTGTTTAGACCTGGTGGAAATGAGAATCTGTCTCACAGTCAGGTAACAATGTGCACTGATAGTGTACTCTGAGAAGCAAACTGCTTCGTTATTGATTTGGAGTAATGTTAATCATAAAGAAAGGTCCTGATTTTTGAACTTCGATGTTTTATGTAAACTAAAATTTTGATATTTAAATGCAAACTACAAAAGTCAGAAATACCTCAACGAAACAAAAAACAAAACAAAACAAACCCACACAAAATACCCAAAAACTAGTAAAATTTGAAATATTTTATGTGCAAGTCTCGCGATGGTTCTCAGTGATTACAGTATTACTGCACAATAGTTCTTATATATTCAATCTTCTGGGCAGTCAGAAGTGATACTTTTAATAAGATGTCTTATTCTTATTTTGTGATAGTATCTTAATTTCAACATCTTTAAGCAATCTCATCAGGCTACATATAAGTACATAAGACACCAAGGACCAAAGATATTTTGACTTATTCATTTCAGTGTAAGTTGTATTTATCTGTAACTAATAGGCTAATAGTAACTTTGCTGTAGCAGATATTCCCAACCTTGCACTATAGAATAAATTCTATCAATAAATATTAATTATTAATATACTTGCAAAATAAAATGCAAGAATAGCACTTTATTTTGTTACCAAATTCCGAATGAGTCTAGGAAGGACAGGCGAGCTAGATGATATTGAAAATTTATCATGGCTCCATTTCTCTGTGTGCAAAAATTTTCTGTGTGTGCTTTCTTTGCTATATCTCTGTTTGTTAGATTAAAAATTTGAGTAATAAATACATTAAAATTTACCTTTACTTTTCCCTGACTTGATGTCTTCTTTGTAATACTGACTCATATATGAATTACATCTATTAATAATGCTCAACACATTATGGTTTTACTAACTTTACTAAGTACTTTACTCACAGGATAAGATGAGGACCTAGAAACCATGTTTCTACTAAATAAAGTCAAATCAGTCATAAATATGTTATGTGTCTCCTTAGAGAATGGGCTTTGTGGTTCATATCTGCTGTTCATATCACAGCAAGGTCAGAGAGTAGACTGTGTATCTCTCCAGGCATTTTATCTAATTTTAGAAAGGCTGCTGATAGTAAATCATCCAGAAACACTTTTATACCCATTTTCTCATTATGGCACAGTTCTGCCAACTAGTCCTTTTTTAATAGCCAACCATTTATTTATTTTTACATGTATACTAAAATATTTTCCTTCCTTGAGCTCAGGGTCAGAGTCCATGAAAATCTATCTGAGAGCACTGGCTAAGCTGTTCCCTCTGCGATAATTCTGAGCTTCAGTATAATTTAATGTTGGTGTTTGGTGTACTCTGATTCTCTCAGTAACTTGTTGCCCCTGTATCTTCATATATTTTGAGTCTGACTTTTGAAGTCCTGCCATTACAGCCATTTAAACTGTATAATATTTTTAGCCAAATCATACAAAAATAGTTCAATTTGCTGTATTTCACATTCACTTGCATGTGATAAATGTTGGGACCAAGTTTATTATTCTTTTTACAAAGGTGGCAGCTGTGACTTGGAGTCAGACTTTGGAAAGAGTATTCATATCTTCATGGAGTGAAAAATATTAATATGGTTGGTTGGTTGGTTGTTTTTTTTTTTTAAGTTGCTCTCTATATATAGCAAACTTTTGATGTTTACAGACTCTTTGTAGTGGCACCAGGTAAGATAGACTTGCTTTTATGCTGGCCTTTTATGTACAACTTTACTTTTAAGTAATTTTATAGAAAATCTGTAATAATTTAGACAGAAACTGCCAAAATAACTCTTATGCTAGTTGAAAATTAATTTAACTAATTTCTCCACAAAAAATATGGAATGTGTCCGTGCAAAGTACCATGTTTTAATTCAAATTAATGTTTCTGTCCTTTATCTCTGAGTTCTCCCCATTATGCTAAGCGGCGTTTGCTTGTATAATATTTATGTGGCCTTTGAAGCCAAAGGGAAAATAGCTGAGAATTCAAATACAAGGTGTTGAATTTCAGTAAATGTGACTTTTTATTTGAATATACTGAATTGAGTTCTACTACTATAGGACAGTAATCTGTATTGTAGTATTAGAAAGGCACAAGTGTTCCTGTTTCCTATAGCTTCTCTGCTCAGTCTGGACATTGTTCTCAGGTAAAATTTTAGGAAAGAAATTTTCACGTCATTTAACTTATCCTAACAGAAAAAAGTTTTTAAACTTACTGTAAGTTTTATAAAATGTTGTCTTTAGAATCTAGAACTGCTGTTCAATTGTAATTAAAGTTCTGGTGAAAGATGGGGACATGCTGCTGTGCATTGGTGATATTACAATGAAAAACTATAGACATAGTGAGATTTTTCATAAATACCTCATATAATGGAGAACTGGAGTGCAATAATAAAAAGCAAAATATTCTGAAAATTAATCAAATAAATTTCTCTCTTCACAGTCAGTAAGCTGTTACGAATCTGTGGATGTTGATTTAAAGTGAGGACAGAGCATGGAATATTTTGCCTTTCAAAGCTGTGATTAATACTTGCAAAAAATAGAGCAGATTTTCACTGAATATGCTTGATCTTCAAAACGTACAGCTGCGTAGATGAGCATAGGTTTAGATATGCACATGGGAGTTCTGTTTAGCATTTGCTACGGATCTCTACCTGCAGACAAAGATTTGTTACTAACAGAGGCTTTGAAACACAATTAGCAGAAATCTCAACAAGAAAGGAACTTTTCTTTCTATCATTTTGTAATTGTGTTAAGGAATTTTCTTTTTATTAATAAACTTTTTTTTCTGGCTTTATCGCATGAGTTGGCTGGGAAGAGTGCATAAAGGAAAACCTCATGGTCTACTGCCTAAGTTCTTTGTGACACAAAGGAATTAAAATAAAATCAAACTTAATCAAGCCTCATGAATGAATAATCAGGTTGTACATTAAATCTTAATTGCTTTTTCTAAAATTTAACAAAGACATTTGAAATCATTTTTGCAATGAGGCAGCATTTACATTAACACTTCTCAGTCTGATAATCTTTCATGTTCCCTAATATGGGTTATCAGTTGCCTTCTTAATTCCTTTCAATATTTTATTAGCTTTCATGTATCAAAATGTTTACTTTTTTTTAGAATCACATGGAGAAAAAAGAATGTGTGATCTTATGAATTTAGGGTCTCTGATATATTTCTGGGAACTATACAACAACACAATGATTAAGCCAAATTATCTCAGTAATTTTTTAATTTATATTCACTGTTCTTCTACATTTGAAATAATTTATTTTGTCTGATCCTGCAAATGATGCATCTTATTTGCAGTTGATCAAAAAGTGTTTAGCAGTATACTTCTAATGAGATGTGGATATTTTTGAGATGTTCTGCCTTGAAAAAACTAAGTTTACATATGTTTTTCTAAAAAAACCCCAGATTTAAAATTGATTTTGTGAAATTTAAGGAAAAACTGAAAGTTCATGTGTGCCCTGTAAACAGAGCACATGGATAATGAAAGAAAATAATTGATGTGGCGCTTGTAAATGACAGAAAATACCAGTTTAAAGCAAATAAAAGTAATAATATAAATGCTTGAGAACAGAACTTCAAGATTACTTGTGTAATTAATGTGTATTTCATATTCTTAATGCTGCTTCCTAAAGTGACACCTTCTTTGGCATAAAAGGATAATATTGAGTTTTACAGTATATTCAGGATAATTCAAGGTGGTTTTAAATGCCAATTCAAGTCTTTAAGATGAAGGATTCTCTAGACCTCAGTAACCATTGTTATTTCTTCATATTGTGCATTTACCACATTATCTCATATAGTTAATGCAATAATAGGGGCAGGGGGTGGGTCCCTCTTCTTTATGGTTATTTCTTCTTTGGGATTACTAGGTTTGTTTGTTTTCTATCTCATCCCTCATAAAACATTAAATGCTGTGGTTTTAGTTGCCAAGACTCAGCTGTAGCTCACACCATCCGAGATTTCCAGCCTCACTTTTTGTAGATCATTAGTTTCATGTAAATCTGCTCATTGCATATAAAACCAATGTTGCTTTTCAGGTTATGGCATAGCAATTGAAACATAATTTATTCAAACTGCTGGAAGTTCACACTACTCTTATTTTTGTGCTCAAGACTTACAAGTTCAATATTTGTTCTGGACAGTACAGATTATTCATGGTTCTTCTTGTCTTGGTCATACGACAGTGTTTCCAAGGAATGAATTTCAGTCTCACTGCTCTAACACATAGAGTTCACTGATAGATTTGTTTTGTTGTTCATATCTATTGTGAAGATAAAATAGTTCTAAGCACTAAGCGCTTCAAGAGCCTTGTACAGAGCTCCAATACACTTTTTCATGAATCTGCAAGTTCAAATTTTGGCAGTATGAACCTGTAGATCCAAGGCTCGACTACATTATTACAATTTTTAGTTGTTTCTCCTTGATAGAATATCTGTATTTTGCCATTACATAAAATAGTATTGGTTATTGATACTTTTTTTTTTTTCCTGAAAGCCTACTTCATTACTTCAAAACACTGATTTTATAATCAAATTAAACCCAGTCCACTTCCAGCAATTCCAGCCTGGAACAAAATCAGAAAGTCCTTTTTAGGGTGAAGTCCTTTTTATGTTCAAGGTTAGGCTGGTACATATAATCAGTGATAGGACAAACCTATTTCTTATCAGTCCTCTCCTTTGGTTTTGTGCTATCTTGCATCCTTTCTATATGCCACTCCCTCCAGAAATGAGCATCATTCCCTGAGCCTGTGTTTATTCCCATTATTTCATAGTAAGTGAAAATACAGAACTCCAATTCCTTTGTTCATTTCATTTGAGTATTACTATTTTCCATTAGTCATTTTTAGCCTTATTTTATTACAGGAAACTAAAGAGACTCTATTGCAGCAAAGAGAACACCAGAAAACATTTGCATTTTAATTTAAAATGTATAGAATTGGAATTGTTTACTTTATTTTATGGAGGTGGCGGTGGTGGTGATTTTTTTTTTGTTGCTGTTTGTTAAGGAGTTTTTGGGTAATTTCATCAGTGAGCCTGGGGCTAAAGTCTTAGCAGAAGATTTGACACGTAGAAAAATGGTGGCAGAAGAATTTTGAGAAAATGCTCTTCCTGCTGCCATTATATGGATGGGTGAAGGATATTAAATGCAATTCTATTTTGAAAGGATAATTAAAATGGCAACATTGTCACATGCTGTATCTGTTGCTGCTCTGGGAAGAATCCTACTTGTTGGATGATATATTTTATGTGAGTAGTACCTGAGTCATCGACTGATCAAGATGAATCATCAGTGTTTCTTAATTTTTTCTTTTTAGTAAGCATCAAGAAACTTTTTAATTTATTAATTTGGTTAATTAGTTGTGAGTTTCTCTCCTTCATCAGATTTCTTCCTTATTGAATTGAAATTGCTTAGGTAAAAGTGGGCATGTTTAATATTTCAAGCTGTACTTAAAAGGCTTCACTGCTCTCTGATTCTCCAGAAATTCTGTGGAGCTTTATGTCTGCAGTAGAAGTTGAAGCACATTGTGTCTTATTAGTCGTTCTCTGTTGTTATCTCAGAAATCACCAAAGTCGGCAAGACTTCTTGGCAAAAATAAAAGTTAGTCTGTTTAAAGAAGTCAGCTTTGTGAACACATTTCTCTAAAAAGGCCAATTTACTGTTCCATAAAAGTAAATGCAGTTCAGAATATTCAGGAGAAGACACTAAGAATTATATAACAATTCTAGCCTAAGTTTTGAGAAGGGGGAAAAAAGAAAAAGTCTTTCTTTTTATAGCATGTTTTTATACCTTAAATTGTATTACACACTCTTTTATTTTTAATTTCTGGTTTTCTTACCATTTTTCCTTAATATGAGGTAAAGATACCGTAAACTGTATAGCATACATTCAATAAATAAAATAATTTTATTTCACTTTTTACAACAGAAGATCTGACTATTCTTAGTAAATTATACAGACTATATAAGCATATCCATATTCATGCCTTGTGTCTTTGGAAACTTAGATCCTCTCTCTTTCAGAAATTAATTAAGGAAGATTATTGAAGTTCTGGAACTCATGTAGATTTTATAGAATGAAATTATGTTTCCAGGATTTTTCAAACCAAATTAGTTGCAACTGATACAAATCTAAGTTTAAAACTGATAGCGTTTGATTTTCAATTTACAAACAACGAACTTAAGCTAAAGTCTTTAGCAGTAACTGAGTTCTAAAACATTAATCATCTACATTTATTGTATTTTATTATCAATCTAATACATTTCTTTAAATCAGGCTAATTAATGTATACTATTTGCACTTATTATGCTTAATAACACACTGGAAAATAGTGTACCTAAATGTTCCTAAGAGTCTCTGGTGGAGAATCCAGTACCATCTCTTATTTCTAATTAAAATATTTGGTTATGAAAATCAAACAACATGCTGTTTTTTCAAAACTTTTCAAAGTCCTTAACAACCATTACATTTTCATCAGAAGGAAAACTGAAAAATTAAGTTCTACATCTTAGTCAGACAGAAATATTTCAGTTTCAGTATCATTTTAGAATCAGAGAATAATTTAGGTTGGAAAGGACCTAAGAAAAGGAGGAGATCCAGCCCAACCCTATGCTCAAAGGACTTTGAGGATAAATGTGGTTGCCTTCAACCAGTCAACACTTTGGATGTTTCCAGCAGCAGAGATGCCACAACTTCTCCAGAAAACCTCTTTTTTGGAGCTTTACCAGTGTGCATTCAATAAGAGTTACCATCCTAAACACAATATATGATATCACTACTGATTAATAAATGATTAGTAAATATTGTCTGAGGAAACAAGCACAGTGTGCTTCTGAGACACCATCTATCTGTATATTTGCAATAGTTCTGTGGTAATAAAGCAAAGTTTTTGAGAGGATTCTCAAAGATTGGAAGAGAGTAAATGAAATGGGTAAATTCATATCTATTTTAAGCAAGTGTAATGCCATTTATTTAGTCAAAGCAAGGCATTTTTATCTCAGCCCAGGAGCTTCTTTAAACCTTGCAGTCATAATCTCACTCTAAGTTTATTTTTTAATTTATGTTTTTCTATCTACTTATTTATTCATTNTTAATTTATGTTTTTCTATCTACTTATTTCTTCATTTAATATTACTTTTATTTATTCAAGACCTTGTAACTCTTATATATATATATTATTTTTTTTTTTGCATTGGTTTCAAATTGTTTATGACAACTGTTGTTCATTAAATGTACCAAAAGTATGAATTATTGTAAGCCTTCCACTGCTATAAAATAAGAAGAAAAATCTTAGATAAAGTGAAAGAGGTGGCTCCATTATTTCCACAAGATGCAAGAGTGAAATGTAAGTTCCCTTTTTTATAAGAAACTCTCAAACTTAGAAACTGATGCCTGATACCACATAATGCGATTAGGGGCTAGTGCTGTTTCTGTTACAGTCAGGAAGAAGGATATTTGTCTCTAGCACTGAAGGAACTGGCAAGATATATTTGTTCCTATCTGGACTAGGGCTGTTACACTGTAGATATACAATGTCTTTGTTTAGACTTTTCTATGGTCAATATACATTCTCAGTGACAAAGTGCATTTGTCTCCCAAAAGGACAAAAAAATAAAATTCTGAAGTTTGTGTTCTGAACAAAACAATTACCTTGCAGTCAAAACAAACAGACAACATTTCTGCAGCTGTCTGAATCATGGATGCTTACTGTATCATTTTTCCCTATGGTCCAAAAATAAATGTTCCATCTGCAAAATGATTAAATGGATTTCATAGGTAAACTCATTTACAATTCTGTTTTAATGGAGTTACCCTTCATTAGAGACTGTCATTCAAAATTAATATGAGGAGCTATTATTGAGATACCAAAAGTGAAGAGCTGAATGTCATAGTACTCATTTTTCATAAGTATGGATGCTCTTGAAATGAGAATTGAGCACTGAAAGCAGATTGATCAAATACTTAGTTACATTTTTATGTCAATTGCTCCTGTCAGTCAAAGCATGGCAAACTAAAGGAGAAAATACAACAGAACAAATATTCAAAGCAACATGCACAAACAAAACAGTGTCCTTCCTTTGTCCTTTTTGCTTATAAAACTTCCACAATCATGGAGGAAGGGTCTGGGTTCATTGTTTATTTCTTTTATTGTTGGTTTGTTTTGTGTTTTAGGTGTTTTTGGTTTTTTTATTATTAATAATAACTCAAATTATTGACTATTCAATTAATTCATATTTCACAAGAAACAAATGGGCATTGAGCCTGTACAAGCTTAGTGAGCTAGAAGACAATTTGTATATCACCACTGGACTTATATTTTTACCTAGAAATTTACCTGACAGTGGAAAGAAAAAGAAAAAAAGTAAAGGACAAACATCAAGTACATCTGTACTTCCAGTAAACACAGTGTGCAAAATCTCTGTTACCCTTTCTGATTTATTTGCTGAGTAATATATGTCCCCAGAATGATGTGATCTTATATGTTACTTCCTAATGTAATTCATTTATTTTCTACTCTTGTTTCCTAGTAGATATCTATATTTCTGTTCTCTTTAATAAAAGTCTATATTGTCCTTCATATGTAGCCATAACTTTTACAGTATGACAATATGTAGTCATACTTGGTGTGGGTCTTTTTTTAAGGTATGCATATTTGTGTCCTTTTAAAACATACAGCATCTTTTGCTGTCAGCTAGTCAAGGGGAGGAAATATTTCTTTGTAGTTGCTATTCTATCAACTCAACTTATATTTTGTCAATAGTAATGCTATTAAAATTTTCATGTAATAATTAGTATTGTTTAATTTGATTAGAGCATGCATCTGCTCCTGAAAATTATGATACTGCAATTTTATTTTACTGTTTGCTCCTATTACAATGACAAACCATTGTCAGTAATTAGACTATTGTTTACTTCAAGAAAGTGGAGTAGTCATCTGCCTTCAGCAGCATCTGTGTGCAGCTACCATCTGTTCTTCTCAGGCATGAAATACTGTCTGTAAATTTTCTTCCTTTCTCTCTGCGAATGGTGTCTAAAATTTCTTAATATTTGCTCCTAAGCAAAAAACAACTTCTTGTGTATAAAGTTAAAAAGGGATAGTATAACTTAAAAATATAGAGGACATTATATCTCAGGAAGTATCTTCAACCTTCAGAAGATGAAGGTCCACAGAGGCCTTACAGCAGCCATCCAGTATCCAGTACCTAAAGAGAGACTGCTGGAAAGCTGGACTGGGACTTTTTACAAAAGCCATGTAGTGATAGGACATGGAGAAATGTCTTTAAACTGGAAGAGGATAAATTTAGATTAGATATTAGGAGGAAATCCTTTACTGTAAGAATTTCTAGGCACTGGAAAAGGTTGACCAGATAACTAGTGGATGCCCCATCCCTGGGAGTGTTCAAGATCAGGCTGGATACAACTCTGAGCAAGCTGGTCTTACTGGAAGGTGTCTCTGCCCGATGCAGCGAGGTTGGGAGTAGATGATCTTTAAGTTTTTTCCACCTCAAATCACTCTATGTTTCCATTAATATTGTTATCTACTAGTCTGCAAAAACTATGATTCTATGTTGTGAAATCTAGTTTTCACTATTGCTTTAGCATTTTTTAATAATTTCACAAGAAAATGTGCTATGAAAGTGAGATGCCAGTATACTGAAGCGTTCCCTAAGCTTTGAATTTATTTCATTATCAGAAAATTTATTAACCTTTTTCATCATGACAACCTGTTGTTAAGTTTATAAGGTTACATGTAGACTACTGATGATTAAGTCAATGTACTTTTTCTCTTGAGAAAGTAAAGAATTAAAATAAGGTCAGTTTAACAAATGCACTTCATTTATATGTTTACAAAAGTCCCATATATATATGCTCAGAGAAACAGTATTAATCCTGGGACATGGTTAATAGACATTGTAGAGAAGAATGAGTCACATTTTAACATTAAAATTATCTGATTTCATAATTTTTTTCAAAATATCTTTAAAACAATAGTAAATTGTGCTTTATTAGATTTGAATTCTATTCTATTGTCACAAAATATGCAAGGCAGAATTCTGTATAACTTGTGTACTGTAGTTTAGGGTGTATTTTTTGACTATGACATAATTAGTGAAGAGGTTGGGAATGGGAGTCTTTATAAACCTACATTTGTGGCCAAACTCTTTGACAAAATAACTTCCTAAATCCATTTGAACTGGAGATATTTTGCATTTTGTATCTACTTTCTATAGCAAAATGTTCCTGTGGGTTTTTTGTATCATTGCTTGTCAGCAAGCAAGTATAGACATCCTCATTGAAAATATAAAACACAGAAAATAATTTTAAAAAGGGAGGGGAAAGGAAAAAAAGAGGAATATTAATAAAATTATTGAATTAAAATTCAAATACTTTATTCCTGAAATTAAAGTGGAATACAGAGGCAGATACTTGATATAATTATTATCTGTGGTTTATATTTTGCCTTAATCCTTCTCCTTCCTCCACTTCTAGATTCTGAATATTGAAATGGAAATATAAAGAATATAGGATTGTAGACAGGGAAAGTTTGATTGTGCAGAATGGGATGTATATTTTATTATTTGGTAATAGTTTCTAGCTTTAAGCAGAAATAAAATCAACATCAACTATTCATAGGTCATCTGTATTCCTTAATCTAAATGCAAGGTTAGAAGTAAGACAAATTCTGGGCAAAGGGATATGACTATGGTGGCCATTCTGGTTAGTCTTAATGTGCTGTCAGTGTTTTTCTTCCACTATTTTACTTTTTAAAGATACGCTAAAAAACTGTGCCAGCTTAAATGATGAGAAAGGGAAACACTGCAGTATTTTCATCAAAATTCAAATATGCATTATTAAAGTGCTGGTACTTCCTAATTCTTGACAGCGTTCATCAGAATAAGTGAAGATTGATCTAGTGCCCAATAAAAGTTTGTTTCAGGAAGCTGGAAAGAAAAAAAATGCCCACTTAATACATGCACTGAAGTGTTAATTATAGTCAAGTTCTGCTGATTTCATAAAGCTGAAGTCACATTTTCACATCAGCATTCAATGAACATTACTAATGAGTAAAAATGTTATTTCTATTAAAGATTCTTAATAAACCATGAAGTGTAGATTGGAAAAATGATGGTTGTTCAATTTTAGCACAAATAAAAGAAAAGCATGAGAAAATTAATCTAATAATCTTTATAGTGACAAATCAATTTGTAAAAATAAATCCGTAGGAAGAAAAGCCAGTATTTTGCTGATAAGATGCAATTTTCTGCTTAATAACTGTCTTTTAGGGAACAGTCACATTTTATTAAAATGACTAATTAACTCACTGTACTTCTGTGCTAATAGTGAAGGAAGCACAATAAATGTGTATTGATAGCATGAATTTTTAATAAGAAAAAAACTTAAATAACAATGTGTTCCCCATATTCCACAGCAGCGATTTAAATGCAAATGTACAATACAAAAGTTACCCCCACTCTTCCCCTACACAGAAGGAATATGCATTCTGGCAAAGGACGTTTTTACTTAGGAACATGCCTGAGAAAAGAGACAAGCTAATAGGGAGATATCAGTTGTTAAAACACAGTTGATCAGTTCAGCAGGGGGAGATTTCAAGCAGGGTTCCTCCTTGAACTGAGATTTCAGAAGCCGTAATCAACAATCTGATTTCCTGATTTTTATGCTTCTCAGCAATTGCAAAACCCCCTTGTCATTTGGAACAAAAACAGGAGTACAGATTTTTGGAGAACAAAAATCTTTTCTCTAGGAGTGTAACAGATACGATATAGGAATAATTGGGGCCTCATTGCCACCAGCTGCACTTCTCTCACATCACATTCAGAACTTTTGCTTTACTTAACGGGCAATACATGGTGCTCAGGAGGGCTACATAGAGCATAAAACAATGGAAAGAAACTTGGGTTGATGGATTTTTTTTTTTTTTGCTGAGAAAGGGAACATGGGATAAATAGTAATGTAAAAGCAACTTGGAGATTTTCATCAGTCAGTACTCTTCCACGTCTAGTCAGACTGGTTAATCATGTACATAGACTGATATTTAACCTCGTAGTTAAATAAGAACTCACACTAAAGAGAAAGGTTAGTTACATGGTAATTCAAGGTATATGTTAATGACAAATTAGAAGTGGTTTATACATTGTTTCAAGCAAGCAATATGCTATTTTGGAACAGCCCTTACCTTCTATAGTGAAAGACCTGGCATCCGAATTTTACATCCAGCTAGATATTTGAACACTACTATCATATTTATAGCTGGATAACCTTACTCTACTTTGGCATTTCTTATTTATGACTATGCAGTCCTCTAAATAATTCATACTGAATATTTGCTCTTGCAAAGTGGAGAAAATTGAAAGACTATGAAAGAAAAACTTTCTTCTAGTACCTTCCAACTATGCTTCCAGAATGATGAAGGGAAAAACAGATACCAGACTGACACTTGGCATATTAGTAGGTGCAGTGCTACGTCATGTATCAATAGGAGGTTTAATCATACAGTGTTAGTTGTGTCATTGCAAAGGTTGCTAACAAATAGCTACCTAGTAGGGAAATCTAGTTTGGAAGCACTTGCATCAGAAGAATGCAAATAAATATTATCTATGGAAATTTTCAGATGATGGTATAAATTTCTACTACTATTACTATTATTATTATTTCTATTATTATTCTGATTTTATTTTTTATGAAAAATTGTCCTGAATTCACATTCACATCATCTCTCTAGTTGAGAGGAATCTTTTTTCTTTTCTTTTATATCTTGTTTTATTTCTCTTGTTCTCTGATTAGAGTTGCCACGGACCTGAAAACTGTGGTTTTCCTATGTGAATTGAAGCAAGAATTGAAGGGACTTTCAGCCTGAATTTATAATGGGAGTTATAACAACCAGTTTCTTCACAATGTTGCATTTTACTACAGCAGTTATAGCTAAAAGTACTAAGAAATTATTCGTGTCAAAATTAGAAAAAAAAAAAAAAGAATCTTAAAACTGCAGAAAGCAAAGAAAGCAAGAATTAAGTTTTCAAAAGAAACTGTAACCCAAGGCTAGGTCCTTTAGAAAACTGGGAGCTGATAAGACTGGAAATTAATACTGGAACTCAAAAAGTGTTATGAATGGATCCCAGGGCTAGAGGTGATTATGATGTCATGCAACATTTCAGAAAAATAACACTGACAATCAAATATAATCTGTTAATAATAGCCTCAGACAGGATCATACTAAACATAATGTGCTAATGTATGCTGCATTTCTGCCATTCAGCTCCACATCATTATTTAAATAAGATTTATGTCCTTATAAACATATCTGGAAAGAAGCTTTTAACTGGAATTTTGATTTCAATTGTATCCAGTTAGAAGGTACCCATGTTCTTAAACAACACTTGTTTATTTAAAATGTGTTGTCCTCTGGAATTTCCTGTGTTCCTATCACCTTGTATAGCTCAGTAATGAGAAACACCATCAGGAAATGATGGATTGGGTTCCTACTTTGCTCTACTCAGATTAGCAATTTGTTGTTCCAGCTGTAAAACTGAAAAATAACCCTCAAATATTTGAGCTTCTACTTCAGTGAATTTCTCCAGTCTCAGTATGGCAACATTTTTCTGTCAAATCACATTTTACATGAGTATTAAAGTACAGAAAATCACTTATTTTGCAATTAGTAATTGTCATAATATATCAGATATAGAAAAATGCTCACTTATACAACCATTGGACATATTTTTCGATTACAAAACAGTAGACATTTATTTTAAATTTATGTCTACTGCAATAGAGTTACTTGCCAGCAAATTAATTGAATAAATAAACAGAGACTTTTTCATATATTGGTGCTCCATGAAAAACATTGATCAGAAGTTTGGCTGTACTTCATAATTTAACTAGCAGCTTTAACTGGAGGCATGTTTAAGAGGTATTGTAGTGACTGAGAGAAAACAAGAAATACACACTACGCCAGTCTGTACTGTGTCCCTTTTGGTTTTACACTTACAGCAGGTCACCTTCAAACCTCCTTCATATTAGCCTTTAGAAAAATACTAAAGATGAAGAGACTCATTTGAGATAAAATAATGATTATATGTGAGGATTCTCACTATACATTTTGAATGCTTTCAAACAATGTAAATGGCCAAATCTATCTGCATTCTTTTCACTCTCTTTTCTTTCGAAGAACACAAAGGCAAGAACGAATTCTTCTGAAGTTTTTGGATTCAGAGTTAGTGTTTGGAAAAACAAGTTGAATGTTTTCTATCATATCATCTGTAGAAAATAAAGTTATGAAGGAAAACAGATTTGCACAGGACTTTCATACTTACTCCAGCCAAAGTACAGCATGACCTCCACAACCTGCCTGAGCTGTGCTGTAAAAGGCAGTTTAGGAAAGGTGAAATTTTCACAGCATTGGAAGACTGTGTGTCCCTTACTGACTACAGACTTTCTTGTCAGAAGCTGATACCTATGTCATCAAATCTTTTTGTAACACTTGTCATATGTTCTGAAATTTGACATGTTTTGAGGTTGAAATTATTAATTTGTAACGGCATTATCTACAACATCCTTTAAATTTCTCATAGTTCCAATTCCCTTTCAAAGTCCAAAGACCTTTCTTAAACCTTCACAGCACTAAAAGGACATTAATCTACAGCTCTGATTTAGAGGATTTTGTTCTTTTTTTACATAAGAGGTATGTGGTAGTCTCAGAACTCAGCAATGTTTTTTTCTAATAGTCTTGAGAAATTCTCATGTGTAATATATAGGTAACTGTTTGGACATGTTAAGAAAAATCCATGGCGATATTTCATAAAGGTATACCTTCCCATGTGAAGAGTCAGTATTTTAGCTCTCTTAGATTATGATATCTTGTTGCCTTACTAAAGACTCTCAGATAGTGAGCAATAGGCAGTCTTATGTGGCTTGCAAAATCAGTTAAGCATCTTGAATTTTCAGTTAGCATTGGCCTAAATCCTTGATTTCCCACTTGATATTCTTTTATATGCTGGAGTTCATCATAAAACCTTGAGCACTTAAAAAAAACAAA